>QLTV01003428.1:185609-210948 GCA_003457575.1 Thermophis baileyi
CAAAGTCCTACATTAAAAAAAGATTTTAAGACAGAAGGCAAACTGGACAGAGTACCTACTGTAAATGTACCTTAAACTGAAATACAGAAACAACACTCAATACAATCATAGACTACATAAATGAAGTATAAGGCATTGTATTTTAGGAAGTATGGTGGAAAAATGTGCACATTCAGGAGAGAACAACCTAGCTGATAAGGGGTCTAATGAAAAACTTATAAAAAAAATAGGAGCAATTTGGTGTACTTAGCTTGAGAGAGAAGATTGCAAGAAATAGGTTTTTTTTTCCCCCAAACATCTAATGAGGCATAATTGTTCAGAGATGTTCCAGAATAAAGGAGAAGAAAAAAGCGAGTTTAAATTATAAGTGATTGTATTTTGTTATACATTAGGGAGGAAAAATATCAACAGTGGAATAGATAGCTTGCCATTCCTGGATATTTTAAACAAGGACTGGATAATTATAATTATCTATCAGGGTGTATCTAGCAATATATTTGGCAGGAAGTTGTTGTAGATAATTTTCAAAGTGTTATATTTCTAATACTATATGATTGGTTGAGGTGAATTTTGGAAAGATATATTAAACACAAAGATATCAAGCACATTGGAAGGCCAAGTCATTAAAAAGAAAGCATAATAAAATTCCTGCATTGGTAAATTCCTAATCTTGTATGTGTATGTATATTGTGTTGTGTTATGTTGTGTTGTGTTGTGTTGTGTTGTGTTGATTGTTATCTTATAATGTTCCATTGTGCCAATTGAAGGTTGCAAAGTATGAGTGAACATAATTTTTGATAACAGTAATATGGACAAAAAGAGTTCCAAAAGGATCTTTCCAATTAATGACTGGAGTCATAATGACAAGTATAAAACTGAAACAATGTAAGCATGTCATATATTGTTTAAACTACACGTACATGTTAGAGGCTTTTAAGTGATGGTGAAATGGAAAATGCTGAAACCTAGTTGCTGGCTACTGTGGGGGGAAAAACAGATAGGAAAACTATGTCATTAATTTATAAAACTACCAATATAATGTTTTATACAAATATAATATACATTTAAAATAAATGTTACAAAAGTTGTAAAGGCTGGAGATTCTGAGACCTTAACACACCTTCTTTGTAATGAAAAATATACACTGTGAATACCTTTTTAGTAAGGAAAAAAGTAATTCAGTGAATAAAAAGAAATAAACAGTACATACATACACAACTATGTATGGATATAGATTCCCTTAACATTTTGAAATACTGGGATAAAAAGAAATCAGACTGGCAGCCTCTACCCCATAATCACCATCCTTCTTTTAATGATTTGCTCATGTAACAGATGTAAAACAAGATTAGGGCTTCGATTGCATGGTTTCAGTTGTCATCCTGACTTTTCTGCTTACTCCCTGCAGATGTTTCTGCTGAAGGGAGCTTTTGTGCTGATAAAAAGGAATAACACTTCATAAGGTGCACAGTTAAGCTTTAGAATTTGCTACCACACATTGTAAGGATAACTCTTACCAAACAATTAGGCAGATGTGTAGAGGATTATATTATCAATCACCACCAGATTGCGATGGTAATAGCACTGTATAGAGTTTTAAAGGACACTTCACTTTAGCAGCTATTCACTTTAGCAGCTACAAGTGAAGCACCCATCTGAAATGCCTCCATGGAGCAAAGTGGTACTAGTTCACTTGGTAACAGTAGTTTCTGTATGTGCATACTATATGTGCAAAATTGGCTAATTACAAAGAACATATTTCACTTAAATAAAATTGTCCCTCCTTTGATTCTCCACAAAATTGAGATGAGGCACATTATCACATTGAAGCAGTGTAATGTATCACTGGAAAGCATAGATCCTCCAATTCTGTGACCATATGCCTACAACGTTAAATCAATCCTAGCTCCACCATAAGGAATGCAGTGGCTCACAAGGTTAGGATCTGGACTGATGATTGGCAGGCTCATGCTCAAGACCCATTTGCTGCACATGCTCCAGCTCCTGCTGACCCAGCAGTTTGAAAGAAGGTGACAGTAAGTAGACAAATGGGTACCACTCAGAGGTGGGTTCCTACCGGTTCTAACCGGTTCTTTAGAACCATTAGTAAACCGGTGATGACATCACAGAACCGGTTCTTTCGCCATCTCGGTGGGCACTGCCATCTTGGATTTTGCTTCTGTACATGCACAGAAACGAATTTTTGCTTCTGCGCATGCGCATAAGCTATTTTTTATTGCTGCGGGGGGCGCGCACAAAGCGCGCACAAAGCACACGGCGTGACCCTGAGCGAACCCGCAGCAAAATTATTCTGAACCTACCCCTGGTACCACTTCAGTGGGCAATTTAACAAGGAGCCCCCAACTGTGCATCCCCTGGGCAACAATGATATCACTGTTCAATCCTTTCAACCTGGAAGTACTTTGATGCTTCTGACATAACTATACTGTAGTAGTACTATCTCCACCATGGACAGGACAGGATGTATGTCTCTCAATATATACTCCATATACTGTATACTATACTCATAGTCCATTTCTTTGTCTGCCAAGAATGCCCATTTGCATAGCAGTTACCTATCATAATGATTAAAATATCAAGATATGAAGATTGGCCATTAAGCTATTAAAGAAATAATGCCAAGATGCTGTATAACAACTTTAAAAATGTGGACTACTAAATGAATTTTAACAGGATGAGAAAATGTATAACACATGTCTAGTAGACAGTTGATTTAATTATCTCAGTATTGTCTTCTGATTAACAACTTGCAGATGAATACCTTTTCCATCACTAGGAAGAACTGGTAATGATATTTCCAGGGACTTAAATATACATTTTCCAAATCCACAGTTAAAATTAACTGAGTTACTACCTACAACCATACTGATGATGGTTTATTCCATAAAATGTATTAGTCTTTCATAAGATTAAT
Organism: Thermophis baileyi; assembly: GCA_003457575.1. Lineage (NCBI taxonomy): Eukaryota > Metazoa > Chordata > Lepidosauria > Squamata > Dipsadidae > Thermophis > Thermophis baileyi. The sequence goes on from QLTV01003428.1 coordinate 188,545, forward strand.
TTAAAGGTAACTTAAAAATACAATTTTTCTGCCTTGCACTATCCAGTAAGATTTTTTCATAACCAAATTACATAATAAATATATTATTATCTTTCTGTTTTAAGTTTGAATAGGTTCATACACTCAAGCATAGTCAATTATTTTAATCTGATACTAGCTCTAACCTTTTAGTTTATATCTTGGACAAAAGCTTATTATTTTGCATATATTAATACTGCTTTTATTATCTTTGATATGCATAGGACAGATTCACCTGGCTTTATGACACTTTTTTTGTCATCTTCACCCAGACAATATCTAGCAAAAAATAATAATAACAGGATGACCTTTCAAATCTACTAGAAAAATGAATATGAAGGGAAAAAAATTAGTGCCTAAATTTGGAAAATGTATCACAATTTCTCACAATGTGAACGTGAGCATGTTAGTTGCTTTAATGCCTTAAACAAAACATCTCCACATATATGAGATTACAATGCATGTTGTATATTGGTTTGATTTATTATTTGTCTTCACCTGGATGGTATGTGATCTGGATTGAATGTTAGATTGAGTCATTTTCCATATTAAGATCAATTCTTGATCCAGTTAAGTTTCATCATTGCTTAGAACTTCTGAAGGATTAATAGGTCTATTAGAACTGCTTGTCCGAAGATCTGGATGAATTTCAGGGATACTTTGGACTTTTCAAGCAATTTGACAGTCTGTTGGACTGAATAATTGGTGGAACTTTGGTATCAATAAGCAACTGCTTCCAAATGGTTTCTCTCTATCAAAGAGAGCATATAATTGGGATTCAGTTATAGAATATCCTTGGGGGTGGGGAATGATTATTTGTGTTTTAAATGTAGAGTTGGATGTGGGAACAAACAGTACTGCTCATTGGTAAATTTTCTGAATGGTGAGCTGGATTTGTGCCGTTCACCTTTTCTGGCATTTTTGGATCTCTCTATGGTATTCAGTACTATCAACCATATTGTTTAGAACTGCCTACAAGAATTGGGATTTGGAAACAATGGTTTGCAGTGTTTTTGCTGCTACCTGAGCTTGGGAAGAATTTGGACCAAATTCTTGCGGAATGCTGCAGGGTTTCTTCTTCTACCCATGTTTTTTACCCTTTCAGTGAAGTCATTGCAGTAGTCTAGTCAAGAATCATAACAATGAATATTAGCTATATTTTTATTATGAAGTTACTTTAATAAATCTACCAAATCTGAATGCATTTCTCCCCTCCTCTTCTTTTATTCTTCTAAAATGCTTCCATGCTTTTTCCCTATCTGTGAATTGAGCTGCCTCTTATAGTGTTACCTAGGCTGCAGATCTTTGTCCTGTTTCCTAAGGTTATTCCCACATACCATTACATTGCAAGAAGTCACTCTTCAGTTTAAGATGAGGTTTTATCTATATGCTGATGATACTTAGAGGTATCAAGGTAGAGATGTTATAGAAATCTTGACCTGATTCTTACAGATTGTTGGGATTTGGAAGAGACAAAAAAAAAATATGTAAGGTTACATCATCCAAAAATGGTATCCTGTGTGGCTGGGAGTTTTTTCCCCCCTGCTGATGAACATCTGATTTCACTGCCAAAGCCAGACCTTTGATGGCACTCGCTCCCTAGATCAGAATGGGAGCAACTAGGAATGACCCCAGATGACTCTCAGATGACCATACTACTTACCTGCAAAGAGGAACCTTGATGGTTGCAATTCATGGTAAGATCGGCTGAAGAGTTGAGTCTCAATCTTTTCCTACCAGCTGTTTGGTCTTTTAATGGCATCTTTGTTTTAACATCACTTTTTGAATTTTTTATTTATTTTGACTTACATTTTAAATGGTAAACATCTGGTTGGATGCTGAACTATCTTTTACCCCTTGCTGGATTAAAATGTGTGTTTTTTTTTTTTTAGTAATGAAACACTGTCGCTTTCAGAAGTTGATGACACAAAGTTTTCTTCTTTTGTAGTGAAAGTGCTTTGATTTATGCTGGACTGTTACAGTTAGGAATTTGTGTCACTAGCTTTTACAAGAACTCTGCTGTTTTACTGTATTTTATTTCTGAATATTCTCTGGTTCTTTTTTTCCCCTTACATTGATAGGAACTTTTCCCTTTGTATCTTATATTCACTTTCTACTGTGGAAAAAAATATCTCAATCTTTTCTGCGGACAGCTTGTTGTGGAATAGACTGTTCTTGAGAGGAATTCCCTATGCTTTTTGGATTACATGAATACAAATGAAAACATTAAAAGCTTTCTGGAAGCCTTCAGAAAAAAATGCTTTTTAACCTATAAGCTTTCTTTGAAAATTTGGATAAAAAGCTTAATGAAGCAATAACAATTACATATCAACCTAAAGAGGACACTATACAGTCAACAGCAAAATTAGATTTTGCTGAGCCGCGGTGGCGCAGTGGTTAGAATGCAGTACTGTAGGCTACTTCTGCTGATCACCGGCTGCCAGCAGTTTGGCAGATCGAATCTCACCAGGCTCAAGGTTGACTCAGCCTTCCATCCTTCCGAGGTCGGTAAAATGAGGACCCAGATTGTTGGGGGCAATATGCTGACTCTGTAAACCGCTTAGAGAGTGCTGTAAAGCACTATGAAGCGGTATATAAATCTAAGTGCTATTGCTAGTGCTATTGCTATTTGCAATTGGATGGATTGAAAACTGTTTTGTTGCCAACAGAGTTGGAGGAGAAGAAATTTTTCTGAAAAATTATAATCTTGGTGGAGAAATCTGAAAGACTATGAATGCAAAAAAATTAGAGATGACAGAATGGAGTGATGAATTGGACCTGTTTAAGAAAAATTATGGGCTTTTTGAGCAAAAAAGTGCTGTACAACTAAGATATATGACTTTGGGGAATAAAATGTAATTATATAGAAAGAACTTAGTTATAATTTAAGGGAAAAAATTATTATTAAGAATCAATCAAGGATATTTGATACTGGACAGACCAGAGACAAAGACTATAGTGGTTAAGGTTGAAATTGAAGCCATTGCAGACTTTTGCAAGTAAAACACAATAATGGATTAACAAGGGTTTTGAAGTTAGTTTATGTTGTTGGGCTTACTTGTTAATTGTTTCTATCTAATTGTAGATAGATGATAGGTCAAATTTTTTGGTAAATAAAGTTGTAGAAATTTATGTATTATAGACCTGTTTTGCAGTATTCAACTAGGGCGGACAATATATGTGTATTTTCTTTTCTTTTTTAATGCACTTATTTTGTTTTGTTTTGTTTTTTGTCCTGTATAGTTTTATTCTACTCTTGGTTGTTTTTCCTGAGTTTGTATTTTAACTCTTGAATTTAAAAAAAATGAAAAAAAGACAAGATAAGGTAAAACCCAAGCAAGATAACGTATTCTCCTTTCCCTTCCTCTCCCGTCCTCTCCTCTCTCCTTCCCTCTCTTTCCCCCTCCCTTCTGCTGCCCTCCCCTCCTCCTCTCTTCTCCTTTTTGCTCCTGACCCCTCCTCTCCTCTCCTCTCCTCTCCTCTCCTCTCCCCTTCCCTCCCCTCTCCTCTCCTCTCCTCTCCTCTCCTCTCCTCTCCTCTCCTCGTAATAGGATTCTGTCCTATGGAAGAATCTCCTTTGAGACTAGGCTGACACCTGCCTTGACACTTTTCTGAAAGCTAATTGAAACTGAGTTGTTTGAAAGGACTTTCAGGGAATCTGTAACTAGTTTTTTTGTTTTAGGTATTAGGTTTTTCTTTGTTTAGTTGAAGTTTCTCATTATTTTATTTTCTTCTATTTCTGTGTTTAAACTGTTAACTGTTTAGAGATTTATATGTGTTTGTATCATCTGCAAATAAAGAGATGATAGATAGATAGATGATAGATGATAGATAGATAGATAGATAGATAGATAGAGATAGATAGATGATAGAAAGATAGATGATAGAAAGATAGACAGACAGACAGACAGACAGACAGACAGACAGACGATAGATGAAGAGATAGAGTGATAGCATAATAGTATATGTAACTTGCTTCCCACAGTTCAAAAATACTTCCTATTTTTCTTGTCTGTATATTGTATGTCTTGACACTTTGGAGGTCTGAAAATGATAAATAATTCAGTGCACAAAAACCTTCTTAGCATTTTCCCCTTTACTTTTTCTCATAATGCATGCAAGAGCAGCAGCATTTATTTCAGCAATTCATATTGCTCGAAGTCAAGATGCATTTCACCGGAGGCATTTAAGCAATCATCTGTACTTTTTTTTCCAGCCTTCCTGCAGTCTTTGCAATAAGCAAGCAAGCAAAAAACATTGATTTTGGCATGTTGATTCAAGCATGTGAAAGTTAACTATTTTTCTACTAGCAAAGTAAACCTCTGCTCCTAGTAAAGTCTATTATGTTACACATGGTAATCAAACTGGAGAGCAATTTTGCCATAATGGTTAAGGTGCTGGCCCTAAAACCAGGAAACTATAAGTTCTAGTTCTCCCTTAGGTGTGAAAGCCAGCTAGGTGACCTTGGACCATTCAATTTTTCTCAGCCCAACCCTCTTCACAGGATTATTGTTATGGGGAAAATAGGAGAAAAAGTATTAGATATTTTCACTACCTTGAGTTGAATATACATGCTGGACTTGATTTTCTTCAGCCTTTCTCCAGGGCAAGCTGCCTAAAGAAGATATGACCTTCATTCTTATAGAACTTAGAGCCATTATGGAAAGCTTCAGCATTCTTTTACCAGGCACCTTGGAACACTTCAGCAGGATTAAACAAGTTTCCAGGAGCTTCAAAATGCCTAGTCCAACATGATTTATCAGGTATACATATTTTTTCTTCTCAAAGTTCTGATGCTATGTGTTAATCTATCTATCTTCTTACCAGCGCATGAGCCCCCTTTTTCTCTTTCTCCCCACTTAATGTTATAAAGTTTCTGTCTATGATTAAAATTGGCTAGTCTGCCAGTGTACATCTGGTTGGTCATATCATGACAGACAGTGCTCAGCTTCTAAATTCTGTCATATTATGTGTTTGTGCATATACATCAACAACAATTATTTTGTTCTTTCTGTCATAGTTCTTGGATTCAACTCAAAATCAGAAATCCTAAAGGTAATCATTTCAAGAATACCTAATGGTGAAGCATAGCAATAGAAGAGAATATTGGTAGCTCAGGGTAGAACTGTGGGATTTTCTGAGTGTGAACTGTGGGTGTTCTCTGAAGTTGGTTGTTTTCTTGCAGATGGTTCCTTACCTAACAAAGTCATATCATCAGTGCTAGAACAGAGTGGGCTTCGCACTCAGTTTTATACTTGCCCTGTCAGTGTTGGTAGAAGAGTTATTGGTGGTTTCTTGATTAGACTATTGTTTTCTGTTTCATTGTTTGTCTGTGTTGCTAGTCCCTTGATTGGGATATTGTTTAGAGCTTGATAATTGTTCTGATGTCTATTTGTCTGTGTGTTGATTGATGGCACAGAGGTGATTTTGTTTGTTTGTTTGTTTCCTCTTTAGCTTTTTGGTTGTCTCTTTTGAATGGCATGTAGACACTGTTTATCTCTGTTATATACCTGTGGGTGGCTGATTTGTCTCAGCATTAGGTTTCCAGGACTTCTCCAGCATTTTTGGTGTGAAGCATAGGTTAAAAGTTCTTTATTTGAATGTTTTTAGAAAATCATGTTTTTAATACATGTAATATATGGAATTAGAGAAAAAGCTAACAACATTGTCTCTTTGACTCTTGCAAATCCTAGTTATATAGCCAAAGATAATGATCCAATGGTGTTTGTTAACTCAGCTCTAAGGAATCGTTGTGTAGACAGAATTGTGTGGTCTTTAAATTATTTTTATAGATAGATCATGGCCATGTTTGTTTTAGGTTTGTATTGATGTATGAAAAAAAATATAAGTGCTTCTATTAAATTTTTAAATGAGCATGGATAATTTTACTATCAATCTTTCAAGTATTCTTTTGAGCAGTTAAAATCTGGAAGAATTTTCAGCCACCTTATGGTCATTTTATTATGTAACTATCTACTTTTAATAATGTATACTGGGAGTACAATTTTATTAATTTCTATAGTATTGTAATATATATTTTAAAAAGCAAATAATAATAACTCTATTTTTCCACTAAATAAATCAACACTGCAGGGAGAAAGAAATCATTTTAACCAAGCATAGACGTGAATATAAAATCATTCTATGAATCAGAGGTGTCTGTAGGATCCAAAGCTTTTGTCAAAATTATGAAAGTATCATAATGTACACTTTGCCCCTTTTGTTTGTGCATTTGATGTCCCAATGAAAGTACAAAGCAGTGAAACAATAGGGGTTTTTTTGCCTGCCTGCCTGCAGAAATCTCTGCTCAGAATGTAAATGTTATCAGGATGTTATGTTATACAGCTCCAGATCTTAACTCAACATGATATACTGCATCCATTGCAACTAATAACCACTACCACAGTACCACTCAGTCTCTTCTACAGACTGTGCAGGTTAATGCACTATACAGTGGCTCTAATGCAACAGTGGCAAATATATGCATCTCAAGGTTGAATAGTTAGATTTACTTTGCAGGTGTTTCATTACCTAATAATAAATGTTACCAATAAAACCAAGCTCGGAGAAAACCAAGAACCCTTTAGTTTCTTAACCTGTATGCCATACAAACAGTATTTCAGAGTGGATGCCTATAATGTATTTGTAATCGTCATGTGATTACTACATCCACAGCCATGTGGATGGCCATTTTATTCTTTTATTGCCATTTATCAGTTTATGTGTTGTGTTTTTTTATATTCTTTTTGTTAGATCTTGTTGAATTTTCTCCATGCCACCAAAAGTAACTTGGGCTAAGCTGGTTGGCCATACAAACCTTTTAAATAAATAAATCTCTTCATAAGGCTGTGTGATATAGTAAAACATAACAAAATATGATACAAACACAAGAATAAATATAACAAACGTATAGTGAAAAAGTAGTTCTACAAAATCCATTGACTTAGCATTTGTAACACAGAGCCATCCTTTCCATGCATTCTGCTTTTAATTTCCAAAGACCCTGCATAAAAGTAGTGTTTGTCTATACTGTATTTTGAAATGTCAGCAAACCAGGTCTAGGGTTCCAAAGGACATTTGTCATAACATGTAACATATATTATTCCTGGGTCCCCTCTGATCACGTCTTCAAGGGGATGGAAATTTGCAGCATGGCCTATATGTTGGATTACTTCAGGCAGGCAAATTCTATTTGGAGTAGATGAGTCCCTTTAAAGTACATGGAATCTGTGGTCAGAAAGGATCATCCCCTTTTAATGTATTTTAAAGAACTAGGTTGTATTAAGGACCTTGAATCCAGCTTAGAAATACGCAAATATTCATGCAGGCAATCTTGCAAAACAAATATGCAGTGTAATCAAGTATAAAAATTCTGAAACTAATTTTAGAATTAGCAATGACCAAACGTCCTCTAATATATAATTCCACTGCACTTACTCAAATACACAATTACTCTAAGCAATTAATTGCATATCATCAAGCTAATGTGCTACAAGCAGGAGACTAAAGTAAGCAAGAGAGAAATAGAAATAAATTTAGTGACATTGCTTGAAGAAAAGAAAAGTTCATCTACATTGATTATGAATGTTTTCTAAAAGAAGGAAAGTAAGGAGACATTAAGACAATTGTTGCCAAGATCTGTGAATCCACTTCTCACAATAAATGTTAGATTTGTGAATTCATTTTTCTCCAGTTTATTGTGTTGAAAGGAGGATCAGTCCACTTCAGTATCTAGATTATGAAACAGGTTTTTCAGTCATTTTCAGTCAAAGTAGAATCTGCTAGTCATGTAGTAAAAATAAAATATTTTTCTCTGCAGAACAATTCACATGTCAATTTTTTTTCTTTCTCTTGATAAGTAAAGAAGGCATAATGAATGTATGTATGCATGTATGAATGAATGAATAAAATGAAGGGAGGGAGGGAAGTATATAAACTGTACTACATTACATTACTTGAAAGTCTTTGAAAAGTTACCTTTACAACAAACTATTCCTATTAATATCATATTTTAATGTTTACTAAACTATTTTTAGAAAAAATAATAATACATTACCAATAATGTATTAAATCCCATTGAACTCATTGGTTTTTTTCAAATTGTTATATAGATTGGTAGTGGCATCATATGTTTATTTAAAATTATATATGGTCTTGAGAAGAATATTGCTCTGTCCAGTGGTGGGATTCAAATTTTTTTACTACCGGTTCTGTGGGCGTGGTTTGGTGGGCGTGGTGTGGCTTGGTGGGCGTGGCTTGGTGGGCGTGGCAGGGGAAGGATACTGTAAAATCTCCATTCCCACCCCACTCCAGGGGAAGGATACTGTAAAATCTCCATTTCCTCCCGATCAGCTGGGACTCGGGAGGCAAAGAATAGATGTGGGCGGAGCCAGTCAGAGGTAGTATTTACCGGTTCTCCAAACTACTCAAAATTTCCACTACCGGTTCTCCAGAACTGGTCAGAACCTGCTGAATACCACCTCTGGCTCTGTCTATCTGTAAAATACCTATCTCTTGACTTAAATGACTCATTTTCAGTATATTTACTGAGGAACCAGTGGTGGGTCGCTACCGGTTCGCCCAGGTTCAGGTGAACCGGTAGAAGCGGTGGTGGAAGGCTCCGCCCACCCGCCCAGACATCATCACGGACGATCTGCACATGCACAGAAGGTTCTGCGCATGTGCAGACGCGCTGCACGTGAGCAAAGCGAGCACACGCGCATTCACAGTTCCGAACCGGTAGCGAAGGTAAGTGAAACCCACTACTGTGAGGAACCACTAAGTTGCAAGAGTCTTATTTCTAAATACACATGTTTAGGATAAAGGTGAAATAAATTTTTATGATTTAGTCTGGATTTCTTGCTCAAGGTTGTCCCCTGGCAAAGTATTTTAAAGCATGTTTAGAATCTGCATAGAAACATCTTTGAGAAATGGCTTATGTTAAAAAGCCCATCCACCTGTGTCTCTCTCTACTCTTTCTCCCAGAAGTCTTTCTCACATACCACTACACCTGATTAGTCAAGGCACTTAGCTTCTTCTGATTAATTTCATCTTCTGTACCTTGTAAAATAATTATGATGTGAAAATGAAGGGCAGGGAGGTAGATGCATATGCCTATTTAAGAAATGAAATATTAAATAAATATGTATGTATGTATGTACTACTGTAGATGTTGATATGTTGGAGCAGGATCATGAAAGGAACAAATGATCTAAATTGATTTTGTGTCACATGACTTTTGATGTTGCCAGAATCTATCTGAACCTTATCATTATATTCAGTAGTTGTACTGCATTTATGTTGGTGTTTAGTTCAACATCTAATGAACCATTTCCAAAGACTTGTGAAATAAATAATTTGTGCATTAATTTTCCTTCATATTTAACTAGCTCTGTAAATTGTCAAACATTATTAGTAGATCAATTATTTAACACATTTTTCCCTGTCTGTTTTTCATTGCATTATTCATGTATATTTCTCCTATTATTCTACTATCCCTTTTTTGTTTTGGTCCTTAGACTAAGGACTTTATATAAACACCTGATGTCATTGCAATTATTCATCTTCTAATCCCAGAAATTCAATTGAAAGATTAAAAACTTTCTGACTATCTAATTTGAACTTGAACAATGATCTTCCATAAATCAAAAGTATGTTTTCTATAATAAAAAAGGATCAAGCTTCTACTAATATTCAGTGCAATTGTATAATATGATTACAATAATAAAGAAGAAAAAAGATACTTGTTTTAAATTAATGTTGCATATCACCGCCTAAACTATTTGCCTTTGTAAGTCCATATCAAAAGGTACATGTATAATTGCAATTTTAAAATATATGTTAAATGTGTTTATTATTTACTACTTCATAAACCTATCCATTTAAACAAGAAATGGATGAAATATCAAATGAGTAATATTTAACTCCACACAAAATTTTGCATTTACAAGATAGTCAAATGCAATACCATTGACAAGTCTAAATCAGATGAAGGTTTCATTTTATTCCTTGACCAAGAGTAGTTTTAGTAACAATCAAAGAAAAACATTTGTCTGTGGTTATTGTCCTGAGGAAGCACTTCCATAATGATGGCTAACTCCATGCCCCTCCCAGCCAAGCATCAGTTTGATAAAAGGACAAATGTAATATCTGTAGCACTTGCAAAATGGTATTTTATGTCAAACTGTTCTTGCTATATAGGCAAGTCCCTTGGCACAGGGGCTGTGGCCAACTGGAAATTGATTTGCTAAACATGTGCTAAAGATATTTCAGGCTGGCCCCTTTGACAAATATTGAAGGCAATCACCCATCACATAAGCAACTTGTCCAATACTGTGAAAGTAGGATGTGAAGCTAATGCTTTGAGATCATTTGAATAATTTCCATTTGTCACTTCCCTAACCAGATTCCTTCACTGAAGGAAACAATGTCAACATATACAAGGCTATAATATAACATGCCTATCATGTATAAGAAGAAGATAATAAAAGGTAGTGTTTTCAGAAATGAGGAGGTGATAAGCCGCCTGGGAAAGCCAAGGGAAATAATCAAAACCATAAAAAAGCGAAAGTTAGAATATTTTGGACATGTGATGCGACACCCGGAAAAATATGGCATACTTCACTTAATCCTTCAGGGAAAAATTGAAGCCAAATGAGGTCCAAGAAGAACATCATGGCTTCAAAATCTAAGGGACTGGTTTGGACAAAAGTCAGCAGCACCTTTTTGTGCAGCTGTTGATAAAAATAGGTTCACCAACATGATCGCCAATATCCAATGACGGATATGGAAGAAGAAGAAGAAGAAGAAGAAGAAGAAGAAGAAGAAGAAGAAGAAGAAGAAGAAGAAGAAGAAGAAGAAGAAGAAGAAGAAGAAGAAGAAGAAGAAGAAGAAGAAGAAGAAGAAGAAGAAGAAGAAGAAGAAGAAGAAGAAGAAGAAGTGTTTTCTTTAATTAAAAGGAAAAGGTGAAACTGCTCTATGCTTGTCATATATTTTGGGGGGAAATGCTGAATCGTGTTTTAAAGAAGGAGGGCAAATACAGTATTACTTAAATAAAGAAACCCAACAGATTAGGTAGAAAAAAGGTCTCAAGATGAATTGAAGGTAGCTTTAAATATTAGAGAAAATATTAAAATATAAATAAGAGCCTGTGATTTGAACATAATAGTTCCCAAATGGAAACTATTTTCTTTCCAGAAAAGAAATCTTTCTGTTAGAAGAAAATAGCTTATTTAACAACATATCCATCACAAAGTACAATTGGTTATTCAACAGTGAAACCAACTATAGTTCAATCAGATCTAAATTATCCCAATGTAAATGTTCTAAATGTTGCTAGACAACAGCAAAAGTCACATTTTCTCATACAAAAAGAGTCTCTGCTTTAAAAAAAAATGTGTTGGTTTAGCACCCAAAACTGTTAAAGAGGCACTCACTGGCTAGAAAATAATGACATATAGGGGAATGCTTCTGGATTATTATTTTTTTAAAAGCAATCACACAAAAACTGACTCACACATTTAAAGATCATATATTTTGTCATGTTGGAATCACTATGCATAATAAACTGAAATTATTCCAAAAACAAAATATCACAAAAATCTGTGAAAATAGATTTTACCGAGATTTTCTTTTTTCCAATCTTACACATCTACATTATTTTCTGGGTCTTTTTTTTTACAATCAGTTGATTATTGTAGATTGATACACTTTTCTACAGGTACATTTTATATCTTTTTTGTTTTTGTAAATTCACATAAAAATATGATATGCCCAAGCAAGTTTCTTCACCATTTCAGTCAACATTTCTTGAAAGATGCTTTTCCAAATGGGAAATATCTAAGATATGATTGAATTCATGTGAATAAATTTAATCTGTCCCCTATAAGTCATGTGGTGTGAAGAAGAAAAGATGGACCTAAATAAATAGGATCATCTTGTTTTTATTACTGGATATTATACTACACTAATAAATAGAAAAAGAGAATTGGAACTAAGATGGATATTAGAAAGAATAAGTAGGAATAGTAACTGAACATTCTTTCATATACATGTTAATCTAACTAGACAATGATTAATTAACTAGACCATAATTCCTAATAGCCCATTATGAGAATAATTCCTAATTGCCCATTAATCTTGACTTCAAAGCATTCCCAAATTCCCCAAAACAAAACAAAAGGTCTAACGTTTTCACCTGACCCACCTGATGAGCTGCATGCAGAATATAGTGAGCATCCCTGCTTTAGGACATTTCCATTCTAGCTATAAGACCAGACATCAGACCAATTTGTCAGTCTGATCTTTAAACTTCTTCATATTCTAAAGGTAGAGTTAAGGTCCTCCAACTTCTCCAGGCCATTAGTCATTGATGCATTGTTTTTTGATTTCCAAAGGGACACATTCTCATACCTTTTGAGAAACAACAGAAAGCTGCCTAATATCAAGGCATCATTATGCCTGCCTACAAAATGAAAGTGAAAATTGTGATAATAACATTATATAGATTTACAAGCAGTATTTTCCCAACTGCTCAGTTATGGCTACATACTGTGGTATAGACTAACTATATGTATGAGACAGGCAAGAGTTCTATTTAAACTGCTTAAATGTGCAGGGAAGCTGGATTCCTTCCTTCCTTCCTTCCTTCCTTCCTTCCTTCCTTCCTTCCTTCCTTCCTTCCATTATAAAACTGACTAAAATGATTAAGATCAAGTCTTCTGATAAGGGTATCTTTGAAATCAAGTTCAGGAAGTGGAAGGCAGAAATAATAGTTTTTCAGTTTGCACTGTCATAGCTGAATTGGAAGAAATTGGCTGTTCTGCCATGAAGAATGATAGCAACTTATCACATGGCATGTTGCCAATAAGGGAGATATACCAAAGCCTGGAGTGAAAATGCCATTAAGATACTTATTGTAGACTTAAGGTGGAGTCACATAGCACATAATAATAAGTAATTCCTCAAAAAAAGCATATATTTCATATCATGAACTTCAATTGAGCATAATGGGTAAGCAGTGATTGATTAATTATTAAATAAACCACAGCTTTTAAAATAAACAATGTCCTACCTTGATGTGTGAATCAAGCCTTTATAAAGTTTGGCACATTATATTATTATATGTTTACTGTGCCCAAATATAAATTTAATCTATCATCTAGCTATAACATATATTATGCACCTTGGATCCTTATAACAGTCTCAGTTAATTATTCAGGTAAATAAACATATTAATCTTCTGAACTGTAAAAATTAGTGTTTTGCCAAAAAAAAAAAAGAGACAAAAAAAAATAACACACAAATACAGAAGCCAATAAGGACCTAGGTAACATTCAAAAACACTACCATTATATGGCATTTCAACTTGAAAATGTCTGGTGTAAGCAATAACTGAGATAAACAGGCCCTAATTATACCCTTTCAATACCACTGTGAGTCCAAAAGGAGGGAGTTGGCATTGGTTTCTTTGATATTACTACATCCCAGGGAGCAGGGTGTGCTTGAGCCTTAACATTATCTCAAGTGGTTTATGATAGCCATTTCAGAATTCTAAGAACTGAAAAGATTGTGAAGGCAACCTGACAAATCATATTAATTGCTGTGCTTTTTAATTGTCAGCACAATTCTTTGGAATCCAGGCTAGCCAAGCCAATGCCACATACAATTTCTTAAACAAATAGCAAAGTATGTAGATATTTTTCTGCTTTATTGCATATTACCAACATAGTAGCAGATGCAAATAACATAATTGGAGTAAACAGTATAGCCACTTCACAATTACTTCTACAACTTTGTCTTTTTCAGTGAAAACATTGCTATTAAGAATATGCAATATCAAATCCTGGTAATTTATTTTCATTGAAATCTCTTAAAAAATTCCCATGATGCTGGGATTTTATATATATATATAAAAATGTAAAAGACATATATGTAAATGAATGTATATAGAAATGGAAAAGGAAATATGTTTTGAAGAAATCCATAAAAGAGATATATGACATGTACAAAAAATAGAAAGTAGATATACATAGAAGAAATAGGTATAAAATATAAATTATAAATATATTCAAAAATATTTATATTATAAGTATATAAAAACTTTGTAAACTGATCTTGAGCTATAATCAAAATAGGATCCAGGATTCCTATCATGTATGTTATGTAATGTTTTTTGTGTTTATAAAAAAAGAAAAAAAGAAAAAAAAAGGAAAGAGCTTTGATGAAACAAGTCTTTGGAAACCAGCTTCAGATAATCTCCAGGAGAAAATAGGGATGAGTAGAAAAAGCTGCCAAGAGTTTTATGGCTTGCTTTTCTTTCACCTTGTCTTTCCACAGTGAAAAGGGGAGAGAGAGAAAGATCCTAAAAACTGCTACTTGAAGTGTGACTGAGTACGGTGATGATGTGGTGACATTTTTATTAGTCATTCTGACTTCTAATTATATAGGAACAGTAACATAGTAGCTCAATTCTTTAGTAGACTATCATTTGAGGTAGTAATGTGGCTTTGTCAGAAAGTGAACACTTGAATCTTTATCACTAAAGCTATATAAAATACATCCTTTCCCTAACATTCCATCTTCTTCACTTCAGTGTTTGGTACCTGCTACTAATTTTTAAAATAGTATTTTAAAATATCTCTTGTCTATATGTTGCATAAGCTGTCCAAATATGCAGAAATTTCCAAGCAGTGAACATTTGGTTCAGCATTAATTCATATGCCACAGGCAACAACTGGTTGTTCCAAATCATGCAGGAGTTGAAAGCTTGCATTTTCTCTTTTACTGCATCAATTTGTACACTTGCTACATTGAATTCTCCTAATGGGAAATGATTTCTACTGTGTATAATGTAGGTCATTGTAAATACTGGTATAAAGAAACAACGGTATTTATTTGGCAAATATTTTTTCAACACTTACATATTCCATATACAACATATTGCAATTATAATCAACAAATCTTGTTATATGATTGGACTTTTCACATATAATTTTTATTTGAGCATTCCTTATCCTGACACATTCTAGAGATGTCTGATTACATTTATCTTCATCGTGGCTATCATTGATGAGGTGATGGATGAGATAGTCCAATACTTATTAAAAGTTGGGGAACACTATTCTATTGGATGAAAGTATCTTGTAAAGCTGATAGCTACTATATTTTCAGTTCTTGAAGATATCAGAACAAGCTACTTTACCAAGGTATCCATTCAGCTTCTCTGATTAAGAAGACATATTCAATTACATAGGTATATTATTAATGTTCACCTGTAGTTTGGTAAAATTAAAATTGCAATGTCTTCCAATCACTCTCTAAGCTGTGCTGTAATCAAGCATTAATTTAGCAAGTTCATTTTTTCATTATACTGTTTTCATCACAAACTTACCACATTAATACTTCTAGAACTCCATTGCTGAGTTTTATTTTAGCAAGCCTAGTGAAAACCTTTAAATGACAAATAATACCAGGTACAAATAAAGGTCATTTCTAAGGTTTCATCATTTTTTCTTCTGGCTGTATTTTTAAGCAGAAAAGAACTGAAATTGAAAATCCCCAAACATTAACTTTTATTGAAATGTAGACAAAAGCCCATGTAGAAAGAGTTCTCAGTAGCTTAAATACTGTATTTGAAATATTTCTTTCTTTTGTGCCTCTACTGATATTTTCCCAGTGGGTATATCAAGTTTGGAACTTTTCTTACAAGGTTCTTCATTTGAAAGCAGTATCAGAGAGCTCAGCCCTTTGAATCAGGTTTAGGTTTGAACTATGAGTTAAATAAATATAAAGAGCCGAGGTGGCGCAGTGGCTAGAGTGCAGCACTGCAGGCTACTTCAGCTGACTGTTCAGCAGTTCGGCGGTTCAAATCTCACCGGCTCAAGGTTGACTCAGCCTTCCATCCTTCCGAGGTGGGTAAAATGAGGACCCAGATTGTTGGGGGCAATACGCTGACTCTGTGAACCACTTAGAGAGGGCTGTAAAGCACTATGAAGCGGTATATAAGTCTAAGTGCTATTGCTATTGCTATTGCAGGCTACTTCTGCTAACTGCCAGCTGCCTGCAATTTGGCAGTTCAAATCTCACCGGCTCAAGGTTGACTCAGCCTTCCATCCTTCCGAGGTGGGTAAAATGAGGACCCAGATTGTTGGGGGCAATATGCTGACTCTGTGAACCGCTTAGAGAGGGCTGTAAAGCACTGTAAAGCGGTATATAAGTCTAAGTGCTATTGCTATTGCTAATTGAAAGAAAGCTCCAAAATTGTCTTGTAATTGCATTCCTTTCATAACCAGTAGCATTTTTTTGTTTAAAAAAAAATGATAATAGGATAAAGTAAGCAACATGTGATTCAAGTTGGGCTCAACTCCTAAAGATTCTAAGGGCACATTCATGTTATTGGGAGGATTTAAACAGCAATATAGAAGTTATTTGTTCTAGCTTTCTTCTGTGAAGTTTCTTTGACTTTCCAGTCTAGTTTACAGCCCTGGTATATCCTTGTGATCTCCTATCAAAGTAAAGCCAATTGTGACTTTCCTTATCTTTTATGATAAGAGTTTTCTTCAGATCGCTTACATGCTTCTACTTACTGTGAGTATTGAATGTACAGTAAAATGGTACATTTTAGGGGGAAAAAATGGAATCTTGAAAGATGTGCATACAAAACTTTATTTAAAAAAAAAACAGCTATTAAATCAGTCGATTCCTTTCTGCTCTTTCTATGAATGTTTCTATGAATATTTACTCTTAAGTAAATTCTAACATATGTAATGTAAATCTATATAAGATTTTGAGCTAGATGTAAGCAGCATAGTGACATTGACTCCTATGTGTTTCCAATAGTCCCTCAGCATCTGCCTGAGGGGTTTTGGGAGGTGGGAGTTTTTTGCTTTGGCATATTAATATGAAAAACAGTAGCTCCCGATGTTATATTTATTTGAAGAAATGTCTTTGGGGTACATAACAAGAATGATACAGAATATATTTGGACATTTTTGTCTTCTGATAAATGCGCTTTTTTGACTGACTATTCTCATTATATAAAACATTTTGTAAATAGGTAGAGCTTATATGGTAGCCATTTGGACTGCTCCTATCAGATGGTCTCCCATTTTTACATGTGCTTTCAGTCAGTAATAAAGTGCCTACTCCTGTTGTAAGCTATATTATGCATTCCATTTGCTTTGTTTTTATTCATGTGTGCAATTTAATCAAGAATATCTTAGATTGTAGATTTTTATGAAAGAATATATAATAGCAGTGAGAAAAAAACAGTTGCTCATCTTGATTTAGAGCCTTGGGATATCTAACATGACCCCTGCAGAAGTGAAAAGAAATCTATTTGTACCAACCAATAGAGATACCAGCAAACATAGGTCCATTATATGAAGAAAGTAATTGTGATGGTCAAACTAGAGCATATGAGGAGCTTTCCAAGTTTAGTGTTACACGTATGTTTTCTTGTAATGAAATAAAACAAAAATCCTAAGCAAGGGGAAAGATATACCCTGTTTCCCCCAAAATAAGACATCCCCTGATAATAAGCCCAATCGGGCTTTTGAGTGCATGGCAATAAGGCCAAGCGCTTATTTCAGGGTTCAAAAAAATATAAGACAGGGTCTTATTTTCGGGGAAACACGGTAGTAACTGGATATTGGTATGAGAGACTAGTAATATCAGGATAGGTGGCAGAAGAGGTGGGGACTGAGATAATAGAATTTAATATCTTCTTTCCAAACTTTTAGTTATGCATTGGATAACTACATGAACACAATATGTTAAAAATCTGCAGAGTATATAAATTCCTGAGCAAATAAACAAAATTCAAAATTATCTTGTTCAGCAAGAGAAAATAGAATAAGTTAAATGAAAAGTATGATTATGTGACAAAAGCTAAAATTTTCAGACATTAATATTCTTTTAAACTATATACTTCATACTTGGAATTTGACAACTGGACAATATAAATGTATACCCCATGTCCTTACTGCAGCCATGAGGCTGACATTGCAGAATTGGAAATATAAACATATGGCCCCCTTCATTGAATGGATTGATTGTATTTGCTATTTATGAGGGCTATAGAAATTAGCTATAGATGTGACTTTGTATGGACAAATATAATGAAATATGAGATTCATTTATATAAAATAGAATAGGTTGAGAAAAAGAAAACATATTTATATGAATGTATTACAAATATGTATGAGCTTAAATAATAATCACATTAGATAAGTGTATATAGAATTGTAACTATTTACTGTAAAAATGACAGTTTCCTTTGTTCTATTTTTTTCACATTCTCTGTGTGTGTATGTGTCTGTTTGTCAATGTATGTATCTTTATCCTCGCATATTGCTGTTTCTTTTTTAATTTCTGTTTTGTCAGTATTTTTTTTAAAAAAATAAAAGAGTAAATAAAAAAGATTAATATAAAATTCTTAAATTAAGGAATATGAATTAAAGAACCAATGTAGGGTGGAAAATACCTCACTATATGTGATATGAATATTAAAATTGTAATGGATTAGATGCCAAATGTGATAGAAGCATGTGATATAGATACAAGTAGGGGAGAATATAATTTTAGGTTGCAGCAATAGAAGCAGTTTCAGAATCCTGGGAAATAATAATCTGATTTTATTATATGAGGATTAACAGTTTTGAAGACTCGAACAGAATAAAAGAATGCCATAAAGGTAATCAGGAATTCATGATTCTAATATATATATATTCTGACATAACCATCTACAGGTTAGATTTACCTCATGACATTATGATGGTTGCATTTAATATAATAGTATCTTAGAAAGGCTATTCTGGTAGTACTTATAGCAGCCATTGCTATGGAAATATAAAGACTGAATTAGTTATACAGTATATCCACATAGCAATGTCTAGATGACTGTATAAATCACTAATATGGATAAAGTCATAGAATAATGCTTTTATATTATTGAAAGATATATCCCAGTTAATGACACTGTCTGACAATAGGATCAGTTTGAGAGTGAAGCAATTACAAATTAAAATGTGGGTTCCCTTTTGTTTGATACATTCACACAATTGAAAGGAAAGATGTCAAGAATTTTAATTTAGATTCCTGAACTGAGTAGTAAACAGCTCCTTGCAAATCCATGATTCTGTGAAGTTTGCATCCCTGTTTATAGTAGAATAACTACCGTTTTATAAAATTTAGACAAGAATCCAGAATACAGAAAATGTGTCCAAAGCTTATTATTTTTCTCCTCTTTCCCCTTCTTAGCAATGACAAAAATGTTGCAACAAAAATATTATGCCAGCATGACTAAAATGTGTATACTCTAAACATCTGTTTTTCTATCTAAGCTATTCCATTGCTCTTCTTGCAGAACTTATTTTGATTTCACTTAATGATATTCTCTTTACTAAAAAAAAATTGTAAGCAGGTGCTAAATCTGCAGAAATAATAAGTGGAGACATGCCAAATTGCATAACTAATGATACTATAGACTGCAAATAATGAGTAGGAGACTGTAAAGTCATATTGCTGGCCTTAGGAAAAAATAAACTATCTGATGTAATAAAATTGAATGACTCCTTATAAATTCACTATGCCTGCTACCCATCAACCTATAAATGGCAGCAAAGAGGTAGAGTTTGTTTCCTTTGGCTTTATAGTGATTGTCCGGATTGATATAGTCAAGCTGCAGCAGGCAGATAAATGTTGTTGAAGACTCTGAATTTGTGATTTGATTCTTGTGTCAAATCACAGTGCATATGCTGCTGTAATCATTCAAAATGGTTAAAAGGGGGACTATATGTTGAAGCCATATTGCATTCCTCAATATAGTAAGCATTCCTTGAGAAGCAGAGGATCCAGGACTTCCTTGAAAAATTCTCTCCATATAGGTTGCACAAAAGCCAAGTCTTTTCAATTATGCTTTCACTTACATGCATTACACTTGAAACAGGCTAATTAGTTTCAAAACTTTGAACTCTCTTGTTGTGCAGTTGTCCAATTCAGAGGGTGAAGGTGAAGGTGAGGGTAAAGGTGATGGTGAGGGCAGAGGCAAGGGCAAGGGCAAGGGCAAGGGCAAGGGCAAGGGCAAGGCAAGGCAAGGCAAGGCAAGGCAAGGCAAGGCAAGGCAAGGCAAGGCAAGGCAAGGCAAGGCAAGGCAAGGCAAGGCTGTGAGAGCAAGAGCTCTGGTTTTCCTTGCAGCCAAAACAGCACTGCAGAATTGGACAGGAGAACTGGACAGGAGGGGATAGGAGAAACATCAGGCCAATTGTAACTGAACACATCAACACCAACTGTGTTGCCTCAAGCTTCTTCTTGAAAGAATACTTAAGTATAATGGACCCGGATGGGTTCAAGAAGGAGCTGGAGGTTATAACTGCAGATCTACTGTGCAGTCCAGCTGAGCTCTTAGTCACTGTTTGGAATAGGAAGGTGACTGAGGCTCTGGATAGGATTGCACCCATGCAATCTCTCCTCACCCATAGATCTCTCTGTGCCCTGTGGTATACAGAGGAACTGAGAAAGATGAAATGCATGAGGAGACGTTTAGAGCACCACTGGCGAAAGACAGGGGATGAACTTGATCAAACACGGGTAAGAGCTGCTACTAAGGCCTACCTCGTGGCGATTTGTGCGGCAAAGTGTAAATACTTCTCCACACTAATTGCGTCTGCAGTGACCCTCTTTAAGGTGAGCTGCCTCCTCCTGGGGAAGGAGGTGATTGAGGTCCACCTGAAGGGGCGTGCTGAGGAATTTGCGGATTTTCTGAAAGACAAAATTGCTTGACTTCGTTCCCAGTTAGATGCCAGCGTGGTTGCTGGTCTGGTGGAAGCCCCTGAGGCAGGTTCTCACCCTGTTATCTGGAAACAGTTTGACCCTGTTGCTCCCAAGAAAGTGGACAGGATCCTAGGGAATATGCATGCAAGCACCTGTGTTTTAGACCCATGTCCCTCCTGGCTTGTGAAAGCTTCCCAGGAGGTGACAGGCGGGTGGACTCTGGCGGTCATTAATGCTTCCCTAAAGGAGGGGGTGGTTCCCCAGCACTTTAAGAGGCTGTGGTCCACCCACCTCTTAAGAAGCCATTGCTGGACTCCACCCGGTTGGATAATTTCCAACCTGTCTCCAATCTTCCCTTTTTGGGGAAGGTTGTTGAGAAGGTGGTTGCGCGGCAGCTCCAGAAGTTTCTGGATGAAACGAATTATCTCGACCCCTACCAGTCAGGATTCAGGCCTGGATTTGGGACAGAAACAGCATTGGTCGCACTTTTGGATGATCTTCGGTGGGAGCGGGATGGGGGTAGTGCATCCATCCTTGTTCTACTTGACCTCTCGGTGGGTTTCGATACCATTGACCATGGTATTCTCCTGGGGCGGCTTTGGGGGATGGGAATGGGAGGCCTTGTGCTATCCTGGTTCACTTCCTTCCTCTGCGACCGCTCTCAGTCAGTGTTGATAGGAGGGGAGAGATCCAGCCCTCGCCTACTGCTTTACGGAGTTCCACAGGGCTCGGTACTCTCTCTGCTCCTGTTCAACATTTATATGAAGCCACTGGGTGAGATCATCTGTCACCAATGGACTGAGATATCACCAATATGCTGATGATACTCAGATGTATGTCTCGGCCCGTGGTGAGTTAAGTGATGCCACGTCCTCCCTCTCGCAGTGCCTGGAGGCTGTTAGGGGCTGGATAGGGAGCAACGGGTTGAAACTAAACCCTTGCAAGACCGAGTGGCTCTGCATTTGGGGTTCGTTGGGTCAGGGAGAATTGCCACCTTGGTCTTGGATGGGGTGGCACTACCCCAAACAGACCCTATGCATAATCTAGGGATATTCCTGGACTCACGACTCCTGCTCGAAGAGCAGGTGGCGGTCGTGGCCAGGAGGGCCTTTGTGCAACTGCGGGTTGTGTGCCAGTTACACCCTTTCCTGGACTAACAGTCCCTACTCACAGTCACTCATGCCCTAGTCACTTCCCGTCTTGACTATTGCAACATGCTCTTCAAGGGCAGCCCCATGTAGAGTGTGTTGCAATAGTCAAGACGGGAAGTGACTAGGGCATGAGTCGGCAACCAATGCAGCTCCTGCAGGAGAGGTGATACATGTGCTCACTGGGGTCTGCACAAAATCATGTGGCCCGCTGCATTTTGCACCAACTGGAGCTTCTGGATGCTCCAGTTGGTGCAAAATGCAGCGGTCCACATGATTTTGTGCAGACCCCGGTGTGCACATGTATCACCTCTCCTGCAGGAGCTGCATTGGTTGCCGATTTGCTTCCAGGTGCAATTCAAGGTGCTGTTTGTCACCTTTAAAGATCTTCATGGCTTGGGACCAAGTTATCTGAGGGACCGTCTCTTGCCGGTCACATCTAGCCAACCCACCAGAGCAGGGGAGG
>QLTV01003428.1:211021-221376 GCA_003457575.1 Thermophis baileyi
CCAGGAGGCAGGGAATGCTTCGGGTCCCATCCCCAAGGGAGATACCCCTGGTGGGACCCAGAAGAAGGGCCTTCTCCCTGGTGGCTCCCTCTCTCTGGAACATCATTCCCCCAAAGATTAGAATGGCCCCGACTCTAATACTCTTCCGGAAGGTGCTGAAGACCTGGTTCTGCCAGCAGGCCTGGGGAACCCAGAGCGGGATGGAGCCCATTAAATGGCTCGTGTGATCTGCTTTTGCCAGGGTGGGGGGTGGGAGTTGGAGGGTGATTTTGTTATATGGTACTATATTAATTTATTTGATTCTTTTTGTTAGTTTTTATTGTTTTAAATGTGGTCTTATACTCTGTAAGCCGCCTTGAGTCACCATGGGCGATTAGGCGGCAATATAAATTCAATAAATAAAATAAAATAAATAAATTAATATATTATTAAATAGACTTATGGATTGTGTAAATCTGAAAAAAAATCAATTAAAATAGCTAATCAATACTATTTTTTTTAAATGAAACTAATGGTATTCACAGCATCAGGTCATCTTGATGTTTATTATTTACAGTTAGTAGTGTACAAGCTACTATAAATAGCAATAGCAATATATATACCGCTTTACAGTGCTTTACAGCCCTCTCTAAGCGGTTCACAGAGTCAGCATATTGCCCCCAACAATCTGGGTCCTCATTTTACCCACCTCGGAAGGATGGAAGGCTGAGTCAACCTTAAGCAATTAACAGCCTAAAGTTAACATGGAAAACTTAAGTAGCTTATAATTGATGAGAAATGCATTGCATTCAGTGAAAAATAAAACGTAGAGGAAAGGCAATATGAAGGTTCCAACCAAATGCAAAAGGCAAAAAAGTTAAAGATATTAACAGTATTCTAGTTCACTGAGAAGTCTCAAGTAGTTATCAGTTTAAAGGATAAACACAGAGATCTTCAGCTAAGCACATATGTACATTAAAAGCCTTATACCTTAGAAAGAAAAAGAAGGAGGAGGAGGAGGAGGTGGAGAAAGTTATGTGATATTGTCTATTGCTTTGTATGTGCTGGAATCTGGCTTGCCTTCTTTGGCAGAAAAAGGGAGAGAACATTTTATTTCGCACAAAAAATAGCAAATGAGCACAAGTATTTTAGGAAGGAAGGAAAGGAAGGAAAGGAAGGAAAGGAAGGAAAGGAAGGAAAGGAAGGAAAGGAAGGAAAGGAAGGAAGGAAGGAAGGAAAGGGAGGACAGGAAGGGAAGGAAGGAAGGAAGGAAGGAAGGAAGGAAGGAAGGAAGGAAGGAAGGAAGGAAGGAAGGAAGGAAGGATTGATTTGCATTTTGCTTTTTATTCCTGGGCTAAGGAGATTCTTTAGCTTTATAATCAGTGCTAGAGATATAATCAGGTTTCAGTCAATGATTTTCCTAACCCTTCCCCTACTCCGCCTTTCCCAAAAGGCTTTTATGAAGTGCTTGACAATAGCAGGAAATTAGGATAAAATTTGAAAAGTGCAACGACAGATATTGACTATCACAAGAACCTTCTCCTTCTTTCTCACTCAAAGTCATAAATATAAGTTGTATCAGAATACACATGCATCTATATGTAATATAAGAATCCCTTTTCTTGTTGGTTAAATAGGCACGCTCAAAACATCATAGTTCTGAATTTATTACTTAAAAAAAACAATATTTGTGGTTTTGCAAGTGCAAATCAGAGGACTGGAACATTAATGATGTCCTTAAAGATATTTCATGGAATCATAGGACTGGAAAAGACCTTAGATGTCTTCTAATTCAACCCTCTGCCCAAGGCAGGATCCTTATCCCACCCTGGATAAATGGTTGTCCGATCTTTTCTTGAAAACCTGTAATATCCACAATTCCAGCAGGCAAGCTGTACTGTTGATAAACATTCTCACTGTCAGGAAATTTCCTTATTTCCAGGTTGGAAATGATCTGATGAGCTTCCCCTTCATTGCTTTTTGTCCTGCTCTAGGGTGCTATGAGAATAAATTGATGCCCTATTCCTTGTGACAGCCCTTCAAGTATTGGAAGACTGCTATCTTGTCTCCCCCCCCAAGCCTTCTCTTCATAAGGCTAAACATACCAACTTTCCTCATATAATTTAGGTTTCAGCTCCCTTATCATCTTTGTTGCTGTTCTTTACATTCTTTCTAGGGCCTCAGCATCTTTTTTTTTGTGTGTGTATTGTGGGGACCAAAAGTGGATGCAGTATTCTAAATGTAGCCTCACTAATGAAGTATAGAGAATACTATCACTTCCCATGATCTTGATGCTATCCCTCTATTGATGCATCTTAGGATTGCATTGGCTCTTTTAGCAGCTGCAACACAGCCGTGAATCACACTTTAAGGAGTGACCACCAGGACACCTAGATCTTTCACATAGGTACTAGTGTTGAGTCTAGTTCTGCGTATCATGTATTTGTGCATCTGGTTTTTCTTCACTATGTGTAGGACCTTACTTTTCTCAACACTGAACTGCATCTTATTAGATAGGGCCCTACACCCAAATCTGTCAAGTTCTTTCTGAATCTTAAGTCTATTTTCCTTAGTGTTAGCAATTCTCCCCAGCTTTGTGTCATCTACAAATTTGATGAACTCCCCTTCTATCCTCTCATCAACATCATTTATGAAGATGATGAAGATTTATAGAAACTCAAACTATTAAATGTCTTGCCTTTGCTTCTAACTTCAATTGTCTTTACAGTTTTTCAAGAACTTCCAAAACATTCCCTTATTGTTGCTCACAAATACATGGAATCCTATTTACAGGTGGGGCTTACTCTTCTACTCTTCCTACTTGCATAGTGGAGGCATTAATGTTGTGATTAAGAGAAGTAGACACATAATAATTTACACCAAAAAGAATTGAATTCTATGTACTTTTGAACAATTGGTTTTGGAAAAGATTCCATGATCCTGCAGTCACTGCATCAGAGTAAGGTCTATGTCAATTCGCCACAGTCAACTTGTCATGGCCAACTTGCCATGGCCAACTCACCACAGCTAACTCACCATGGCCAATTTGCCACAGTCAACTCACTGCAGGACAACTTGCCACAGCCATCTTGCCACAGGACAACTCACTGCGGGGCAAGAGTGACATTAATATCAAATAAATTGTGGAATAGAATCATTAAAGAAAGGATGCAAAAGGAGGGACAAAATGAAATGTGAATGGCAAAAATTAAAATAATTTTTATTTATTTTAAATAATTAATTAGAATTGTTAAATTGTCCTGCAGCGAGTTGTCCTGTGGAGAGTTGGCCGTGGCAACTTACCCAGCAGCGAGTTGGCCGTGGCGAGTTGGCCATGATAAGTTCGCCTCAGTGGGCTGTGGCAAGTTGTCCCATTCCCATCAGAGTAATAGTAAGAATCATAGAAACACAAGAGAGAAAATGATCATAAAAGGAAGGACTGTCAGGGTATAAAAAACTATTAGGGAAAACAGTGATTGATAAAGTGAAACCTAAATTAGGTATTTGACATTGTAGAATCACTGTCTGCTTTGATGAATCTCTTTTTCTGATTGGGGAAAAAAACCTGTTGGAGGTTGGTTGGATTTTCTAGGTTCCTTTTATATGGAAAAAAATATTTTACAGATGGGCACTGGGCTACTATTATATAATACCTGTTACTGTATCATAACAAATAGTAATTAGTAGTGTGCCTATGGAAAGGTATGTTTGTATATTCTTAGAGTCATATCCTTTGCCAGGAACATCAAGCATAGGATGCAAATCCAGATTGGGTAATAGGGTAGCAAATCATGTAACATAAATAGCTGCCATATCTTTACAACAGTTGTTCTGCTTATATTAAGGTTAATTATCCAAGTTATTTTTAGATTTTTTTAGCAAAAAAATAGGGTACATGACTTTTCTTTCTTTCGTTTACATTTTTTTTTACTCCTTAGCACAAGCTATTTCTTAATTCCATTGTATTTACGAACCAGCCATGAATAAATATTCTTCATGAGACTATACATTTTCCTTATTTTTTAAAATGAAATATTATCTCACTGCAACAGTGGCTCAAAAATAAATTAAAAATACTTTCCATAGTTTGTGTGTCCCTAGTTCTATACTGACTCATAAAATGTAGCTACTGTCACTTGAAATGCCAGCCAAAATATCTTACCATAACCTTCATTTCAAAATAATTCAATTTTATTATATTAACAGTTACCCTTAAGACAGAAAACCATCAAACATAACAATTGTAAAAACAAAGGACTAGTAGTATAAAAACATTTGTCTTTACAGTTCAAACAGCAGGAACTATGTAATAAAAAAGGCCAATATCCAATTTGAATGCTTTTTTAATGTGTCAAGGTGAACAAAATTCAGCATAATAAAACAAAGCAAATGCTGTTTGAATAAACGTTGACATTTATTCAAATCCAATCTTCAAAAATGCTAGAAAAAAGTTATTTATATTCATTTAAATAATGCTGGTTTAGTTAAATGAAATGGAAAAAATGCTTTGTAAGACCAGACCAAAATGTTGAATTCCAGGCAAGAATATGACAATCACTCTATAAGTCTCTGGTATGTGTCTATCAAAGATAAAATGTTTTAGAATGCTAGTTATGTTGTGACACAAATGGTTTTGCCAAGCATCCATTTAAAACCAAACCTTATATAGGGTACAGTACATGAAAAAGTACATGAAAAAGATAACTTGTGGCATTTTTAGCTATGTTTGCTAAGTGTCATCAGCTAGGTCTAGGACAGTGATGGCGAACCTTTTTTCTCTCGGGTGCCGAAAGCGCGCATGCGCGCTATCGTCCGCCTGCACATGCCACACCCATAATTTAATGCCACCCACGTGCCCTGCCCCCTGCGCATGAGTGCATGACCCCCCATGCTTTCCTGCCCCACATGCATGCACACACGACCCATTTCCCGACTTCCGGTGGGCCCAGTAGGCCCGTTTTTTGCCCTTCCCAGGCTCCAGAGACTTCCCTAGAGCCTGGGGAGGGCGAAAATGGCCTCCCCCGCCCCCCAAGAGGCCCTCTGGAGGCCGAAAATGCCATCCCAGAGCCTCTGTGCGAGCCTAAAATCAGCTGGCCAGTGCGCACATGCGTGCTGGAGCTGAGCTAGGGCAACGGCTCATGTGCCAGCAGATATGGCTCCACGTGCCACCTGTGGCACACATGCCATAGGTTCGCCATCATGGGTCTAGGACATCTTAACTTGTCTCTACCAATAATTTGTAGAGACAATTTCTGAAGACATTTTTGTAGTTTTCTTTGACCTTGTTCATGCACATTATCTGCCATTCTCTCTTTCTTTTACTTCTCCAAATTTTCAGGCATAATGATTCTTTTACACTGCCTTATCCATTCATATCACATGCCCAAAGCATGTACATTTCTGCTTGCTGATCACCACTTCAAAGGAATAATCTATTTGGTCTAGAATTGATTGATTTATCCTCTTTATAGACCATTGGGGATTTATTTTTAGTAATCAAATCCATAATTTTAAAGCAGCTTTCTCTTTTCTTTTACTCCTTCTTAGATTTCTGCTTCCACAGTCTTACGGTACTTTTCTACTAAAAAGATCAATGATGATTGTTTTTCTTATCCTTGAAATGTCCTTATCATTCATGATATGACCTTATTGTCATTGCTTTTGTTCTAGCAATCTCCTTTTTAGTTCTCCAGTTCATTTTTATCTACTGCTAAGCCCAAAAAGCAAATCGTTTTCACTTCTTTGCTATTAAGTTTAAATTCAATAAACATATTGGTTGGCATTTCCTTTGTCCTCTTGATATTTAACATTTACCTGTATTCTTCACTTTCTATTTTTTTCTTTCATAATGAGTTTTCTTCTCATTCTTTTTTACTTTCAACTAATAAAGTGGTTTTCCCTGCATAATTCTAATTTTTAGTTTGATTGCAGCGTATATGCTATATAAGAGTAAATTATATAGGGACATTCTGTATTTTCTCACTTTCTCCCCTTTTCCAAATCACCCTGCTTTTTCAAATTTAGTATACCATACAACAAAATAAACATCTAGTATTCTATTACCCTCTTTATTGTCCTTCTTATTAAATTTATACTCTCAATAATTTATGGATTTATGTTAGTTAACAGGATATTATTGAAGACAATCCTGCCCCCAATCCAGAGGAAAATCAATTGTTTGAACAAGTGACAGTGGAGTACATTCCAATACAGTTCCTATTACTTTTGCTTTACAAATATTAGGATTACCTCCATGTGCATCTCTGTATGTTTATTGCATTTGCTAATTTCAGGTTTCTCACTTAGTTGGAGCTTTCCATTACAGCACCTAGCAACTGCTCTGATTACCTTACGGTTAAGCCTATTATAGTATATATTTTTCTCAGCATACTTGGCCATGAGCTACCTTTTAGGAGCTCCATAAGGTTGTCCACAAATTTACTGCAGTTGTTGGAAGCACAGGCTGGATTTAAATTGTTTTTATAGCAATATTTTATTCATGAAAAGGAGAAGGAAAAATTATTGTGTATCTGTGATTTATGTGGTTGCAATAAAGTTGGGGAAATGAGTGAAGCTGGTGAAAACTAGTAATGTTTTCTATAAGGAGAAAATAAATAACTTATGTACTAAGAATCTGGTTGCCCAAGATGTGTAATATAGGAAGAAGAAAGAGGATGTAAAGGCAAAGAGAAAGGGGAAGGAAAAGCAAGGTAAGTGGAACACTGGCTAAAGATTAGTTTAGTAGGCAAATGGGATTCCTTAAGGAAATCAAAAGGGGAAGATCACCCTGGAGAGGAGAAAGAGAAATTTAGAATTTGAATATACATATATAAATAAAGTGTTGTGGGTGCAAAATAACACACAAATGCAACACTAGGTGCAAGGAATGTACATTAATCAAAGGGCAAGGAAGAGACCTAAGAAATCTCCTCTATGTAAGCAGGGCTGATCCAAAGAGAGCAAGCCTAAATGAAATGGCTTGGAAGAAGAAAGGAAATTATTAGATAAATGAAGCAACCTAAAAAAAAAGGAGTAAGAGATTTAGGAAATGAGATTTTAAAGAAAGGGATTAGTCACAGAGCCAATTTGGTAGCGGTGAAAGTGTTGGCCTAGAAATGAGGAGACTCTGAGTTCTAGTCCTGCCTTAGGAATGAAAGTCCACTGGGTAACTTTAGGACAGTCATTCTCTCTCTCAGCCCAATCCACCTCACAATGTTGTTGTTGTGGGTGAATAGGAGGAAGGAGTATTATGTACATTCACCACCTATAAAAGTAATAAAGAGGGATAAAAATATAATAAATAAGTCAGGTAGCTTAAGACAGAATTAAATATGAGATAAAAAATTTATAAACAGAACAATTATTCTATTTACTATTATTCATAAGTAAGAAGCAAAGGGACGTGTGTCCCACTGGCATACACAACTGTGCAGTTTGGATACATGACAGATGAATTAACAAGTAAGTTCAAGTCCTGAAGGAAATCAGCCCAATGGGTCAGCTGGAAAAAAGATGGAGGTGAAAGTCCAAGGGCCACTAGGTGGTAGCTGGGAAAGGAAAATGAATTGTGAGTGGAAAAACTGATAAAGAGTTGATTGCATCTAGAAAGTATAGAAAACTACTTATATACAATAAAGAGTTATTCCATAAAGATTTCAGATGATAATATGGACATTAATCTCATTCTTTTATATCTCCAACAAGGAAATTTGATGTCCTTTCTTTCAAATACATTCTTTGGGGAATCCAATATACCCTGTATAATTGTTTTGAGAAAATATTTGGTCTTAACTTAAAATAAACCCTTAAGGATATAAAACTGCCTGGTTAGATTCTGAGCATTTGATTGGGTGTCTTTTCTAAGATGTTTATCAAGCTTTTGAATATATTTTCAATGTGAAATACCTCTGAGTTTCTTTTTCAGAAAGATAATAATTATGATGATATAATAACAATAATATGTATATTGAAATAAAATATACTTTATTTTCTCTTGCAACTGATACATTGATTATAAATCTCAATATGATGAATGAACTTGAGTACAATATTGTGTACAATATTTCCTTAATATCTAGAATGAAATTTATTAAGCTTTAGGGGTGATAAAACATTCAGATTGTTTTAATATTTAATCATCCAATAGGTGTGCTAAAATAAAAGATAGTACAGTATTTATTTATTTATTTATTATTTAAATTTCTATGCCGCTCAACTCCCGAGGGACTCTGGGCGGCTTACAACAGAAATATTAAAAAAAAAAACATTAAAAAACATCATAAAAACATTTAAAAAACAATTTAAAAACCCATGCACACCATTCATGGCCGGATCTCGCAGGATTACAACAGCGAGATCAATGGCCCCAGGCCTGCCGGAAAAGCCAGGTCTTCACCGCTTTCTGGAAGGCCAATAGGGTGGGGGCAATCCGGATCTCAGGAGGTTAGGGTTCCAGAGGGCTGGGGCAGCCACAGAGAAGGCCCTCCCCCGGGGGCCCGCCAGCCGGCACTGTTTAGTATTCATCACATTTGTACCTAGTACCTTATATTCTTGGCACATTTTCATTCAAAAGTATTTTGATGATTTTATTTATTTAAATGTAACATCTGAAGAAAATCTGCCAAATTTGCTTTCATTTTATTTTTTTAATTCATGGATAAGCTAGAAAAAAACAACAATGGGTTCAAATCTCAGAACAGTTCTCAGGTTGTTTTCTAAACCCATTTTTACCTGGCATTTTTTAAAATAATAAATGTATTAAGCATTGCAATTAAAAATATAAAAAACACACAAACTGAAAAACAATGAAAAATAGAAAGTGCATAAAGAAGAAAGGAAAAAGAGTAGAAAGAAAGGGTGAAGCAGGGGAATGTAGCAAATTCACAATAGCTTGTGTGTTACTTGGCATTTGGAGCTTACTTTAAAAATCAGCAGAAGCAAAAACCCAAGATATTCTATGAACTAATACCTATTCAATCTACTCAGTATATACTGCATTAATACCTACTGTTTGTAATAAATCACTTCATGCATTCCATAAAATGGAATGTATTCCACAAAATCTTATTTCAAAATAAATGTATTTGAGTCCAAAATTGCACACGACACAGCCAGGGTTTTCTTTTCTTGTCTGCCCTCTAACTGCCCTCTAACTGTAACTATCTGAACAAGCTAGGAATATTAAAGCTTCCCCAGTATTACTTTTGTAAAGGAAACATTGGTGAGGCAGGAAACATTTTCTGATGACCACAATTTTAAAAATTAAATGGCATTTATTTAGACCTCTCTTATCATTTGTTATACCTGTTGTGACCTATTCAACTATTAGCCTTCAGTGAAAAAATTGGGCTTAGATTGATCTCCCACCTCCAACTTTACCTCTCTTTGACTTGCTACTGAATAGAATCTTTGATAATCTGGGCATTTGTCTTTTGCAGAAGTTTTTTATTATTATTTGAGACATCTCTATTGGAATTGGATTGAAAATAGTCAAAGGTTTAGCTAATTAGCATTGTTTTCAGCCAGATATTTTTCTTGTGAATTATTTCTATTGTTATCTATCTTGCATACATCGTGTGTTAGGGGAGATTTAACACACCTGTATTCCCTTTGCTTTATTAAGGCCCTTGTTAAAAAAGTAGTTCATTCTTTACATTCTTTGAGGTAAATCCATATGTACATTGAGAAAATAGGTCATTTGGATTCGTACCAGCATGATAGTTTGGGAATAATCTGTCAAAAACACGCTTAACAGTTACAAGTCAGTTATTTATTTATTTTTATTTATTTGTTTGTCAAACATGTACAAGATAGCAGGTATAGGTATAAACATAAACATAATCAAAGTGAATACAGATAGATGAGGACAATAGGACAGTAGGACAGGGACGGTAGGCACGCTGGTGCGCTTATGCACGCCCCTTACAGACCTCTTAGGAATGGGGTGAGGTCGACAGTAGACAGTCTAAGGTTAAAGTTTTTTGGGTTTGGGGAAGAAACCACAGAGTCAGGTAGTGAATTCCAGGCACTGATCACTCTGTTGCTGAAGTCGTATTTTCTGCAGTCGAGTTTGGAGCGGTTTACATTAAGTTTGTATCTATTGTGTGCTCGTGTATTGTTGTGGTTGAAGCTGAAGTAGTCATTGACAGATTGACAGGTATAGCAGATAATTTTGTGTGCTTCAGATCGAAGGCGGCGTAGTTCTAAGTTTTCTAGTCCCAACATTTCAAGTCTGGTTGCATAAGGTATTCTGTTGCGAACAGAAGAATGTAATACTCTTCTAGTTTTCTAGGATGTTTCATTGGATCTGCAAAAGAAACTGGCTTAGGTTTTAAAATTTGAAAACAAAATGCAAATGACACACAAATAGACACATC
>QLTV01003428.1:248257-263479 GCA_003457575.1 Thermophis baileyi
AGGTGACGCAACATAATGAGATTGGTCTGTAATTTTCGACGTTGCTGGGATCGCCTTTTTTGAAGATAGGGATGACTGTGGCTAGTGACCATAAGTTGGGTAAGGAGCTAGTCCTGAAAGATTTATCGAAGATTATGCTAAGAGGTTCAGCTAAGGCTGTGGAGAGCTTTTTTAAGAAATATGCACATAGTCCATCAGGTCCAATAGATAGAGATGGTTTTAGGTTGCGTAATGCCTTTGCAACGTTATCTTCTGTAAAATCAATTTGTGTTAGATCGTTGTAATTATTTGTGGTACGACTAGGAAATATTGGGCATGAGCCATTGCTGTTTACAAAGACTGAGCCGAAGAATGTGTTAAAGAGGTTGGCTTTAATGGTTTCATCGTTATAGTCTTTACTATTAGGTCCTTTAAGGGGTGGGATGGATCTCGAGTCTTTGAGTTGGTTGTTTACAAAGTTATAGAAGGCGCGGGTGGATTTCGTGCGTAGAAGGTTTTCTTCTTAATTAATGTGATAATTGGTGCATTCAGTCTTTATTTGGTGGCATAGATTTTTGTAGCGGCTTTTAAAGTTAGCAATGCAGCCAGTTTTGTTTCAACCATCTGAATTTAGGTTGGTGCTATATAGGTGCCAAGAAAATTCTTAACAACATCCATGAATGCTTTCCAGGCAATTTTGTTTGGCCCCAATAACAGATCTTCAAACTTGCCATTGATGGTGTATCTGATGATGTATCTGAACTGTGGATCAACAAAAATGCCATCCTTAATCTTGACATCAGTTATTCATGGAAACATCTATTTTAAATAATGAAAACCTTCACCTTCACTTTTATCACTTTCATGTGTTTTTTTCATCAGTCCAAGCTTTATGTGAAACAAAGGCAAAAATATCTTTGTTGATCAACAAGTGGTTCATCTACCATGTTTTTCTGTCCTGGAAGCAAAATCTTTTGGAGTGGCCTTTTTAAAAAATGTGATGCAACTCTCTTGCATGACTGTCTCATTCACATATTGAGCTGCATTCCAAGCAGCAGAATTGCTACTTTTAAATCTCCGCAGATATTCCAGTTCTACTTGATGTGCTTCAATAGCAGTTGAAGCAGTTCCTTGTTTTTGTATGTTTCTTCCATGTGTGCAGCATAGTCAACAGGTACTGAATGGTGTACAAGTACATTGTGTAACAAGACAGTCTTGACACTTAACACTGATGAATCAATAGAGATGCCATTCTTGTGGGCATGCTCACAACCCAAAGCTGTGAACATACTATCAATGTCAGTGCAGAAAACAAGGTTGTCAACCTGTACAAAAAAAATTGTTAAATCATCTTGGTGACTTCAAAAGACAGAAATGTTTGTAGCTAGTGATAGCAAACACCATCCTTGCAGTCTTAAACCCAATAGTTCTGCTGTTGATTTTGACAAACCTAAGTCCCTGACCAGGCCATTTAATGCTGATTGTGTTATGAGATGATCTCATCAGACATACAGAGTTCAAAATCCAGATAATTGTCACTGTCTGTGACTGGCTGGTGCATTGCAGCATTTTTGTCTGTTTTGTCTAAACTCCATTTCTCTGCTGGTATTGGCAGATTGTTGTCATGTTGATCTCATGGCTGAAGGCAGATTGGGGTATTTAATTGATTTCTTAGTTTTAGCAGAGAAGCCAGTGGCATTAGTAAGACAGAAATAACAGTTTGCTGCATAATTATTCTATTCTTGCCATATTATTGGGAAGTAAATGGCACTGACTT
This sequence comes from Thermophis baileyi, assembly GCA_003457575.1. Classification (NCBI taxonomy): domain Eukaryota; kingdom Metazoa; phylum Chordata; class Lepidosauria; order Squamata; family Dipsadidae; genus Thermophis; species Thermophis baileyi. The sequence continues at coordinate 250,014 of QLTV01003428.1, forward strand.
CCAAATTCCTCTCAGCCAAGCCCTAAAATCAACCACATATCATGCACAACAAATGTGAAGAGTCCAAGCATTGCTGTGATCACCAATCTTACAACCAAAATGCAGTTCATACACTTTCTTAACAAGTCCAGTGATGGTGTGTCTTTGATGCTTAAGTGTGTACTCAATACAAATATAGCAAAACATATCATAGCTGTTCCAACATTGGTAAGACATTTCTGTTGTCACCAATTATCCTATAGCAAGCTCAACAAATACTCAGTTTTACACATTGGCAAAAAACAATCAGAACACAAAATACAAACTAGATGATCATGACCTTGTTGATGATCCTCACTCAGTAAAGGACCTTGGAGTACTCATCTCTAAGGATCTAAGTGCCAGAGCCCACTGCAACAGCATTGCCAAGAAGGCATTAAGAGTGGTAAACCTAATCTTGCATAGCTTCTTCTCCAGTAATATTGTACTTTTAACCAGAGCATACAAAACATTTGCTAGACCAATTCTCGAATACAGCTCATATGTCTGGAACCCACACTACATATCAGACATTAACACAATTGAGAATGTCCAGAGATATTTCACTAGAAGAGTATTACATTCCTCTGTTCGCAACAGAATACCTTATGCAACCAGACTTGAAATGTTGGGGCTAGAAAACTTAGAACTACGTCGCCTTTGATCTGACCTAAGTGTAACACACAAAATTATCTGCTATAATGTCCTACCTGTCAATGACTACTTCAGCTTCAACTGCAACAACACACGAGCTCACAATAGATACAAACTTAACGTAAACCGCTCCAAACTAGATTGCAAAAAATTCGACTTCAGCAACAGAATGGTCAATGCCTGGAATACATTACCTCACTCTGTAGTTTCTTCCCCAAACCCCCACAACTTTAACCTTAGATTGTCCACCGTCAACATCACCCCATTCCTAAGAGGTCTGTAAGGGGTATATTCGTAAAATTTCTTGTACTCACAACCATGCTTGTACTTCTTATATATTCACAAACATGTTTATACTTTGTTTATACTTTGTTTGTAATCATATAAACGCTTGACAAATAAAAATAAAGTAAAGTAAAGTAAAGCTACTAACTGGCTTATTTACTATGTGCATGTCCATAGACAATGCTATGCCTTGAAACAATTGTATCAGCTGATATCAATGATCTGAGATCTGTTTTTATAACCTTTCTAGGTGTCATCCATCCAGCCCAAGCATGCCCGAACTTTACCAGTTCCACAAATGCTATACAGTATGCCCTGAGTGCATGTTTGGACATGCATAAGCTACACAAAACTTTTTATAACACAAGTAAAAATTAGTATACATAAAATATATAAGAAGAAATTGCAAAAACAGAAAATTTCTATTAAAACAGTATGTGATAGGTTACATTGCAGGATATTTCCATGATTATCAGCCAAAAATCTAGAGGATACACCCAAAGGTGTTCAGGAAGCAACATCTTTGTTGTCCAGTGCTACTTAAACAGTAGGGTGTGTTTGCTTTCCTACATGCTTGCAGAATTCAGTGACTGAGGCTAGATTCAAATAGCCTGAAAATAAATGAACAAAACTTAAAGTAAAAGGAAGGACTAGAAACAGGAAATCTGAAGCACAATGGCTTGAAGAACAAAGGAAAGAAGTTCCCAAAAATGCTGTGGAAGATAACCTGAAGCTGGCAGCATGTGGGTATGTGTATAAGTATATATTGTGCTGATGAGAAATTCTTTCCCAGCAGAGAATGGCAGAAAAAAAGACGACTTAGTCAGCTGGAGAGAAAAGTTCAGAAGAAATAAATTGCAGCAAGCCAAAGAAAAGGCAACCATACAGATATCTGATGCCAAAGTAACCCAAGTAGAACAGTTCCATGAAGATCATAGGGCAGAAATATCTAAGTAATGACAGGCTGTCAAAGGGAACCAAGCCGTAGGAAAAGGACAGGAGAAGAAAGTAATAATTTCCATACCTGTGAAGTGCCAAGTAGCCTGTGTAAGGAAGTCCCATGAGGCTTAATAGAAGTGTCTCTAGAGGTGACTGAATGGTTGAGCTAATGGCAGTGCAATCACAGTCTGAGTGTCTGCATGGGTGCATACAGTACATTGTACATACAGAACCAGTGAGAGGCTGTGACTCAAAGCAGGCTCATCCAGAAAAAGGTTGTGACCTAGCATAAGTAAAAAGTAAAACTGCAACTAAAACTGCACCTTACTTTGCTTTTGAAGTTTTGCTTTTGTTGTTGTTGTTGTTGTTGTTGTTGTTTCTTTTCCAAAAGACCTTTGATAGCCAACAAGTACAATTTTGAGGAATGCCTGGATCTGACATCTCACAAAGATGTCTAATGCTCAGACTATAATGTTTTTTATTCATAGCCCAGTTCCTTTCACATATCTTTTCATGGTTATTACGAGGCTCAGAAGCAGGTTTAAGAGCCTTTCTATACATAGTATCACTTGCTTGGCCCACCTACTCCATAATATTCCAGACCACTGCTAGGCAGGGACACCTCAGAGAAAACTTAGGCAGTAAAGGACTCCAGCTGCTTAACACAGGAGTGTATCGGTGTGTCCTGCTGGGACATGTGCAGTTATTTGAAAAAGCAGAACACCTAAACTCTGCAGGGTGCTGTTTTGCCCTACAAAAGAAACCATTTTTAAAAGCCTAATTTTCAGGATCTTTAGAATTGGTGTTTTTTGAACTTCATTGTTGCTGGATGCTATTGCTGTTTTCTTTCAACTACATATCTCTTGATCATTTTGCAGTTCTACTGGCTATTCCCTATTGGAAAAGCCCATAGGGGGAAATATCTCACTATTTCTTCCCCTGGCGTTTTGTTGGACAATGAGAAGTTCATTAGATTGATGTATCTAATGTGTTTTCATGAAGAGTAGTAAGAACAGTTGAAATCTTTAGATTAATTTTCTTACATATTTGTCTTTTTACTTCCTGTTTATTAAGAAATGCATGCATTTTGGTAAATTCTTATAAAAACATACACACATACACACATTTTCCTATCTAGCTATCCAAATTCCAAATAAACCTTTATCTCATATGGAGATAAAGATGATACATTCCTGTTAAAAATAAGGACCCTTTTGGGGAAAAAAAAGTTTGTAATCATAATTCAGCGCCATATGGTTAAACGTAAGAACTGAAGCTGATATGACTAAGATAAAATGCTCAAAGATGTGGGATGATATGGATGAGTATCACTTTTGCATTTTAAAATGTTGTTGTTTTAACCTCAACATTTTCTCAACATTTACATTTTCTGTATTATTTATGAATCATTTTTGGATCTTATTAAAAGATCAAATTAAATGCTCATTCATCCTGATTCTCTAATCACACATGAGGGATGCAATGTGAATATTTACAATATTGTAGAAGTGGCATTTAACTGGTGTACATGTCTGTATCAACCCACTTTTTTTCTATGTCAATACAATCAAACAACTATAAGCAACTTGTAAGACTGTGATTTCTAATACAGTATTTCTGTCCATGCTATTTTAATATGTGCCTCTATTGCATTTTTCTTTCACTGATACTTTGGTTTTAGCTGATCATTTCTTGACTGTGGGACTGCAACTCATCTTTTTAACTTAAGGCAGTTAGAGCCATTTTTGTCAATGACAAGAAAATTATTTGGGGTCACTCTAGACTCTGCTTTATTTGCCAGTGTTCATTCTGCTTCTTGGCATATAATGGAGTTCATTCAAAGCAAAACATTTTCTGTTTCAGTAAACAAACAACTTTATTCCAGTTCATCTCCTATGAAGTTTTTCTTCTTCTTCTTCTTCTCCTCCTCTTCCTCCTCCTCCTCCTCCTCCTCCTCCTCCTCTTCTTCTTCCTTCTTCCTTCTTCCTTCTTCTTCACCTTCTCCTCCTCCTCCTCCTCCACCTTTTCTATTTCTTTTCTATTTCTTTACCACTTCTGAAGCAATTCAGAAGTTAAGCCCACAATGATACTATATACTGCTAGACATACTGTCACTGTTTAAGAAAACATCAGAGACAAGATAAATGCTATGGTGGTCACCTAGTTTGGGGCAATGACCCAAAGAATTGCAAACTCATTTGAAAGATGGTATGGTAGCTTCTCCTCCTTTTCATGCCATTTGTTTCCTTTCTATTATTCCTGTCATTTTAATGAATAATAAGCATATGGGTTTTATCGATGGGCTGCTGACTAGTTTTCCATTGCCAAAAATTCAGACCCATAAAAAATGGCCAGCATTAATAGTCATAATAGTACTACAATTATACATTTTTAGAAGTTGAAAATGTCTATACATAAGTATAGTACAAATTATGTGTTTCATTATGGTCAATGATACAGTGGAAATAATAGACCTTAAGGCCAAAGTGTAAGGAACCACAGGCCAGATACTCTCCAAATGAATCCTAATAGGCAGTCTGATAAAGTTTATTTTGCTTATTTATATATAGACAGTGCAAGAATACTGAATGTTTAAGGAGGAAACAATATTATGAATGTTATGAAAAATATAAAAATATATTTTCAAAGATAAGCTTCAGGGAAGATAAAGCTATAATACATTGCTGCTAGAGAGTTCAGAATGATGGCATTGAGGTTACATTTGTTGATAAGAGCTCCCTCTAAAGTCATTTTTCAATTTTTAATTAGCACTTTTGCTTTCCATTTTATATTATTTCATTCCTTTCCATTTTATTACAACAGCAAAAATAAAAACCAGTTATCTGTTTGGTTATAAGTAACCAAACCCACTCTACGTGTCCTGATATTCACTGTAATAGATATGACCCCTTGGAATAGGTTCTACAAGTGGAGATTGTGAGACTTTCTGCTTCTATGTTTGAGGAAGGTTCCCCTTTGCAGATCCCAGTCATTTGTCCAGTTCCTGCAAGATTTGTACAATACATCCAAATACAACTGCTGAGTCAGTCAAAACAAGCTCATCCAGAAACAACTGTGGCTTAAAATCAGATATAGTGATGGAAAGGTGGATCTTATTTTGGAACCTTAAAAAAAGAGTGAATAATAAATTAGAGGATCTAAATCTACATCTAGAGGTGTGTGTGAAGCAACTACCACTCTCTCAGGAAGTATTAGATAAAAGACAATTAAATTATAAGTATTACTTACAGCTAAATCAGATCAGTCTACAAATCTAAAATAACAGAGTAAATAGAGAAAAATGGGGATCCAGAATTGCAACCCTGCCTCCCTCAGTTGACTGGCTTCTACATTGTGAAAAGCAGCTTTGATTTACAGAAGATTGAATCAAACATCCTACTATCACCAGCATGTTATTCAAAATGAAGCCTTTTTTGAACAAGTGTGAGATCTTCCATTATGTGTGTTCCATACAGTGGAAATTAGCTCATTAATAACTCATTTGGGCAATAAGAGTGCTTTTACTTTAAAGTTTAATTGTAGCAATATGAAAGTAGGTAATCCAAGAATGTTCCATCATCCTTGAGAAAAGACAGCCTGAGCAAACAATCTTTACCTCCCACAGCAAGTCAGTTTTCTGAAAAGCACTAAACACAAACTTAATTAACTCTTTCAACTTTATGTTAGATACAACCATGCAGAGCAGTTGTTATATTCAGTTCCAGTTTCAAAAGGATGAGATAAGTATGTACTCTGGTCTACTTTTTGTTTAATATTTATTACAGCTGTCAAATAGCTGTAAGACTGTTCTTACATAGCCCAAAGATATCAGACAAATCACTATTGGTTTTATATAATGCAGATAATACCACAATCTTCTATTTGACCTAAGTTGGTCTCAGGAAATTGTTTAGGGCTTTGATGCAGATTGTAGTAAATCATCAGAAAAGTTGGTTTATGATATTATATAACAGTACAAACTGCCACTTAAAGTTTAGTGACATTTATGATGGGGAAAAAAAGCTTGATATATAGTAAAGGAATTATGCATTCTTGCATTATTTTATTTTACACAGCATGCATAATGTGAATGCACATACTCTTGGTTTAGTCACAAATAGAATCTATGTCAATTGTCCTCCAGTAAACAATGTTTATTGCATGTTAAGGAAAGAAAGATTTAAAGCATTGGATGCAGTTTATTTATTTACAAAGAAACAAGAGTAGCATTTCTCTCTTTTCTTTCTCATTTGAAATAGTCCAAAGTTGCCCATTTCTTGCACAGACAAAAGTAATTGAATCACACTCACAGAAGGAGCGAGACCAGCAAAAAACAAAAGGACTCCAGAAGACATCTTTGAAACAGAAAACAAAAGCAGCTTGACAGGATTAGGATACTTTCTCCTTCAGGAATGGAGATTGTAGTAGATATAATAGAATGTCATGCCAGGTAAAAGAAAAAAAGTGAAAGTCGTATTCCCTCAACCCCCAGGAGACAGAGAGGGAGAGAGAAAGGGAGAGGGAGGGAGAAAGGAAAGGGAAGAGGGAGAGGGAGAGATATTAATTTTATGATGCATGTATTCTAATCACACATCATAGATTTAGATGGTTCCACAATGATTTTCTTAAATTAAGTAGAAGTATACTTTATTTTATATACTTTCTGGGCAAACAGTTGTCGATTCCTGCTTTGCCAGACTGTGTTCTTACAACTGGACATTAGGACAAACAAAGGTATTCATTTTCCTTTCTTCCATTTTCATCCTAAAAAAAAAATCAGTATCATTCCATCTCAGATAAAACAGAGAAGAATTTAAAGCTTTCTATCTGAATTGCCAAATCGATCATGTTTACTTTTGCGTGTAATCCTAAAAATTCATATCGTCATCATGATCACCACCACCATGACCATCATCTCAAAGGATTTCTGTTATCTTAGGTGGGGGGGGAAGACACTTTAAAAAAAAATAAACAAAAAGTTTACCTATATCTTACTGGTCATGTGAAAAGAAAAGAATTGTTATGGTCTTTTATGATTACATAACTTATGGTCACAAGCCACCACTTAGATCGAAAACCTATCTACATCCAATGGTTTCAAATTAACCAGGAAATGTATGCGATTTTCATTCATTTGGAACCACTGATATTTGGTGAACAATCAAGATAACAACTATGTTAGTTTATTTTCTTTATTAATATTCTCCACAAATTATATGAATTATAATATACACGTATATACACAGTTTATTTTGGTAGATGTGAAAATATGTATCTTAATAAAAGTGATGGTTAAAATGTGCTTCAGGTTTCCTTGAATGCTTTTTTTAATTGAATAACAATAGTAAGCTTTGTGTATAGAAAATTGCCCATCTAATCAGTAACTAGAATCCACCTCTTCAACTTAAGAAGACAAAACATGTTTCAGTATCTTGAAATACTTTTCTGCTTTGGATTCAGTTCTGCAAGTTTTAGATTATATATGACCATTAAAAAAAAAAACCTATACTTACAGAAAACTATTTTCTGCAGTAACTGTTCAGATAAAATAAGAAATCCTAAATAACCTTTACAGTATCTACACACTAAATCAATTTTGTATTACTGGTTTGTTAGTTAGTTTGTTTGCTGCCAGTGAACGATGTGGATTATTTTCTCCAATCTATATAACCTGCCTGTTACTTGGACTCAGGAACAGTGTTTTGTTCTAGTAACCAAAGGAATGTCAGGATAAGTTGAAGTTATACACCTCCAAACAGCCTGCTCTTGCTAAAGGAGTAACAACAGGAGGGATGAAAGAAATTCAATTAAATTTTCTTTTCAAGTGAGTCTGAGTAGTTGTCACAGTCAACTTAGAATGACTTTCAAGTGAAAAAAAAATGCATAGTTTTTGCCTATGCTGTCTGGGACTTAGCATAATCACAGAGCCGAGGTGGCGCAGTGGTTAGAGTGCAGCACTGCAGGCTACTTCAGCTGACTGCTACCTGCAGTTCAGCGGTTCAAATCTCACCGGCTCAAGGTTGACTCAGCCTTCCATCCTTCCGAGGTGGGTAAAATGAGGACCCAGGTTGTTGGGGGCAATATGCTAACTCTGTAAACCGCTTAGAGAGGGCTGTAAAGCACTGTAAAGCGGTATATAAGTCTAAGTGCTATTGCTATTGCTATAATTTATAGTTCAAAACATACAGAGAATTTTAGATTGCTGGACATTCTGGTCATAGCTGCAGCATCAGCTGGACTGAATAAACTTACAGTAGATCTATACTTCTTGACTATAGTTTACCCTCTTTCCACCTATTTTTTTCAGGTTCAAAATCTGACATATGTTTCTGTGCTACTAAAATGTCAGAAGTGATTATTAAGAAAAATGCAACATATCTTGTTGGTAAAACTCCCAGTTTCCATTCATGGGTTTATCATGATAATTCATAAATAAGTAACAGCAGACAGGAAAACTGTGCCATTTTATGCATCACAATTTTCTTTAGTATAATTTACCAAAAATGCTGATTCCAGACATAAAAAAGACTTTTTCTCTCAGGAACGTAACCATTTACAGTCCAATATATTCTGAATAAAAAGTGTGCAATGTGCTATCTATCACAATTCTTTTAGTAAAATTAACTGGAAATTCTGATTTTGAATATGTTTAAATCAAATTGTATTAACATGATAAGAAAAATTCCACCAGGAATTTCCACCAGGTAAAACACTAGGTAAATTTTCTGAGGCAGGGAGTTCAAAGCAGAATTATTCATATTCAACAACTAATTTAGATATTGTTGGGACATAAAAAAGACCCTTTGTGTCAAGGAGAAATCAGAAATAAAACCCATTGTGGTGAATAGGACCTATTTCCACAAAATGTGCAAAGGAATACTGTTGAATTAAACATAGTAAGTTTTCACTGTCTTGTTGGTTGCATAATAGAAGGTCAGACAACAATGAAGACAGAAGAATGCATTTCTTTATCCAGTTCTGTTAGATTCGCGCAAGAAGAATAGCCGAGACCTATGAACAGTTCAGCACCTTTATTTGTGGCTAGCAGTAGCTAATACGGACTGCCGGCTAGCGGCAGGGAAACCGCTTTTAAAGGGTTTCCCTGCAGCCTGCTGGCCAGTGACAGTGGTTCAATTTTCCCGCCGCTGACTAAGCCAATCAGCGGTGAGTATGCAAATACGTACTTGGTGCGTCAGTACGTAACAAGTTCCTTATTCTTTAACACACAAGCCCCCCCACACACACACACACACAGAGAGAGAGAGAGAGAGAGAGAGAAATATATCATCTTCCAATTACTTTTCTTCCAAGAGAACAGAATCTTAGTATTTCATATTTCTAATAATTATATAAAAATAATATATGCCAGATAATAAATTCCACAACTGTTAATAAAAAAATTATTGATTGATTGTTTCAATTTCCATAGCTGCCCATGTCAAAAAAATTACTCAGGATGCCAGATAAAACTTGTTATCCCTGAATCATCAATGCAATAAATACTATTTCATTTCTGTACACAAATGGAGAGAATTATTCCCCCATACACAGCTTGAACTGCTGTAGTCAAAATGCAAATTTCAAGAGCAAGAGAGTAAATTAAGCTCTGTATTGGCAAAAATATCAAAGGATATTGCAGTTAAATAAGAATATATTCCATGTTCTAATATATGTGGTGACTGAACATTGATATTGATATAAATAGTTATTTATTTTAAAAAATAACCCCAAAGTAAACCAAGGTTAAGATTAAAATTCTGAGTTGTCATTTTGTTATCTAAGATGGATATTGTTTTCCTAATAAAATTGGGCAGCAAAGGTCTGAAAGATCCATTCTAAACAAAAGCAATTCTTGTTATTGATGTAGTACTTTTGATATTTTTTGATATATATTTTTTCATTAATAGTAGATGTAGTGATTCTCAACTGAAAAGAGCAAATGAACCAAAATAATTTTGGGGTCAGACAAAATAGCAGCCAAACTAAACATTATGCCTGTTGCAAGTTGTTTTTTTTTTAAAGAGAATAAAAAGCACAAGACAGAATAAACCAGCAATGTGAACAAAAAGGGGCACTATCTGCATGATAATTGATTTTGTTTAGATTATTCTCACCAGTTAGAGAGAAAGGTGAGGATTGATTGGAGTGGGTATAAATTAAATAAATAAACATAGTATCTTAACTATTTAATTATATATTTGACAGTCAAAGTAAAATGTGCAATTAATGATTTTTAAAAGGTAAAGAAAAGAAACTTTTCCATTCATTTTTGGTAAATCAAATAATGGGAAATGTAATGATTTTATCCATTAGTAGAAATTGTTCAGGAAGGCCTCTAAATAATGATTCAGTAGTCTGTGTTCTACAGTTGCTATCTGCAGCTGTGATGAACTACGTTTAGATAACGTGGAGGAGTGCTGCTTGGAGTGAAGCTACGTTTCCCAACATCCTGACAAACAAAACGATTTATTTTCTTCACAGTGCTTAGCCATGTTTTATTGTATCTCTCTGTTGGCAGGAGGAATGGGTTTGAGGGCATGACACTTCAATGAGTTCCTGCAGAGCGTGTGACATTCTGACAAATGGCTACATTGCAGCACACAGTACGACAAAAGATTGTAGCACTCTCTCATAGTAACCACAATATTTGAAAGAGAGAGAGTCAAACATGTTGAGGATAAGAAACACAGATAAAAAATGTCATGGTTTTGTTTCTGGAATCATTATAAGACTTCAGTTGTCAAAATATGAGATAGTTCCCAAGTTTCTATTGAAGCATCTGCCTATTCATATTCTGTTTGGGGCAGCCACAGTGCCAATCTTATAACAATATTTAAATGTACCTGCTTATACTTACAAATAATCCATTTACTACTTTCTTGGTGTTTTTTTTTTACCTCTATGACTTTTCTTATTTTGCATAGAACTCTATTTTTCAGGGATAGAAGAAAAAACTTTATAATGCCAACAATCATAACAATATAGGATAAATTCTACATGTATGTTTGTGTTCTATTAAGAGTAAACAGAACAGCAATATTCTATGATATCAAGCAAACAAATACACACAATACATACAATGTGTGTATTGTGAAGCAAGATAGTCAATGGGACAATCAATATTGACAAATAATCAAGTTCCAACAGTCATGCAATTGGTATGTGCCTTCTCAGTTTCTGTAAAAGGAACTGTTTTTCTGTACTATTTATAGCATTTGTCTGATAAGAAAAAGGAACTACTGAAATTTTTGTGATATTCCTAAAATAAGAAAATAGTTAATTGGAGAAGCAACAGTACAATTGTGTACAACTATGAAAACAGTTTAATTAGATGTAATCTTCAATGCATATCTCTGCTACTTGCTAACCATTTATATTTGTAAACCATCACTATTCTATCAAGCACATTGGAGTTTATAGTATTCTTTTTTTCCCATAGAACCCCTTTTTCCATGTATAATTTGGTATAAATTCATTATTTAGGGGAAAGGGACAAAATGAAAACAATGCTCTTTCTCTAATATACAAGTTATAAAGCCCATTTATTTTAGAAGGAATATTAGAAACGTAGTCTATATCAAATGAATTTGCCTATGGTCTAACATTTACATCAGAGACCCAACTTATTGGTGTTATTAAGATTAGCAAACACTAGACATAGAAAGAGGGATACAAGTGGGCATGCCAGATTGGCTTTAGACTTGCTGAGCAGAGGTGCTATAACATAAAGGAAGATCACCACTCTATGGCCCATACTTGAAGCCCAGTTAAAAGCCATCATATTTCTTCATATCAAATTAATTCCAAAGATCATTGTTGGAGCAACTGAGTCATATGCCTGACTAGTTTTAGACTGGTACAATATATAGGTCAATTAAAAAGGTAGCGCTAGTTGGGAAACTATTTGATTATGCAATACTTACTACAGTTCCCCACATGGCCCTTCATCAGTGTTAGTGGTAGCATATGAAAACACTTCACCTTAAGTAGGGAAGAAGCAATAATCCCTGGTCAATTGGTCCTCAGTTATTGCTGCAGTACAAACAGCTGGTGGTGAATAACTATATCATCTCATTGAGAATGTGAGCACATAAGATATGCACTGCTTGCCAGTTGCCCTATTTGCTTTTTCTTGTAAACTATAACAAAATTATTTTTAAACCCTTGAAATATATTTCTTTATATTGGGACAAGAAACTCGTTCAGTGAACAAATATAAAGATAAAGCTTGAAAATAATGGCAATTGCATTTCATGACAAGAATATTTATTTAAAACTGAAAATTATAATTTTAAATATTTAACATGTTTTGGAAATACTTGTTTTGAAAATAGGAATTAGTAGAAGGACATGGAAATAATAGGTTTTATAAAATGTATTTGGCTTTATGTAATCATCATAAAATACTGTACATCTAATTAAATTTCGATAACTTTATCTAGGTTAAGGCATTACCTCATCATTATGTTACATGAATCACACATTGAATAGGATGATATGTAGTTGCAAGGTCTATGTTATATTAAATAAATAAATACATTTATGTTGCATACTGTTGTAATCAACATAGTCTCCTGATGATTTACAATAAAACTATATAATGCTGGAACAACAATACAATATGATTGTTATCATATACTTTTATGTTTTGTTTTAAAACATTCTATTATCTTTTTAATATTGTTTTTAATTTCTATAAGCTTTCCAGAGTCATGTATTTGACATGGGTAAATATATAAATTGAAATAAGCAATCAAGATGATGCTTATCCATCATCCTCTGAACAGCCTATACAAGTTTTGTTTTTAGAACCCTCCAGAAACTAATTAAGATAAGTGCTAATCTGCCTTTAAATCAGGGGTGAAATGCTACCGGTTCTGACCGGTTCTAGCGTCCGAGTAGGGAAAATTTTGATTGGTTCAGAGAACCGGTAGGAAAAATTTTGATTGGCCCTGCCCACCTGCACTCCCCCTCCTCTCACATCTCCTATATTCTGTTGTTTATTAGCTCAGCTGATTCATGATTGCCGCCTCAGCTGAGCTAAGAAACAGCAAATAAACTGACACTTTTTGCCGGCTTTCTTCCTCCCCCCCCCACACCAAGCAGGGAAAGGAATAGTAGCTTTAATGAGATGTCTGGGTGTTCAGCCAAGAGCAATTATCACCTCATTAAAATGTTGCAAGCTGCAAGCTCTTCCTGTGAAGGCTTTTCCAGTTCTTTATTCTGATTTTCTCCTGGAGCAAAAGAAAGCCCTTTCTAGTGAAGTCTTCCCTGTGTGTTTATTCTGATTTTCCTCTGGACTGGAGCAAAATCATCTGGTGGCAGGCCTTAAGTAACAATCCCACACTTATTTTACTCCATGCATGGCCCACCCACTATTTAATTTACCACTTCTATCTGTGCCTCTTTCCCAGCCTGTATTTTTCTCTCCCCCTCCCTCTCTCCCTCCCTCTCTCTCTCTCTCTCTCTCTCTCACACACACACACGCACACACACACACACACATACACACACTGTTATTGTATTCAATACAAATACAATAAAGCTGTATTTATTTTCTCACCTGTTTC
>QLTV01003428.1:274341-285452 GCA_003457575.1 Thermophis baileyi
TTCAGTGCTGTAGCCAGGCCTGAAGCCAGACTGAAAAGGGTCTAGATAATCCGTTTTATCCAATGACCGTAGGAGCTGATATGCCACCACTTTCTCTACAATCTTTCCCACAAAGGGTAGGTTGGAGACTGGACGAAAGTTCTTTAATTCTGCTGGATCCAGGGAAGGTTTCTTGAGGATGGGCCTTACAACCGCTTCCTTTAATGGTTGCGGGAAGGACCCCTCCCTCAAGGACGCATTGACTAAAACCTGGAGTCAGCCTCGTGTCACCTCCTTGCTGGCCGAAACCAGCCAGGAGGGGCACGGGTCCAACAAACAAGTGGAGGAACTCATCGCTCCTACAGCCTTGTCCACTTCCTCAGGAGTCACAGGCTCAAATTCATCCCACACAGTAGGACTAAGACCTGTCCCCGTCATCTCGGTTGGAATTGCCCAATCAGAGTCCAGGTCCGTCCGAATCTGAAGACCATTTCTTGTACAATAAATCCATTATGGAATGTTCATATGAATAGCATGGTGCTTTTTTAAAAAAAGTCCACATTTTTTTATATTGAATTTACTGACCACACACACACACACACACACACACACACACACTTATATATATTTACACACACACACACACACACACACACACACACACACAAATACAACCAAGCTAATAAAAAATGGTTATATGCTTAGTTGTATGTATACATATTTAAATTTTATTAATGAACCATCATCACCATCATTAACAGCAGCAGCATAATTATTATCCTCCTCCTCATCAGCAAACATCAATACAATGGACAACAAGAAAAATCTGAATGCTTGTAATGCATGATACAGGATCTTTTGATCTGTGAATGGAAACAGTAAGGAAGAGTCAAGAAAATGTTGTTTGTGGGAAAGCAAATCCAGCAATTAGTAAAGATGAGCAACCAGAACTAACTAAAAGGCAAAAATTGATTGAAAAAGTCATTAAAAAGTTATTTAGAAAACATTGGGCAGATCTGAACAATCTGAAAACAATAAACCTAAGAAAACTGCAAAATGAATAACAGAAACTGGACTTAAAAAGCAACATAATATCAGAATCAAAGCCAAAACTGACATTCAGTAATTCCTGATTATAACATTATCAGGAAAAAAGAAGTGGTAAGATGGTCATGTAAGCCACTACAAATAACATTTGCAGTTTAGAACAAATCAGCATCAATTCTACAGGAATATTAGTTCCATGTGAAAACAATATTGTGAAAGTAATAATGAAGAAAATTTGCATTTCTAGAGAAGACTGTGGTATTGGAATATAGAAAATTATACGAGACAAAGTAGATTTATTCTAAAAAAAATGAATTGGAATTAACACATTTCTATGGAAAATTTAACTGTAATAGAAAAATGGTTTGGAAGGAGTCTAACCAAATCAAACACCAGATTGTATCTGGGATTCATAAGTTGTATGGATTTGACTTAAATATGTAATTATCCTATATGATTGGATAGCTGGTCAGTTTACTCCCAAAGGTGCTTTTTGAAAAGGTAACTGGACTTCGTTTTTCCTTAAAGGAAAAGGAAAACTTGTTTTTCCTTTCAAGGAAAACGAAATCCAGTTGTCTTTTGAAAAAGCACCTTTGGAACAACCATGACCTGGGTGACTGAGAATCTCCATATACATTTAGCTATGGTCAGTTTAATATTGCATTAAAAATATCAGAATTTAATACTGGATGACAACTAGAAGGAGCTTTTATTAATAATGAAAGATAAATAAAAAGGATCCATATTTCATAACTTCAAAACCAAAAGCATGTTTACCTATTGTTAACAATTCTTACAAGTATAATAATGACTTTTCTGCAAAATTAAAAATAGTGAAAAACAAAACTGCAAAAATGCATGAGGAATCAAAGATGAATTACTTATTGATAAAGCAATCTTTTAAAAAGTCAAACTAACGTGGATTTATGTATGGCTTAGAATGATTACAAGAAAGCATTCAACCTTCAAATAACAGGCTCATGAAAACTACAGAAGTTGTTGATATAAATCAAAATATCTGAGGTTTTGTAGAAACAATAATAAAAACATAGAAAATAAAAATTAACACTTAATGATGATGAATAGAAAAGGTTTCCATGTCAGTCGTGTCTGACTCTAGGACATGGTGCTCATCTCTGTTTCTTGGCCAAGGGAGCCAGCATTGTCCAAAGACAATTTCCATGGTCATGTGGCCAACATGGCTATATGCCAAAATGCACAGAATCCTGTTGCCTTCCCAATGAAGTGATACTTATTACTGCTAGGTGGGCAGGAGCTGGTGCAAGTAACAGGAGCTCACTGGATTGTGCGGAGCTCGGGTCTCAAACCCGGGTTGTCAAGTCTCCACTTGACAGCTCAGTGTCTTTAGCTGCTGAGCCATCATGTCCTGGTGATAACTATAAATCAGAATAAAAAGAGGAATGTTTCAAGTTGACTTATCACCTTTATTATTCCATTTGGAGATAATGCTTTTAAGAAGGCAAAACATGTCTACTAATTTTCAAGCAAGATTTTTTAAAAAAACCTATCCCATTTGGCATAAATGCCAATTGGAATAATTACAAAATACTGTTCAGATATTTAGCAGTGATATTGCAATATAATGTGACTTAGTAAATGTGCACTTAATTCAAATAAAGAAAATGAAAATCACTCATTTCTGAGTGACATGACAGTTACTAAAGATCTATGTAATGGACTGTGAAAATAACCCTGTGAGAATAACCCTGTGAGAACAACCCTGAGAGAATAAACCTGAGAGACAGAATGAGGAGGCACAGCCTAGACAATGATCTGATAAATAAAATCTGAGACCAAAGCAGGAATGCAATTTGAGTAAACATCTCAGAACTGACCCATCTTAGTTCTCTGGAATATAAAAGCAAGAGAGAAAGAGGCACATCCAGACTTCCAGAATTCTGTTACTATAACCTAATAATAAAAGTAGCATTAGCATTCATATTCTGGACTACCTTGAAAAGAAGACAGTTAGCACCTAAGCAAATTAATAAATATTTTAGAATCTTGGAAACATCTGTTATTTTCCACAAACAAAAAGAAAAATAAGTTCAGAATACTGTAAGAAAAATGTAAGGAAAACCTGGTGGGAATACTTTCAGATCAATCAATTTATTAATATTGTCCAGTTCAGTACACTGAAGAAATAGTCAACTAGTCTCAGGTGGATCTTGATTACCTTGATTAATAAATCAGAAATTCAATAACTATGAATACATCCTCAGAGTGGTATAAAAAAGAAGACTGGAAAGTATGGAGTTTTAGAGGTAAAACAACCTGTAGAAGATGAAAAATGAGCACTAAATTATTACATCAAGGGAAGTAAAAAAAAGTTATTGAACAAAAGAATATCCATTTCCCAAAATGGAATCTAAAAATGATTATGAAAGTAACAGCTAGAAATGAGATTAGAAAACTGTAGAGAGAGAGGAAAAATACCCTCTCCGTGGGCACATTTTGAGAGATCAAATCAGACAACATCCGAACATGCAATGGTTTAAGAAAGATATATCATAAAAGAAAATAGAGGAATGCTTTTTGTTGTCCAAGAATGAGTGCTACCCCCAAATGTCATAAAAATAAAAGAAAATGTTATTTTGGATAATAAATGTCAATTGAACTGAGATAAGGCTCAAAATACCTTAGCTACATAATAACTAGATGTAGCAAAGTCACAAGAAGAATTGCATGATTGAATTGGAAAGATACTATACTGGCATTTATGTAAAATGTACAGATTGATAGTCAATAAGAATTAGCAGAAATGTGAAAATGTAGATAAAATTATTGAAAATGTCACAAAAAATTCACAGTTTTATAAAGTTTAATGTGATGGACACCTGATATTACTGTCCTTAAAGAGAATTGTATTTGGTTTATTAGTGTGGTCTTTCCAACAGACAGTAATGTTGAAGCAGGGGTGAAATGTGAAATTTTTCCCTACTGGTTCTGTGGGCGTGGCTTATTTTGTGGGCATGGCTTGGAGGTCAGGTGGGTGTGGCTTCAGGTGGGTGTGGTCATGTGGTCATGTGACTGGATGGGCGTGGCCATGTGGTCATGTGACTGGGTGGGTGCAGCCAATTTAGCAGTCCATTTTGTCAGGGAGCAGGGGGTTGGACTAGATGACCTCTGAGGCCCCTTCTAGCCTTTGCTGTGCTGTTTCAAAACATCCTCTGAAGCTGTGTCTAGTGCCAGCCAGGTTTGTGGTCCTCCCTTAGAGATAATGAGATAATGACCATATAGAAAGTGTAAGCCTGACGTTTGGCTCCATTCACACAAGCAGGCAAACAGATCCCTAGAAAACCCATTCAAGACGGGATATTTTGAAATTTTCCCATGGCAAGATTTGGCAGCTAACAAAACACAGTAGTAATATCAGAATAAGCAGCCCCACACTCAAGACTCGACACAGGACGAAAGTCATTTAGCCACAATGGGAATCACCCAAACCCTTTTAGAAACACAAAGCCCATATTGCACAAACCCCAAAACTTCAAAAACATAGAACCATATAAGAATCCTTCCTTTTATCCAGTTTGTTGTTCAGCTAACCCAGAATGTCACTTCGCTTCTGCAATTAAAAACCTCCTTCCAAGCAGCTTCCGAAGGCTTTTCAATTTAAAGCAGGAGTCTCCAAAGTTTGCAACAGTAAGACTTGTGGACTTCAACTCCCAGAATTCCTCAGCCAGCCATGCGGCTAAGTTTGAGACTCCTGATTTAAAGCGACAGCATTTGTTTTTCTTCTTTGCCAAGCGATCTCCCAGCTGGAAAGTGAGTCCTGATTTTTTCCTTCTAACACCTCTCTCTTTCTTTCTCTTTCTTTCTCCCTTCCCTTCCCTTGCCCCTCCCTCCCTGCCCCCCTCTCTCTTTCTTTCTTTCAGGGGAACCGGCAGGGAAAATAGGCTTTAAAAAGTTTTTAAAAAAACCAGGAAGTGATGATGTTGGGGCAGGTGGGTGGAGCTTCATGCTGCCATCCCGGTTCTCCGAACCAGCTGCTGCAATCATTACCTATTCGCCCGAACCGGGCCAAACCGGGAGGATTTCACCCCTGTGTTGAAGGCAAGGAATTGAAAAAGATTACAAAATACAAAGATTTGGAAATAGAGACCACAACAGAATTAGAATTTTTCAATATGCAAATACCACAGGGCTTAAAATGAATTGGAATTGCTACATTTGGAGCTATTTATGACAGTTGAACTGCAAAACCCAACATAAATTATTAGATGCCATACTTATGATTCCCAAGTCCAAGGATAGGGTTCAAGTCACAGAAAAGTGATAGTGTTTATATTTGCTGTAAGCCACCCAGAGTCCCTTGGGAGTTGGGCGGCATAGAAATGCAAATAAAAGTTTTTTAAAAAAAGTGAAGTAAAAAGTAAAAAAAGAGCTATAGCACACAGTGGAAAAGGAAAAAGGAGGGGAAACCCAAAATTTGAGTGGTATACCCAGATGGTGCTGAATGCGCTTTTCTCCGTATTCATTACTCAAAACCATTCACTGGATTATATTTTTGAACCAGTTCTTATTATTAGAAATTACAATGATTTTGGCAAATCATTATAGTAGCAAAATTGAAAAGGTGAAAGTTTATCCTGTAACATATTTCCTTTATTTTCAGCTCCAAAGAGTTGAAAATAGATATAGGGGATGGGGAAAAACAATATGTAGTGGAAACGCTTGATAATGCTTCTATCCATCTTTATGACAAAGGAATTTTGATGTGAAATATATTGGGGGGAAAATGGGGCAATACAAAGTGTAGCACTTAAAAATCATTAAAGATACCAACAATCTATTTCTGTTGTACACTATATTTTTTTTATAAATTAAACAATCAGTGAAGGATACAGTCAATATGGTGTTTCTGTAGTAACAGAAATCTCATCTGTACAGTAATTAGAATATAGATAGATGGTGTTCCAGATGGTGCACATGCAATGAGAAGACTAGTTTTGTAGCAGATGGTATTATGGACCATGGATAAAGCTACAGGATAATCATTATAATATTGTGACATGTCATGTTGTATGAATAAATACAGCACATTTCAGGAAAAAAGCACAGTCATAAAAAAAACCCTAAATAGCTGAAAGCTGATATGGCATTTATCCAAAGAAATTCTTACGGAAGAAATAAATTCTATGATAGAAAAAAAATAGACATTTTAATTTATACTGATTTTTGTGAGTGTATATGTGTGCACATATATACACATATAAGCACATATGTGTGAGTGTGCATGTTTGGACAGAAATGTAGATTCAAAAATCTCACCTTTCTGAAGATACTTAGCCTCCATTGTGAACATATATTGTATATCTCTCTGTACCTCTCTCTCTCACTCCTCTCTCTCTCTCTCACCCCCTCTCAATTTCTCTATCATCTATCTATCATCTATCTATCTATCTATCTATCTATCTATCTATCTATCTATCTATCTATCTATCTATCTATCTATCTATCTATCTATCTATCTATCTATCTTTCTATCATCTATCTATCTATCATCTATCATCTATCTATCTATCTATCTATCTATCTATTATCTCTATCTAATAATTTCTTAGCCGAGGGAAATAGTGTTGTCAAAAACACTTCTGTGGTCATGTGGCCAGCATGACTATATGCCAAGGCACATGGAACAGTGTTACCTTCCCACCAAAGTGGTACCTATTTATCTACTCGCATTTGAATACTTTTGAACTGCTATGTGGGCAGGAGCTGGGGCAAATAATGAGAGCTCATCCCGTTGTGTAGCGCTCACTAGTCAGTAATTTTTTTGGTCTTGTGCACTGTAAGAATCTCTGAAAAACCAACCACATAACTTTTAGTTATAGTTATTTCAGGTTTTCAAAGAACTTCACTGACACATTAAAATAGTCTGTAAGGTAAAGGTAAAGGTTCCCCTCGCACATGCGTGCTAGTCGTTTCCAGCTCTAGGAGCGGTGCTCATCTCCGTTTCTAAGCTGAAGAGCCAGCGCTGTCCAAAGACGTCTCCGTGGTCATGTGGCCGGCATGACTCAATGCCGAAGGCGCACAGAATGCTGTTACCTTCCCACCAAAGTGGTCCCTATTTTTCTACTTGCATTTTTTATGTGCTTTCGAACTGCTAGGTTGGCAGAAGCTGGGGCAAGTAATGGGAGCTCAATCCATTACGCGGCACTAGGGATTTGAACCGCCAAACTGCCGACCTTTTTGATCGACAAGCTCAGCGTCTTAGCCACTGAGCCACCGCGTCCAGTAATTTAAACTAATCTTTATAAATGACATTTTACGAAATAAATTCAATAGGGAAGATTTATTATTTTATTAAGGAATTTCTATTGCACTTCTTAGTGTAATACACATTACCTAAATTCCTGACTGGAGGAGGAAACAAAATTTAATGTCACCAATCACCACACTGACATGAAATAGTGTGCCAAAATTAGTCTTCTACTTTCTATAAATTTATCTTGATCTGTGAAGGATTTCATTTTTCTACTTAATTTTCTGGGTGCTTTACAATTTCATTACACACTTATCTTACAAGTAGTAAGCAGTATAAAGTTTCTACTTGATATTTATAAGATGTATCAAGCTTATATTGGAAACTTGTAATTATTTATGATGCACAAGCTCTGCCGCTTCAGCAATCACTTTAAAGATGCACTAAACAGTCAGCTTTCATGAATATAGTGTGATTATCTATAGAGGGCAGCGTTCATTTGCACTTCTCATTCATTTTGTGGAACATTACTATACAGTTTTTCAAACTGCTTGATAATAAACAGTGCTTTAACTGGAGCACAGAACAGGACTCGTAATTCATGACAGACTATAGTGAATGAAATTGATACGCTTAGCATTTATTGAAGACCCATGACAGGCAGCTCTAAAGACAGTTCACATAATTTCTTATTTCAAAGATTGTTTGTATTAGTGGAAAATGATTATAATAGCAGCATTTATTTGATAACTCTATAATTATTTGTTTACCTTTTACCAGCCAATTAATAAGTGTCATCAAATACTAATAATGTTATAAACATGAATTAAAAGAAGGACTAGGGGAAATATGATAGCAGTGTCCCAGTATTTGAGGGGCTGTTATAAAGATGAGGGGCGCTCTCTCTGTGTGTGTGACTCTGTCTCTGGGGAGAGAGAGAGAGAGAGAGAGAGAGAGAGAGAGAGAGAGAGAGAGAGAGAGAGAGAGAGAGAGAGAGAGAGAGAGAGAGAGAGAGAGAGATATCAAGCAGTTACAGACTTTTATTTTTCTTTTAATATTTGTGTAGAAACCAATGAATCTTGCAAATTTCCGTAAGAGAAATGTATTTTGGCAGCATTTTTAAAGTAAATACTAGCAGCTTATTTTTACAGAAACACTAATCAGATAACCTGCTGTCTCCTGTCTGGTGTCAACTAGCAACACAAACCCACTTGCTTTGGGACAAAAAGCTCAGTATTCAGGTCTGAATCTGCCAAGGAAAGTCTATCTGGGATTAGATCCCTTAAGAGAAGCAATTGCTTGGGAATAGGATCCTGCTTGTCAGCAGTAGCTTCCTTTGAAGGACTTGCTATTTGGCAGTTAGGAACTTAATCTTTAACTTCAGAGACTTTAGTTCTAAGCCAGCATTATAGAGGAAAATTTCTTGCTCCTAGGTTCTAACCTTTGTGTGCTCTTAGATAACTTTTTTGTGGTTAAAATAGCTCTTAGATTGTTGCTGATTCACTTGATTTAATATTGGATTTTATGCTGACTAAACTAAACCGACTAGAATTTGCTTTCCATATTAAACTGATCTGAATTTGTAAATATGGATTAATTTAGCAAAATTGTTTTTATCTCAATTTGGCTTAAATAACAGTGCAAAGCAACAACTGCTAAAAATTTATGCTATTAGTCAGGGTTCATCAGTGTGACTTTTGAAAGCTATAAATTAGATGTCTGACACTTCAATGTGTGGTTTTGATTTTATCTTTTAGAGCATGAGGAGGTAAGCATGACTGATGTATAAAGCATCATTCAGAAAGTATTTTATATCATGTTAAACAATAGACATTATTCTCACTCTAGTTCAGGGGTCTGCAACCTGCGGCTCCGGAGCCGCATGCGGCTCTTTGGGCCCTCTGCTACGGCTCCCTGTCACCCTGTTGCAGCAGAGGGATGAAAGAGCCATCATCCTGTCATGGCAGTGGCATGGCCGGAGACTTATTGCAGTAGTGAAGCGCCCCTCTACTTGCCTTTGCGCAGCAACAGCATTCCGCCTTCATTGTGGTACATTTGCTGTTGCTGCCAGCAAAGAGGGCTGGGAGAGAATGGTGGGGCAGATCTTGCAGGGTGGGGGCCATCCTCCAAGCCTGGCCTTCCCCCTCCCTTGTCAGTGGGGCCAAGAGAAAGAAGGGTGCAGCGTGGGAACGTGCTCCCCTCCCCCACCGAGCACTGAGCACAACAGCCCGGTGGGGGACAGATGGCCCGGCAGAAGCGGCCCCATTGGTGAGTTGGACAGCAGAGAGGCCTGACCCAGCTCTCGCAGTGGAACACTGTTCGCCGCCTTTGAAATGTGCCGCTTTCTGTTTCCTGTTCCTTCCCCGGGCAGCGATGGCTGGGGCCATGGGGGGGGGAAGAAGAGGCATCAGGGCTGCTCCCCCCCCTCAGCAAGCCAGGCCTGGATGAGTGCAGAGAGTTGCAGGTGAGCGCCTGAGGGGCAGAAGATGCGCTCCAACGTTGCCCCAACACGCGTTTCCAGCGCACGTTTCTCTGTCCCGAAGTAGGATTGAGTGGGGAGAAGGGAGCAGGGGGAAGGGGGAAGGGGGAAGGAGAAGCCTGGCTGGCTTTCCTTTGGCATGGGGCAGGGGGAAGACCCAATTACCCCCTCCATGGCCTGCCCGCTGCTCTTGCAGTGCCTTGCACAGCACAGTGAAAGCTAGCGTGCTTCACAATGGGGAGGGGCAGAAGATGCGCTCCAACGTTGCCCCAACACGCGTTTCCAGCGCACGTTTCTCTGTCCCGAAGTAGGATTGAGTGGGGAGAAGGGAGCAGGGGGAAGGGGGAAGGGGGAAGGAGAAGCCTGGCTGGCTTTCCTTTGGCATGGGGCAGGGGGAAGACCCAATTACCCCCTCCATGGCCTGCCCGCTGCTCTTGCAGTGCCTTGCACAGCACAGTGAAAGCTAGCATGCTTCACAATGGGGGAGACTGGGTCTCTTCCCCCTCCTGGAGCCCATTCCCTGCCCCTGTCACCCCTGGCAACACTCACTCTCTCTCGGGGTGCAGAGCAAACCCAGCAGTAACCGCCCGCCGTTTCCCGCCGGGGAGAGAGAGAGAGAGAGAGAGAGAGAGAGAGAGAGAGATTCGGCTGGATGGATTCAGCCCTCGCCAAAGACACTCACCCATCAGCCAATCTCCCTCTGTGCATCTCTCTCTCTCTCTCTCTCTCTCTGTGTGTGTGTGTGTGTGTGTGTGTGTGTGTATCTCTCGCTCCCTGTGTGTGTGTCTCTTCTCACTCTCTCGGAAAGCCCTGCATGCTCTCAGGCTCTTCGCTACCCATTTTTCTTTCTTCCTTTTGGAAATCTGGGCTGGCTGAGGAATGAGCGCAACCCACGGTGGAGGCTTCCCTCCCCCTCCTCCTCTGGCAACCCCCTGGCCTGCTGTGGCGGGGCCAGGAGGGTGCGCACTAGAGAAGGAGGTGGAGGAAGAGGGAAGCCTCCATTGTGGGTTGCGCTCATTCCTCAGCCAGCCCGGATTTCCAAAAGGAAGAAAGAAAAACGGGTACTCCTCTCGCGACCCCCTGGCCTGTTGTGGTGGGGCCGGGAAGGTGCACACTAGAGGAGAAGGTGGAGGAAGAGGGAAGCCTCCATTGTGGGTTGCGCTCATTCCTCAGCCAGCCCGGATTTCCAAAAGGAAGAAAGAAAAACGGGTAGCGAAAAGTCCCAAGGAGAGCACAAAGGGCTTTCTGAGAGAGTGAGAAGAGATACAGAGACAGGGAGCGAGAGAGAGCGAGATACACACACACACACACACAGAGAGAGAGAGAGAGAGAGAGAGCGAGACAGAGATAGAGACAGAGACAGAGAGAGTGGGGGGC
>QLTV01003428.1:285599-298586 GCA_003457575.1 Thermophis baileyi
GAGGGGGAGAGGAGAGGGAAGGAGAGAGAAAGACAGATGAGAGAGGGAGAGAGACAGAGAGAGGGAGATACCTATTTCCCATAGAAAACAAAACACGGGGAGCCACAAAACCTGGGTAGGTGTGCCTGGGGGGGAGGGTCATGTGACTGGGTGGGAGTGAGTGATGTTGAGTTGGCCACGCCCACCCAGGTTTTGTGGCTCCCATTGTTTTGTTTTCTGTGGGAAACAGGCCCAAGTGGCTCTTTGAGTGTTTAAGGTTGCAGACCCCTGCTCTAGTTCTTTCAGGGGTTTTCTTTTAACTGTAGTTACTGTAGCTTATTGCTTACTGATTTGTTTCTGTTTATATTTCCATGCTTTATTTCAATATTTATTTATAGATTAAAGCTTGCTAACGTAAGTAAGCCTTTTGCTTGAAAGTTCTGTAATGTTTTATTATGTCTAGAATTCCTTTGAAAAGCTACTGAATGCAATACTATTAACTATTACAATACTGCTTTGGAAGAAGATTTAAAAAAAAAAAACCTTGAAAAGTACAGCTCACCACTTGATAATTAATTCAAGCTCCTGACCACAGATGTGTGGTTATTAATCAGAGCTGAATAAAAGAGTGAGAGGATTTAATCTTTTAACAACTCTACTTTAAGTCATGTGTTTTTGATATGCATACCAGCTAGCCATGCAATCCATCCCCTAGATGTAGGTTAGGACTTCTGCTAAACCTAAAGGAAAGAAATAAGAAATTGTACTCTAGCAACAAAGTATTATTTATTCTGATTCATTATACATAGTGCTTTTCAAGATAATTAAGTTTTTGATACAATTTATGTGAATCACAAAACTCAATCAGGCAGCCAAGGGGTTTGAGAAGGAGATAGCATTAAGGATGTACTTCCAACTCAGCTTAATGCCTTCGGGAAGCCATACAATTACAATATTTAAAAACAGGCATAAAACAGCGTCAAGCTCTTTCCAAAGTTGTAGTGTAGTGTGAAAGCACATGACGGAAAGGCTCAGTGTCACATATTCCCCAGGCTCATTATAAGACATTCCTTTTACATTTTTTTATTGGCCATGAAGGAGACATCTAAAGGGGGAAAGTAGGTATCATTTATCATCACATTTTTTTTTCTGCCCAGTACAAAGAGCTGTCTGTGTTATTCAAAATATTAATAGGAAAATAATAAAAATAGAAAATAATGGAAAACAGCAAAACACTGAACTCTCCAAATGGATGAACAGCAAAGGCAACTTACATCTGCCTTTCACCTGTCGGTCGCTCACAAATGAGGGCCTTGTCATGCTGGATCAGTTTCTTGCCAAGAAGCTAATGTGTCAATCTGAGGAATTTGCCTCCATTGCACGTCATAGTAATCAATCATTTCTCAACAGTAATAGATGTTAAGGTTCAGTGGCAGCTAAGTTGGATTTTAATCTTATTTATCAGTTTTTAAAAAAATCAATCTGTTTGGTCTTTGAATTTGGAGAACAGTATCATCACCTGGCTATTGCTATTGTCTGCATTTTTTAAAGGTAATTATCTCTAATTACTCTTGATGATTTTCTCTGATGATCGTATGGTTAAGCACTATTTTATACATTGGAATAATGTAATTCTTTCTGTAATATATTATCTATTATTCTGTGTCTATCACCCTCAGATAATAGGGGACATGTTTAACTGAAAAATATCTCCCCTACTGCCCACCCACCATCTTTTCTTCAAAACTAAGCATTTCCAAATTTCTTTGCTTTATTTTTTTCTTAGAGAGGGATCCAGGATATCTGTACATTTAAACTTGAATTAAATGTATTTTCTACACTTTTATTTAACAAATAGTGGCAATGGTACAATAAATAAGGTTTAATCTTACAACCTTTACTATAAGTGACATACTGAACTGATCTATGAGTGAGTATACCTAGCAAACTATATTTAGGCCCTAGAATATCACAAAAACAATTTCTTGATTACTAGATTTATTGAGAGCAATTCCTTATACTTTTATATGCAGAATTCAAAGTTATCTGTATTCTTTGGAGATGATTGATATCGCATTCCAAAATTAACTATTATCATAATTTTAATTGTATTTTGGCCCAATAACATTTAACTAAGATGGGCTTTCACTAAAATTGTATTTTTATACTACAGGTATTTCCCCCCCCCCTTTCCTTTACACAGTACAGTAAATAATACGTACAAAGCATTTCAGTACTTTCAGAACTGTTTTCTTGAAATACCTTGCCAATGTTTTATATACCTGTATGTGACCAGTAAATAAGCTTTCCAAATACTCTTTGACAATTCCTATGTAGAATTGTTCTCATATATTTGTCTGCTTTCAAGAGGGAGAGATAGATACATAGATAGAGATACAGAGAGAGAGAGAGAATATTACTTGGTTAATATTTTATTAGATGGATGAACGATAAGACCCTATTTTGCTTTGACAACATAAAGTGCTATTTATATGCTTTCAAATATCACATTCTATCTTCCTTCTCTTGTTTCACACACTAATACATATTTTCCTTCTTACTGAGTTGGCTCACTAGGAGGAAGGTGGACCTAGGTTCTCCCCCACTCTAGGTAGGTATCTTTGTCATGCTTTTTTATAATGGGATATTTTTATGCTACCTCACTAGAAGGAGGAAATCCTGCCAAGGCTGCTGGGTTGTTTGGTGCTAATAATCATCTTGAAATGAGTCTCTAGGGGAAAAAAAAGAAGAACCAAGAAAGTTTTCTTCTTTCTATTAGCAACTCAGTATGGATGTCTTGTTTACTGTTCCCATCCTGCTTTTAAAGCCTTTTTAAAAAAAACCCTAAAAACTCAAGAATTTGAATTGCACATCGATAATTTCAATTTGTGGTTAGACAGAATTACAAGCTGCATACCAGTTTAACAATTTTAATATCAGCTACAGCAGTATTCCATAATACTTACAAGAAACACTAACATCTATAGCTTTTCCCAAGGGGATGGTTTTTAACAAATATCCCACATATGCCTACAAGGACTTATTACTTTATACATATTCTCTTGAAGTCACTCACTGACCAGTTTATATTGCTATATTTACTCACATTTGTATTAAAATGCAGGTTTTATTTAGGAAAACCTGTGGGCAAGGGGCCCATCCCTAACTACATTCTTATAATTAGTCCCAGTGAAACAAGCTTCTATTTCTAATTCTTTAAAGGGGAAGTTATATGCTATATTTGGGAATATTGGTAACAAAATAGAAAAGTCCACAAAAAGGGGAACAGTAACACAATAAGACGAAAAGATATACTGCATGCTGCACATAAAAACAAGTGAGAGAGCTTTGCAGGGCAAATATATGAGATAAATTATTTATCCTTTAGCATCTTTTGGGTTTTGTCAGATTGGAACAAAAGGAATATTAAAAAGAAAAGAGAGAGAAAAAGAGAGAGGCCCTTGAGACATAAAGAATAAAGGCATCAATTTTCTTCCTTCCTACACAAAGTCAGTTCTTTAAAACAATATCATTTATCAGGAAAGATTGCAGGGAGTATACTCAGAAAAGTGGCATTAAAGAATTCATAGAGCCCAAGGGCAGAAAGCAAAACTAGAGGTGTTCAAGCTGGTTTTCTTCTGATTCCCTTTGTTTTGTTTGCCATAGATAGCCTTTATTATATTAAGATGCAAGATCAGGAGTAACAAGCATAGAATTAATTTAGTTTATCTGCAGTGCCAAAAGCAGATGCAACTGAAACTAAAGTGTTTTTTAAATGGTGTTGTGCTTTCTTTCTTGGGTTGTGCCATTTCAGATGGCAGATGCTGTACCTTAATTCTTCAATATGTTTCTGATAACATAATTCTATCCATTGAAGAATATACAGCACAACTACTTGGTTCACAGTAAGATATCAGAATGGAAGCAGCATTTACTTTTTTCAATCACAACTAGCTTCCTGACTTTATAAGGCACTTCAGAACAAATACAGTATTTCTGCCATCATGCAGAGTTGGTTCCCTGGATTCTCATATCTAAGATTGGGGATATTATTAGAGCTGGTAGAACACTCTCTCTAATCATAGAATAATTTCATACAAACAGGTATTGTCCTAATTCTCACATGGTGAACTTTAATTCAACCAGAAAAGGAATGAGCGGGCACTTTCATGAATTACATCTAGACTTTGCTCCTCTTATACCCTAATGTAAGATTCTTGGACCCTTTAAATAATTAGGGGATCAGGGAGTTAAAGGTCCATCCTCCTGTCCCTTTCTCTCACACACAAACTTATACCTCTTTTTTCAATACTAACTTCATTTCATAAGTATATAAAATGAGAGCAAACCCCATTCCCTTCTTGCACTGATGATGTTACTTAATTTGGTAATGAAACATCTGCAAGAAAACAATCGGAGAGCACCAAGGACTCCACTGAGTTATGTATAGGCCTTTTTTTTTTAATTAAATCTTCAGGTACATTTGAGTAAATAAAGAACATGTGCTCAGTACAACAGTACAACTTAGTTTAATTAAACCATTCAAAAATGGTTGGTCATTGTTTGCTTGTCTTAATTAGCATATTATTATCTGGTGCTTACTGTAGTGATTAGATGGTAGTTCTACTTATCTAAAGGTTTGATGTAATAAGATATCCTGGGTGTTTCCACATTTCTTTGACCATTGCTTGTTCCATTTCAATGCTTCTGAAGTACTGACTATGTCTAAGTTTGCTTACTGCTAATTCATCAGAGTACCAAGCATCTAGGCTTTCTCTTACATTCTTAGACCTAGTTTGATCTAAAATGTCTACAGCTTCCCAATTGCCAACTGGGAATTATAGCTTCTGACTGACAATTGATATTAATGGGTACATTCTGCCAGTCCACAACTCCTTTGCCTTATATATTATTATTATTATTATTATTATTATTATTATTATTATTAGGCTGCTGGGGGTTCATAGGGGTTCGGGAGAACCGCTAGCTAAGATTCTGTGCAGGTCGGAGAACCCCCAAATCCCACTCCTTGCTGGCCATGCCCCCCCCACCCCTCCTCTCCCAGAAGTCCCCACGTGGCCCACTTTGGATGCAGGTAAGTGCAGGGCACGCGTGGAGGCTTGGGGAGGACAAAAAATGGGCCTACTGGAAGTTCAGGAAGGCTGGAAACGGGCCTGTTTCTGGCCTCCAGAGGGCCTCCGGAGCCCGGGGAGGCCATTTTCGCCCTCCCGGAGGATCGAGAAAAGCATCCGGAGCCCGGGGAGGGCAAAAACACCCCCCGCCGTGGTGCAGGAGGCCAAGTAGGCCACGCCACCATGGCCATGCCCACCCAGCAACCAGGCAGAGAACCCTTTGCTAAAAATTTTGAAGCCCACCCCTGTATGTTTTGTCTTCTTGTTTAGATTTGTTTAGGATATATTGGAGGAATTTTGCTGTTTTGGGGAACAACAGTAATGCCAAAATTTACAAGAAAGGTTTTGGTGCTAAGATAATATTTTAATATAAGTTATCTTTTGTGGGCTGTGGTGGTTGTGTGTGATACTGCACATAAAGCCAAAAAATACATTTTAGGAACATTCTGGAATGTTATGAGCATTTGTCTATTTTTCTTATGTTGCAATGGGATCAACTCTTAGCCATATAGGAAAAAGAGAGTTAGATATTCTACTGTATATGGATTCATATTAGAGACAATAAGGCAGTACAACTCTTTGAAGACAAATTTTATTATATTGGACATCTAAGCAAAGAACCAATCTGAAGTATTGTACTTCCATGTCTACTTCTATTTTGTGGAATAGCTCTACCATATAATTTTATTCAGCAACATTAGCATGCACAAAAACTATAATATATGAGAAAATCCTCTGACTGTTTACTAAGAGAGTATGTCATATTGCAAAGAAATTTATAGCTGACGCTGCTAAAAGTATGAGTGAGCAGTTAAAGAGGGATTTGGACAAGAGCTTAAAAATCCTCAAAACTGAAGTAAATATAAGAAAGAAACTCAAAATAGTCCGTTTTGATTTTGTTTAGTACAAAATAGGGGGAACTGTTAGGACTCTGTCAGGAACCTGGTCAGCCTTCAACAATAAAGTAGCATTTCTGGACTCCTACTGATATCTGTTTCTTGACCTGGCCTACTTTTGAATTTCTGACATAGATCTAGGACCTCAACAAAAGGAATCATCCCTAACTTCTATCATCTATCACAGAAAGGCTAATAAATATAATTTTTATCAATATTTTGAAGTGAAATTTTCTTTATTGCTCCTTTTTTAAAATCTATTGCTGCTTTTTCCTCTGGTCATACAATATGCCGTAATTTATCTCAATACTTCTGTTTCATTTACTTGATTTTTTTTTGAAAAAAATCATTTCAATACAAGAAATTGGGATGTGAGGAATAATGTACTGATTCTTCATTCTCATTCTTCAGCTGAATACAACTGAATGTTATTAAAAGTGAATATGTATTTACTCTCCCACCACACCAAATCTACTCTCAAGCTCCCTGTGTTAAGTGTGAGAGTCTGCAGTAAAAGCATAATTAATTTTGACTGCATGTGGTATCACAGCTTTGACCTATTGGGGATATAATTGTGTAGGTTTCCCAAATGTGCCTAGAAGAATGACCTAGTCAAGCTCAACACAGTTGAATGTTTTGTTGTTCTCTTTAAACTGAAGGTGGTTGGAGTAGGGCAAGAATGTGCAGTTTCGTCTTACTTACATGCTAACTAGAAAATAAAAAATCAGTTCAGGGTGAAGGGACCACTATTTTACATGGTTGTCATTACAAACAGTTTATCAGCTTCATGCAGGTGGGATTTTTGTATTTTTGATTCAGAGAAGATCAATATTTTTCAATCAATTTTTCCAAGAAAAAAAAGTTATATATTACATAGTCCTTTGATGTGGCTAACTGTAATCTAAATTTTGGGAAACTGGGTAGAAGGAAGTTTCAAGGAATTTATCTACCAATTGTATTGAGTTAGTGGGAATTTAAAGATTTTCAGGAAAAGAATTAATTACATTAATTGTGAAAATTTAATAAAAATGCAAGAGTATACATGGACCATTACTTACAAAGATGTTTAAATCTATCAAAAACAAAATGACAATGTTAGCAATGGCAGTAGTTAAGAAACAGACAATTTCTTATTTATGGTAGACAGACAGACAGACAGACAGACAGACAGACAGACAGACAGACAGAACGAACGAACAGCTGGGCCTCTCTTAATGAGCACTCATTCAATGACAATTCAAACTTAAGATGGTGCTGAATCAGTGATACTTTTGATCGCTCCTTGAAATTTTGGCTGTTGCAGCATCCATGTTCACATCATCATGATCTGGGTGCTTAGCAATCAGTTCACTATTATGAAGTTGCAGTGTCCTGCAGTCATTTGACCTCCACTGCCATTTGTGACCTTTGCTACTGGCTTCCAACAACCAAATTGATGGGGAAACTGGCAGGAGTTTGCAACTAGTGGCTACATGACATCATACTTAACAACCGGACAAGGTTTGTGTAATGAAAGCAACTGGAAATGTGAGAACTGCTGTTGCTAAGTTATATGGTCACATGACATTGCATTTTTGAACATGTTACTTAGCAATGGAAATTCCAGTCTCCATTGCCATCATTAACCAAGGACTTCCTTTACTGTCACAAAAATTCAATAAGAAAGTTCTCATTGAAATATTCCGCATGATTTGAAATTGTAATTTACGTACTTTATGTGTGGCAAAATACACTCTTTTACTAAAAATGCAAATTTTTAAGCATACAAAAGAAATTTACATGCTCAGATCTTATTGTGAAAGAAGATGCACTTTGGTTTGATTCCTTATTCTGTCACTATGTAGAATTTCATGACAGAACATACATTTTACTTATAGTGAATCTTGTCCTTTTTGAAAATATTAAGTGCAATTAGGGATCTTGGCTAAACATTTGGTCATTCACTGCCATTTTTAATAATAACAACAACTATAACTTGTGCAGTGATATGCAAAGTAATGTGCATATATAGTTATTTAATTAATGAAAACATAGCAATAACTATAAATTTAAAAAAATCATGGTCTGTATTTAGTTTGTGGAACAATCAGGATGCAGGTTTAATCTCACCATTAGAATACCCCAATTGACTTCAAGTCATATCCCAATTCATTTCATAAGCTTGCCTTTGAAAAATTGCTTCTTTGTCCCCTCTGTTGATATTAGGCAATTCTCTTTCTCTTAGTACAGCATGTTTATTGGTCCTGCAATTACTGAATACAATACCTTCATAGTGGGATTATATAATTAAGCAAACTGTGCCTCATTATTTTTTCAACTAAATCTGTCATTTATTCCACTTTTAAAGGTAGGCCGCATTTAACAATGATGACTTTGCCATCAGCAGCATAGAAGGATCAGTTGCTGTAACTAGCACAGCCTTTGCTAGTGATCAGTATTCTTTGCTTTTATTAAGTCTCAGTAATCATTTGCTAGCTTGATATCTCAAAGTACTGAGTGTGCAGTTTCTAATCCTTATACTTTCAAGGAAAAAAGTTATCAAGCTTTGGAGGATTTAAATAGAATTTAAATGTAACCTATCACAAGAAATAAAAAAGATATTTCTAGATGAACTTTTTAGTGCAGTAAGCTCTATATAGCTGCAAGGAAAAGAACTTTGTGATAATAGATAGTTTTAGAAACAAAATTAATACATTTCTAGGAGAGAATTGCATAAGCAGTGATTGCGGCCACAATGGTCTTTACTGCGAAACCCTTATCGCATCAAATAGTAATGAAGTATGACATTTAAATCCTTAGCTATTCTGAATGGTGATTCAGAAAATGGAACATTGCTGATATCTTTGACAAGGCAAATGTATGAGCTAAAAGAAGATGCCGAGTTCAGATAAGCTATTTATTTTTACTGACCCCAGTCAATCTTGTTCTTGTTTTTAAAATATTTTATCCAACCAAGAGGCAACAGGATATGACATTTATTAGATCTGTCAGAAGAGGCAGGTGGATAAATAAACAGCAAGGATTACCAAAAGTCTATGAAAAAGAAGACCAATAATAGCACTGAAATATATTTTAAGCACATTACTGTAAAAATTGTCTTTAGCAACATTATACACATAACAATAAAATAAGACTTTACCTGCCTCGTGTGCTGGCTTCAAGATTTCCAAAAGGGGCTACAATAGTTGAGGAATATCAGCTACAAGTCCTGTTTGATCTAAGAATTTGTAGGTATTTCGAAGCCATTATCAACTCTCAACCAAACCCACATCACAGAATGTATAAGTCTTCCACTAACCACTCGTTCCTTGAAGAAAAGTGAGATAAAGTGTAATTAACACATTCATATGTGCTATAACATCAGAAACCTTCAGTAGCCAAATATATGTTAGAATAATATTTGTTTTTTTAGCATGAGACCAGATTGTTCTTACTTTTTAGGAATCCTATCCTAAATATTTAGTGTTGTTAAATGTACTATATGAGCTGTGGTGGCGCAGTGGTTAGAGTGCAGTACTACAGGCTACTTCTGCTGACTGCTGGCTGCCTGCAATTTGGCAGTTCAAATCTCACCAGGCTCAAGGTTGACTCAGCCTTCCATCCAAGGTTGGTAAAATGAGGACCCAGATTGTTGGGGGCAATATGCTGACTCTGTAAACCACTTAGAGAGGGCTGTAAAACACTGTGAAGCAGTATGTAAGTGCCATTGCTATATATACATGTTTACAGGAATACTCATTCATTCATTCATTCACAAATTAATTCCTGGATATTTAGGGATGTTATTATTATTAAAGCCCTAATAATAGCTATGCAGAACTAGAGGAAATTATAGATAAGCTAAACTCAAAGTAGGATGAAAAACTATCAACTACCAGCAACTATTGTGATGTATAATCTGCAAATCTTCTATGGAATTTAATGACAATAATATCATCTGTCAAACTGGATTCCACAATGGTATGTACTAACAAGAATAGATCAGATTTGTTAGCATCCTTCATTGCTTTCTCAAAAAAAAGCACACAGAAATTGACAATTGGATAAATTGGATCAAAGTATATTTTTTATGTTTTATGTTTCCTTTATCCTTCCTTATTGTTATAGTATGACTTAATTACTATTGGGCAAGAAATGAAACCTTGATTGGTATCAAAGCTCAGTTCAGTTGATTAGGAATGACTTTGTCTCCATGCCTATATGCATAAATGTTTAGTAGAAATATTGTGAATGCATAAGACAAGTAATCTGAGAAAAATGCTTCATTAAATACTTGAAACTAATCCTTTTAAGAAAAGAAAATTGCATTTCTCATTAGCCTTTCTCTATTTTTTCAAATGTTCTTTGTTAAGATTACAGTTATCTCACTGTTCTGTAATACTAATTGTTGTACTGAACAGTTTCTTTTGTTGCTAAAATGGCTGTAGGGCTCCCTCCGCCCTTTCTTTTAGGAGTAGGTTATCCTAAGGATGAAAAATTCCTCTGATTTGTGTTGCCTTCAATCAACTAATCAGAGCTCATAAGCACAAAAAGAGCTTGAACAGACTTTATACCCACAATTTTCCTTCAGCATTAATGGTAAGTGTGGTTGTTTGTGAGTGTGCTTTTTACTCTTTTTCTTTTTCATCTCCAGTACTACTTGGGGGGAAGGTGGGGAGGGGAACTAAAATGAAATGAAGTACTGCAGTGTTTTTAGAACTGAAACATTTAATTAATTAATATTTAATAAGTTAAATAATAGAGCTCCTCTTAATTTTTTTATAAATGGCATTTAAAAATAAATAAATTCAGCAATAGAAGACTGAGCTACAAGTAGAATTCATCTTAAACAAGCTGAGTAGCAATTGAAAGCAAATTGATGGGAAGTCAGTTTAAGGGCTAATCCAGTGGTTCCCAAACTTTTTCAGTTCACCGCCCCCTTGCTGCTACAAACTCATCCTCAGTGCCCCCACCCCCACCCCCTTCAGGTGGGCATGGCTTGGTGGTCAGGTGACCGGGTGGGTATGGCCAACTTGTAAAATGTGGTGAAACTCACTTAACAACGCTCTTGCTTAGCAACCAAAATTTTGGGCTCAATTGTGGTCATAAGTCTTTCTTTCTTTCTTTCTTTCTTTCTTTCTTTCTTTCTTTTTCTTTCTTTCTTTCTGTCTTCCTTCCTTCCTTCCTTCCTTCCTACCATCTTTCTTTCTTTCTTTCTTTCTTTCTTTCTTTCTTTCTTTCTTTCTTTCTTTCTTTCTTTCTTTCTTTCTTTCTTTCTTTCTTTCTTTCTTTCCTTTCTTTCTTTCTTTCTTTCTTTCTTTCTTTCTTACAACAATACAGTAGCATTTCTAGAATCCTTGCAGTGCCTGTTTGTTCGTCTGGTCTTGAAAGGGGTGCCCTTATGGATGATTATGTGAAATTAGAAGTTGTGTCCCATAGCTACGGTTTTGTACTTGTGTGGGCTGGAAATTCAACGATGCCTTCATTATTCCAGTTTCCTCAGGGTTGCATGTAGGTAGGGAAGTGGATGGGTAGGAAGGAAGAAAGGAAGGAGGAAGAGAAAGAGAAAGAGGGAGAAGGAAGGAAGGAAGGAAGGAAGGAAGGAAGGAAGGAAGGAAGGAAAGCTCCGCGGCGCTTGGGGCTCGGAAACAGCCCATTGGCTTCTCACCCAGCCACCTGCCTGCTCTCTTTGCAGATCGGCCCGGCCGGCCACCGGCACCACTCTGGGAACTCGGTCCACGGCGCCGGGTTGGAAGCCAGTAGGCTGCTTCGGACCCCCAAGT
Organism: Thermophis baileyi; assembly: GCA_003457575.1. Lineage (NCBI taxonomy): Eukaryota > Metazoa > Chordata > Lepidosauria > Squamata > Dipsadidae > Thermophis > Thermophis baileyi. Next base: position 297,369 of record QLTV01003428.1, read on the forward strand.
CCCGCGGAGCCGGCACAGGTGGAAGGCGGCCTTTTCTGCAGCATCCCCCTCCCCTCTTTGGATCGCCCTGCAAGGGGGGGCTCTGCCTTTGCAGAAACGGGGCGGGCGCATGTGCAGCAGCCCCGGGACATCTGCTTGCCCTTCTGCCACCCCTCTCAGCATCTGCATTTCCACCAAGGGCCGCCCGCCCACCCACTGGCCTGGCCAGGCTGGACGCCGACCTCGGAAGGCAAGTGGCATGGGGGACCGCCGGGAAGGCCGCGTGGAAGGGCTGCAGGGAAGGGAGTAGGCTGCTACTTCCCTTCCCCGCCGCCTCAACATGCTTTCCTGCCTTCCATGTGGCCTCTTAGCGACCCCCCTAAGTCTCTTAGTGCCCCCCCTAAGGCCACCCCCCTTGCCTCTTAGTGCCCCCCCTAAGTCATCCCACCACCACCCAGGGGGCGGTACTGCCGAATTTGGGAACCACTGGGCTAATCTGTACTTACCACTGGCCCAGCATGAGAATGAAGTACTTGCCATTTCAGAAGGGCAAGAATGCATGACATTATCAATCTGCCATGGCAGGTGGGGAAGACCATTTCCACTCAAGTTTTCGGGCTCATCTTCCATAATAATAATACTGTGCTAACATTAGCAGGTCAATCTGGTTCACCTGTAATTCTTCATTCCATACTATCGAAATATCATTCTTCCAGTTTTCTGAAAATAGTCTTCAGTTTGTCCATTTTTCTCCTTTGGAAAGGAAATTTTAATTAACATCCTACTTTAAGAACATCAAAACAGATGAAAACTGTGAGTAGCTCAAAGCTTGGTTTTTGTTTTGTGATATTGTAATTGATCCTATTTTTACTGGTTAAGTATGGCTCTTAATTGTTATTGTTATTGTTATTATCTCTTTTATTCATTAAACATGAAACTCAGTCAACTGAATATTTAAAAATGTGTTACAAATACCATTGACTGGTGCTAATAATGGTTGATATGGGTTGCTGCCAACGTCCTAGGTATCAACCAAGTATCTTCTTAAAATATATGATGTTCCGAGTAGCACAGTTTTTTGCAGTTCTGCTGGTGTTATTGCAGGAAGCTGCAATTATTATTATTATTATTATTATTATTATTATTATTATTATTATTGAATATTCAATAAGAATTGCTTACTGTCCTCTTCCTGTTGGAAGTAATTCAGGAATGTAAATTTTAATTCAGTGGGATTTA
>QLTV01003428.1:308220-341821 GCA_003457575.1 Thermophis baileyi
GAAGGGGTTTGTCACTACGTTCATTTTAATTTGTCAGCAGGACTCTTATTCTGAAATGACATTGTACACTGATATGAAGTTCTCATGTGATACCTGTACTGCGCATGTGTTACTCTTTCCTTTGTTCTCTTTGTTCTTCACCATGTAGACACAGACTTAGGTACTGTCTCTACGTTCATTTTAATTTGTCAGCAGGACTCTTATTTTGAAATGACATTGTACACTGATATGAAGTCCTCATGTGATCCCTGTATTGCGCATGTGTTAATCTTTTTTGTGTTCTCTTTGTTCTGCACCATGTAGACACAGACGTAGATGTTTTTATTTTTGTTATGCAAATATATTACTTTTATTCTTTCCTGGACTCCGGTCTTATTATTGAGAATTGAGAGCAGGGAAACAAGATCATGTCACCTCTAATTATTTTTCTCCGCAACACAATGGACACAGAATCATTCTCTGCTTTCTTGCTTGCAGATGGGCTCAGAAGCTCACCAATGTCAATGTACAATTCTGGAAAAGAAATGCTGATGAAATTGGAAAGTACTCCATGCTTTCATGTTGCATGACAATTGCCAACACTGGATTTAACATGGCAGGAAGCAAAGAATCTCCTTTGTTCAGAAGTTGGTTGGTTGGTTGGTTGGTTGGTTGGTTGGTCGGTTGGTCGGTCGGTCGGTCGGTCGGTCGGTCTGTCTGTCTGTCTGTCTGTCTGTCTGTCTGTCTGTCTGTCTATCTATCTATCTATTAGATTTTCATCCCACGTTTATTATTTTATAAGTAACTCAAGGCACCAAATATACATAATATCCCTCCCTCCAACTATTTTCCACATAACAACCAACCCCGTGAGGTGAGCTGGATTGAGAGACGGTGACTGACCCAAAGTTCTATTGATACTAGTGGCAGTTCACAGAGAGAGGGTTTGCAAGAGAATTTCAGACAAAATTGGTGGATAAGTTATTGTGTATAAATATCCTTTGCCCCTTCCCGACTACTCCCAAAATCAGGAATTGTTCTTTCTCCAAACTCCTCCTAGTAAACTGCTAGGAGAACAAAGCAAGCCAATTGTGGTACTGTGCTCAGGTAAAGTAAGCCTTGTCTCAACTGCTCTGATAGCTATCTCATGGCACTGTGTATTTGTGTATCCAACTGCTCTTGATGTTTGAATATTGTCTGAACTACTTGTTCTTCAGACAATGGGGTACCTTGAAGATCTGTGACAATATTCTCAGTTTAGAAGGTAAAGTCTGATGTCTCTTTGATCAAAAGGAAGTGAGGCTTTCAAGATCGTTGTCAACAGAAATGTCAAGAAAAAGGCATGACAGATATTTCAAGAATCCTCTTTACTGTTATAAGCCAGAATAACGTAATATTGAAAGACTATTGGAGCTTCTTTCTGCTCTATATTATACCAAACCAGAGGTGGGTTCCTCCCGGTTCAGACTGGTTTGCCTGAACTGGTAGCAATCTGCTGGTGATGTCATGGAACCGGTTCGGTCGGTGCTGGTCCGTGGATGCCGCCATCTTTTTTTGCGGGGGGGGTTGGGGATTTTTTAAAAAAATTTTTTTTCTTCTGCACATGCGCAGAAGCTGAGTTGCCGGTACTGCGCATGTGCCGCCATCTTGTTTTTGGCTTTTTTTGAATTTTTCTTAAATTTTCAGCACTGCACATGCACGAAGCGCGCGCATGCGCGAAGCACGCGCGTGCCCATGAGGCGTGGCCACGCAGCATGGGAGGAAGCAAAGTGGTGGCAAGGTAAGTTAGAACCAAACCATAGCAAAGCCAACTTATTCTGACTTTCTTTCTCATGCTTTCCTCTATATATAGCATCACCACCAGATGGATGACAAACCGTATTCAATGAGTAGTCCTTAATGGTACTACATCTACATGGAGGGAAGTAAGCAGTGGGATACCACAAGATTCTGTCTTAGGCCCAGTACTTTTCAATATCTTCATAAATAACATAGATGAGGGACTAGAAAGGGAACTCATCAAATTTGCAGATGACACTACACTTGCAGGAATAACCAGCACCCCAGAAGACAACCTCAGGATCCAAAAGGATTTTGACAGACTTGAATAATGGGCCCTATCCAATAAAGTGAAATTTTATGTGGAGAAAACTAAGATTTTACACTTAGGCAGGAAACACCAAAGGTACAAGTAGAGATTAGGTGAAACCTGACTCAAACAGTAACTCTGAGAGGGACCTTGGAGGGGGTCAACTTATTTTCCAAAGCACCAGAGTGCAGGACAAGAAACAATGGATGGAAATTAATCAAGGAGAGAAACAACCTGGAATTAAGGAGAAACGTCCTAACAGTGAGAACAATTAACCAGTGGAACAGCTTGCCTTCAGAAGTTGTGGGTGCTTCATCACTAGAGGTCTTTAAGAAGAGACTAGACAGCCACTTGTCTGAAATGGTATAGATTGAGCAGATGATTGGACTAGAAGACTTCCAATGTCCCTTCTAGCTCTATTCTGACTCCTCTTTCACAGGACTGAATACTAATCTCTGAAACTTTATCCTTGGCCATTCTTCCCCATTCTCAAGGTTAGGTCTACCTTACCTTGCAATGGCTTGCAGCCTGAATATTTACTTAGAGGGTCATCTCTCTGAGCTTGTTTCTGCTTATTGGTAAGATTGAAATTTTTGATAAAGTTAAGTAATTTACATAACTGGAGGTTAAATCAAACATTCACTGCACTATTCATAGCTATGTGTTGCTATGGTATGAAATCCTGAATACTCTTGGAAACAAAGGCAGTGAAGAAGATCAATTTTTTTATAATGATTAACACAAAACATTGTATAACCAACTGTTTAAGGTGCTCAGAAGAATATTGTGTACTGATAGGCTATGCTAAATTGCTGTCACATAAAAATTGTGTCTCTCCTATTGTTCAGCTGCAAGAATGCTATAGGGGAACTTCAGAATGTCTAGCAATACATTCTATGCAATTATTATATAGCATGCTGCTTCAGAGACTGTAAAATATCAAAAAGTAATTTGTGTTAATGAATGTTACTACTCTAGATATTTTACTATTGTGCTCTTTACAGTCCTTAAGTTGTGAATTCTAACAACTGGCATACATTATTAATATAAGTATATTTATATTAGGAAGAATAAATAAGCCAATGTTGTTATGCACATGTTGAGGAATATAAAGTATTATTTTGTATTTCAATAGAGGTGCTGGGCCATCCTTTTCACTGCCTCTTTCCTTTCAAATTTAATCAATTTCTAATTTCTAATAATTAAATAAATTACTAGCTGACCATTGCAACTATGACAATCAACTGAGGCTTTGGATATGATCTTTTTTTATTTTATTGTTATAGTATTGCTTTAGTTAAATTCCAAAGTATTTGACTAAATGATGCCCTTTTGGGGAGAATTGCTACTACAGAAACCTTTAACGTTACGAATTATGATTCTTTCATAGTTGATCTGGAAAGGCAGCTATAACTGTGGTTCTGTATGACACTTGTTATGTTGTTCAGTGTTTATCCCACTGCAGAGGCAAAAGTGAATGAGAGTCTGTCTTCATAGCAAAATCACAATATTTACTCATAAAATTACTTGCTCCCTGGAAAATATGCACAAATTCATTTATTTGTCAAAAATGTAAATCACGTTGTTGTTTTCATTAGCCATTGTAAGATTGTAAAATTAGCCATTGGCTAATTTTAAAGGTAAAGATATATACAGTGCCATATTTTGTCACTTGTGTCTGGTTAGAGCTGCAGCAGATGAGATTTTGGCAATATTGGCTGCCTTAGATTTCAAACAATTACTGTAACTTACCACAATGATTTGGCACCCTCTTCCCATCATTGGCTTTACCAGCATCATATAATGGATTCCCAGAACATATTGCCTTTTTTGTTCCCCATATAAACAACACAATTCATCAGGCCAACAGAATTTCTAAAACTATAACTTGATAATCAATGACCTAAATGACACTCCTACATCATACTGAAAGAAAGTCAATATACTAACATCTGCACAGAGTAACTCTGCTACTCTGTTCCAGTCAACTTTTATTACTAGTGTGATGTTTAGGGCTTTTGTGTTGAATGTAGCATATTTTGCAACTTCCTTTGTAATAGCCCTTATCCCTCTGTCTCATTTTATACACTTTCTATAAATCACAGAAATCTAACAGATAGATAGGCACAGTATAGATCAATATAGCAAGGTTCAGATGTTTTTACAAAGCTTCTTAAACTTGACTCACATGGTTAATAATACGATCATAACATCACCATTGATTAAAAATATAGTAATCCATTTATCCTTCTGCATCACCTTGCAGGGAATGACCATGGCTTTAAATGTTTTGCCGAAGAAACAATATTTTTTTTAAAGAAAGTTTTCATCAAGGTAGCAGTTGAAAAAAAAAGTATTTGGCATGCAAATATGTTTGAAAAGAATGTTCTATTTAAGAAAAATATTTGATTTATAACTTTTGGCATTTTCACTGAAAACAACTATCATAAATGAAGCATGAAAAAACAATAGGGAGAAAATCCATATGTTCCTGTTCACTATGTATATAATTCATTTTCACTGCAGCAAATTGCAAAAGTTTATTATGTTTCCTCAGGGAAGAAAATGTCCCTTATTTAATGGCTAGTAGAAATGTTGCTTATCTTCTTCTCTCATATTCCTATTTCCCCTGATGGTAATTTTTTTTATCTATTATATACTTTCTCAGGTATATTGGGCTAAGAGTGGGAATTTTTATTGCATGTTTACTACTTGTTAGGAAAATACAATTAACTTTCCTCCTTCACAAAGAAAAGTAAGACTTGTAAGTATTTGGAATCATTATTTATTAGACAGTAATTGTGACAACACTGAATATTATATTATTTTGAAATAAGAAAAGCAGAAGCTGGCTTTGAAGAACTGCCATCTTATTACTGCTGTGGCATGTAAATCCACAGAGGCCATCAGTTTTAGCCACTGTGTGAATCACAGCAGCAAGGCTTTGGAATGATGTTATCATATGGGCAATAAATTTAATTTTAGTTATTCTATTATAAATTATAGTTTATTTAAATTATACAATTATAGTTCATGTAAATTGTATAGTTTTTATATAATATATAACAGTTTGTATAAATTATATAAATTATAGTTTAATTATTATAGTTTTAAGTAGCCTCAAACTATTAACAATTATTGTTTGAGTCATGTTATTTGCATTTTTCCTTCTTTTGATTGAATATATGGCTACAAATTGGTGTGAACCATTAACATATAACTTTCATAATATTCTGTTAATAGCTTTGGAATATGTTCAGGTCAACGAATGGATATACTGTAAATGCATCAAATAAGTAAATATACATTAATATTTATGAAACATCTCACATTTTCTAGGCTATTATTATAGAATTATGGAAATTTCCTCTTAAATAGGAAAATTCCTATTTAACTTAAATAGGAAAATTCCTATTTAACTTAAATAGGAAAATTCCTATTTAACAATGGAAAATTCCTCTTAAATATAAAGAATTACATATTTGTTTTTATCAAAATTTACCTATGAAGATTGAATGGAGTATACAGTATGTCTGATGCAGTATATACAGGCCTTTGTTTTTAATTATTATTTTTTGTATAGATTTTGTGTAAAGAAACTTAAAAACATGTTAATCCTATTAATTTCAGTATAGTTTATTTAATTAAGTTTGTAACGTAAGATTCTATTAAACTTTCAGCAGTTTGCAGTATGGACATTTGTATTATGTAAAGGAATAATATTTTAACATGTTGCTATTGTTATGAATAATTTTCCTTAACATCTATTGGCTTATTTGCAGGACAGATTTTTTTTAGAAAAAGAAGAAGAATAAATCCTTTGACTCAGATGCTGTTATCTATCAATCAGTTGTCACTATAGTGTTCATATGTTACTTATCACTGTAGTATCTAAGTACTATACAAAGGTATAAAGCATGGTTAGGACTGACAGAAGCAGCTGGTTCAACATCTAGCTCAGCATGATCAGGACTCTTACTGGGAGAATAATGCTAGATATCAGACAGAACTCTCATTTTAATGTTGCTCCTTGGAGCATCTTGTCAACAGTTTGCTGATGCCTATAGATTTACCAAAGCTGCTGTCAAAAGCTGTGTTTTTTAAGCAGTAATTATGACAAATCCATGATCAAAGTTTCCTGGGAATATAGATTCTAGGATCTTATTAAGTAGGATATGCTTAATGTTTTAGCTCTCGGTTTTAAGAAACAGTTTGTATGCTTTTAATTGCACTCCTTTGCACAATTGTCATTTTGTTTTATTTTTTTCAACTAAATGACACATTCACAAAATTCTGTACATTGTGGACCTCTTCATGTGAAATTGAAAATGTAGCCTTATTTATAATATAGTTGTTGGGCAATTGTAGAGCATCAGGACTATTCTTAATCATGAAGAATGTGAAAACTTAAATCCCAAAGAATCCAAAAGATCACATCAAAGTCTTATGATCAAATTTATGTATAAGAAAAGTTCTAATGAAGCAAGAAGTTTTTGCACTCCTGGGAGAAGTATACACTTTTAGCATCAGATTGAAAATCTGAGGGTAAAGGAAAACACGGCATATTAAGAAATTAAATATGAACGTGGAGCTTCTAGATATGACCAGCTGAACATTTGTAGGGGACATTTGAGCCGAGGTGGCGCAGTGGTTAGAGTGCAGTACTGCAGGCTACTTCAGCTGACTGTTCAGCAGTTCAGCGGTTCAAATCTCACCGGCTCAAGGTTGACTCAGCCTTCCATCCTTCTGAGGTGGGTAAAATGAGGACCCAGATTGTTGGGGGCAATATGCTGACTCTGTGAACCGCTTAGAGAGTGCTGTAAAGCACTGTAAAGCGGTATATAAGTCTAAGTGCTATTGCTATTGCTATTGCTATTGATTTTCAGAATTTGATTTTCATTTGTATTAACAAACAATACCCAGCACATATAAAATAATGCAGTTGGAAGGAGATTTAGTGTTCTACTTCAACCTACTGTTCAGTGAAGGATTTTCTTGCACATGATGAACATTTCACTGGTCCACTGATGGATCAGTTATCAGGCTACCACAGAACAAAATTTCACCATTCTTAATGTCATTTTTAGCTATATGGGAAAACTGGCAACTTCTTCTCAATTTCAGACTCTTGATCTCATTAGAGCAAGGAAATGCCTTCTCCCAGTATCTGGTTGCAAACTTCCCCATAAGGAAAGTTTCAGTAAGCTAGAAATGTTACTGGAAACAAAAGAACTGAAAGGCACAGTTGCCCTGAAAAAGAAAAGAACATGTTCTCTCTCTTCTATCTTGATTATTTTCAGGAAGAGGATTTGGGTTTACTTAACTTCCTTGCTATACTCATCCATGCATTACCAAGTGAGCAAGCAAACCCACACCCACACATGGGCACACAACATCCCTCATCCTTTCTACTTTTTTCAGCCTTCCCTTCCCCACCCAGTCTTCTATCCAGTGTATCCCTGTTTTTATGAAACTGATTTCAAAAGGGGTGGGGGGGTGGGAGGAAAAAGTTAATCAGTTCACTAGTGAACTAGCATGTTCAAGTATTTGCCCATTGAAATAAATAAATTAGTAATGTCACCAATCTATCTATCTATTAGGACAAAATGCAAAGTGATTGTGAAGAGATGAATTGCCTTCAATGAGGCGAAATGAACTGCAGCATTGCTTTTGCCACCTCACTGGTGAAAAACGCTATTTTTGATACAAAGAAAAACAAAAAAGCAAGCTACCCAAAAAAAAAAAAAGCTAGTGGAGCTGGTAGGATGTACAAAGGAGAGTGCAGAGGTTGAGAGAAGTATCAAAGTACCCTAAACTGAAGAAGCAATACTGAAAATAAATAAAGGATTCCTTATACGACAATCACTTTTGTGACCTAATTTGCTTTACTGTAAAGTATTCTAAAAGCTTTTAGGAAATTGTGCCTGGATGTTTAGTGCTAGTTGCATAAAATCCTGTCCTTATTCTTCTTCTTTTTTAAAAACAAAACAAAAAATCCACTTCTTAAGGTTTTTCTTTATCCTAGGGACCACCAAAGGAAGCATGCTGAGAACAAACACATTTCTATTTTTTTTTCCTCCTGAATTTCACCCCTCCATCATCTGAAGAAGGTATAGTTAGCAGCCCACAATTAGCCAGCAGGATCCCACATCTACTACAGCTCTTTCTTCTTGTTATTATCACTCTAAATCATTTGTTGATTTAGTAAATATTATAACTGTGCAAATTTTGAATGGGAGCTTCAATTTGGCAACGGCTTGTGCAAACACTCCTTTGAAGCTGTTTCCTAAAACACCACCGCCTCCTCCACTTTTAAAGATAAAGTGTTGCTTTCCTTTGTATTGTTCCAAACCTTTTATCCAGCAGTTTTTGTAGTTGGATCAAAAGCTTGGATTGACACAATGTGTTTAATTGATGAGAATTACATGGCCTTCTCATCTCAATAAGAAGAATCATATTGCCTCTGTTTAGCCAAGCCTTGTTAAGGAAAAGTTCAGTTGGCCAGCATATGCCACATACAAAGGGCTACTTCACAACTTATTTAGTTATATATTTATTCACTTACTCATAAATTTATTTTATTTATATATAAAATTTATACAGTTGCCCATCTCACAAGAAGTGATTCTGGGTAGCATACTACAAATATATAAAACAATAAAACATACCAAAAAAAACGCAGTTATTATTAAAAAGTTTAAAAAGTATACAGCACATAAGTAATTAGATTAGCATAAAATCATAAGGTTAGCATAAGAGCTAGTCCCCTGAAACCTACAGGCTTGATGTCAAAGCCAGGCCTTGAGAGACTTTTGGAAAGTAGTCAGGGTTACAACTTATCTCATTGGTGGTGTGGATGAAAATGTCCATAAAGCAGGCCACACAGAGAGAAGCCATGCCTTCTCAGACCTGCCAAGTGTAATTCTCTAACTTACAGAACCTGCAACATGGCTCTTCTGCCATACGTGATGTGATGGGAAGAAATCAGTGGCCCCTCAAACAACCCAGCCCTATGCCATGAAGGACTTTAAAGGTCAATAACACATATTGAATTGGATCCAGAAGCAGACGGGTAATCAATGCAGCTCATGAAACAGAACTGTAACCTGTGCTGTTCTAGAAGCACATATAAGTGCCCACATCACTGCATTTTGCACCAGCTGAAGATTTCAAATACTATTTAGTAGTATTTGAAAGTATTTAGTATTTCTAATACTACTAAGAGCAACCCCACATTACTGTATCCAATCAGGAAGTGACTAGGACATGAATGATTGTGAGCAAAGCCAACTGATCCAGGAATGGGCACAACTAGTACATAATATGAAGCTGTGCAAAGGCCTTCCTAGCCACAACTGAATAGAAGTGGTGAGTCCAGGAAGACCTAAGATTGTATACCGGATTTGTCTGGGGCAGTGCAACTCCATTCCAGCATGAACAATGGCATAGTCCTAGAACTGGAAGGCCCCAAAACCCAAAGCCATTCAGTCTTGCCAAAGTTCAGCTGAAGCCTATTATTCTCCATCCAGACCCTTACAGGCTCCAGGCACTGGAATAAGATATTCATGATAAGATAAAGCTAAAGTTTCCCCTATCCAGTCTAGGAATACAGTAGAGCTCATCTCTGTTTCCTAGCTGAGGGAGCCAGCATAGTCAAAAGATGCTTCCGTGATCATGTGGCCTGTATGACTATATGCCAAAGTACATGGAATGCTGTTACCTTCCCACCAAAGTGGTACCTATTTACCTACTTGCATTTGCATGCTTTCGAACTGCTAGGTTGGCAGAACCTGGGGCAGGAATGGGCATTCACTCTGTCACATGGTACTTGGGTCTTAAACTGAAATTTTTCAGTCAACAGCCCCTAGGACATTGCACCCCTAAGGCATTAACATCATTGCTTAATATTCCAAGGGCAGAGAGATATTTGGGCATCATCAGTATGCCAAACAACCTCATGTAGAGGTTCAATAGGAGGGAGGAGAGCATGAAACCCTGCAGCATCCCACATAGTAGGGGCTGAGGGTAGGATCTCACCAATCACTACTGACTAGAGCCTGGAGAAATGAAGTGAAATAGTTAATCCAGAAACAGTTAATCATGTTTATTTAAACTTTTCTGATAGTTGAGCAGTGCAGTTGGCCTAGAAGGTTTAGAAGTTGAGAGTTCAATCCTAGGAAGCAGCAGATGTTTCTGTATCGGCACAAAAAGAAAATACCTGCTGCAAACCCTGCATAGGTGTCAGGAAGGGCATCCAGCTAGTAAACACTGATCTCCATTCAGTCACTGGACTCCACTCCGAATAAAGGGATTAAAGGATCATAAAAAGAAAAAAAAACTTTTCTGATAGTGGTACATATGAAAACTAGAAAGAGTGCAGAGAAGAGCAACAAAGATTATTAGGGGACTGGGGTGGGTTGCTCCTGGTTCAGCCCGGTTCTTAGAACCGGTAGCAGCAGCGGCGGTGGGAGGCTCCGCCCACCCGCCCGGGATGCTTCTGCGCGCGCAAACCGGTAGCAACAGGTTTTAGAACCCACTACTGGACTGAAGGCTAAAACATATAAAGAACGGTTGCTGGAACTGGGTATGTCTAGTCTGATGAAAAGAAGGACTAGGGGTGACATGATAGCAGTGTTTCAATATTTCAGGGGCTGCCACAAAGAAGAGGGAGTCAAGCTATTCTCCAAAGCACCTGAGGGTAAGACAAAAAGCAATGGGTGGAAACTAATCAAGAAGAGAAGCAACTTAGAACTAAGGAGAAATTTCCTGACAGTTAGAACAATTAATAGGTGGAACAATTTGCCTCCAGAAGTTGTAAATGCTCCAACACTGGAAGTTTTTAAGAAGAGATTGAATAACCATTTGTCTGAAGTGGTGTAGGAGGTTGGACTGGAAGACCTCCAAGGTCCCTTCCAACTCTGTTATTCTATTTCTATTTCTATTGCCAGGTATATCCTTGTGTTGTCAAAACTTCTCTTGATCTTCTTTTACAATAAGTTTGAAAAAATTCTAACACATCACATTAAGTCCAACACCTTTCTATTTCTTAGCAAAACAAACCCTTTCATGAAAACTAAACAGCAGGTAACAAAATATACTTTTAAATCTATCGATCCTTCTCTTTCATTTGCATCTTGTACATATTTAACTTGTATTTTTTTCCATCATACAAATTTAGATGTATCATTCTGCCATTGTTTAAATGGTACATCAGTTGTCAAAACAAATCTTGTTTGAAACAAAAAGAATAACATTCTAGATAAAGTGTTTGTCTTAATCACATAAATTCTCCCCAATTTATTTATTCTTTATTACTACTATTATTTTCAGTTTTTATTTGCCCTCCCCACTCTCCATCATGGTAATAAAGGGAATGACAGAGCTTTTTCAGGGAAACAGATACAAGCTGGGTATAGCAGAAATTATCCGATTTTTTAAAATGTTTTTAATGTCACCTGTTAAAAAGAAAAACAACCTGATTTGGAGATTAGAAAAAGAATGTGGAATTAATGATAAAGCTTATCTTGCCATATCATAAATCTGAATCTGAATCTAAATATGAATAAAACAAAACAAAACATTTTAGGCCAATATACTACCTTAACAGCTGTTCTGAAACATCTATACTATTTTATCTCTGTGATTTAATCCTTCTCTTGAGACACTAGTTCTAGAGGTCTATTTCTTTTTTATTGCCATACTATTAAATAAAGTTTAAAATTGCCCAAAAATATTAAGCAAAAGCTTGGCCTAATATGAAATTATTCAAGATTAGAAGGAAATGGATGCTTTTACCTATTAATGAGTGTTTGAAACATATCCTCCTGAGTGGGATTTAACTTCATGATCTATATTTTCGACTATCATATATTCAGTTTGAAGATGATGACAGACTGAAGCAGAAAGCGAAAGATTCCTTTTTTCAATTTCTTTTTATTTGAGAAAACAAAAAGTATGGATATCAAACTGAGGTTCCAGCCTCTTTTTGTTAAGTAATTACATTCCTTTCTGTAAATTTTATTCCTTATTCTACTTTTCCTTTCTGCACTATTTCATTATTTCTATTTATGTTTGAAAATTAGTTAACAGTAACTGTTAATAAAAATATAAAAGGAGATTTTAAATATAGTGCAACCACTTACACTGAACCACAGGAATGAAACACAGGAATGCAACATTCTAAGAGCATGCAACTTGATTCTAAGCTTAAATTACTGGAGCCAAGATTTGATTATTAGAATAATCAAAATAGTTGGGTCATATTGTTCTCATTAATTCCACTTAGATGTCCTCTGTAACAAAATAAGAGTTCCACTTAGATTGTATTTAGAGGTTTACTGGATTTCCCAGCAAAACACTTCATAAGCACCTGAAATATTTAACAACTTCTAAAGAACATGGGCCTTCTCCTTAACAGAAATCTTTTGATTTACTTTTCTGTTATATATTGTGTTATGTATCATCTAGCGCGCCCCGATGCATGGAAGGAGGAGGCTTCAACTCCTTTCTGCCGGATGCGAAGCAATGTAGCGACTCGGCAGCCTTGGTGGAGGACTCGGCGGCCTTGGCCTTGTCCAGGGCAGTGGCCAGAGTGAGATTAGGCCCAGCCAGGAGCTGGCACTGCAGGCGAATGTCCTGCATGCCGCAGATGAGCTGGTAGAGCAGGATGTCATCCAGGCCGCGGAATTCGCAGTGCCCAGATGCCTTGTGGAGGGCAGAGATGTACTGGTTGATAGTCTCGCCCTTCTGCTGCATCCGCTGGTGAAACTCATAGCACTGGACAACCTTGGATGGCATCGGCGCATAATGCGTCTTCAGGGTGGCTTGAAGAACGTGCCACGGCACAGTATGCAGCGGTGTGGGGTCAGAGAGAGACTCTGCGGTGTCGAACACCTCGGGGCCACAGTGACTCAGGAACAATGCCCACTTCCTGTTGTCCGGTAGCCCCAAGAGATCATTTGCTTCAAGGAAGCACTTGAAGCGCCGCATGTACGAGTCCCACTTTTCCCAGGTGGGATCGAATGGCGCCGGCAGGTGGAAGGTAGACATTCCGCACGGTCAAAGGTAGGCGCAATTGTTGCAGCCTGGCTGGTTGTTGCGCTTGAGAGGCTAGTCTTCGTTCTCCTGGTCCCAAGCCCTCGTCGCCACTGTTAGAGAGTGGAAACAACCACAGGAGACTGACTTCAGAACAGCTCTTTTTATTAGCTCAACTCCAGACAACCAGCAAAGCACGGTCTGACAGCTAGCTCTTTTATAGAAGGCTGTCAGACACAACAATCAATAACATTTGAGCATTCAAACGCTGGACCTGAGTGAAAACATACAGTTCAGTTAAAGTTCACTGAAACATAGCAAATCAGGGTTCATTCAGAGTTCAGCTAAACATAACAATTTATAGTTCATTTAGAGGTCAGTCAGAACACAACATATTGTATAATCAGGGGTGGGATTCAGCCTATTCGGACCAGTTCGAGCGAGTCGGTAGTTCCGACAATTAGCTGAGAGTGAACCGGTTCGCTCCAATGATCAGGTGGGCCCGCCCACCTGCCCCTGTGCTATACCGACCTATATTTCCTTTGTTTGAAGCCCAGCTGATAGGCGCGGCAGAGCGGATTGCCACGGCTCAGCTGTTTTACTCACGAGGGCTGCAGTAGAAGGTAAGTTTTAGAGCTGTTTTCAAACGCACCGTACTTGCGCGCGCTCAGCAAACCAGTTGTTTCACCGGTTGAATCCCACCACTGTTATAGTGTATGGTTGTCAGTTGAAGTTCTCATTCTAGTCCTCTGTGGGAGCGGGAAAATACTCTCTCCTGATTGGTTGTTTGGCTGATCAGTTCCCTATAAAAGGACCTGTGTCAGCCAGGGAGTTCAGTTGCCTCACAGGCAGTATTGAATAAAGAGCTGTTAGAAATCACTCAGGCCTCACCTCCATTCTTTGCCCAGAACTTAACATTTTCCATCAGCTATTAGCATTGCTAACTCTAATGTCATTTTAAGAACTTCCTCCTTCTGATGTATCAGATCAAAAGTAGAAGAGAAATAACTATAATACATAAATTATCCATTGTAATATAAAGCAAACAGTGGCAGCTCTGCACATTGGGTCATTTGTATTATGAGAAACAGCCGTGAAATTAGCAGTAATGATGCTTGTTAGAAGCTTCAGCCATTGCCTTACTTCATGTAATGAAGTGTTTTTACCATCACCATGATAAAGTCTCAAACATTTTATTTTGTTTTCTATGATTACTGTATATGGTTAGTTTAGGCACTCTATATTTCAATTCAACCCTGAGTATAAAGATATATGGTAAAAGTATATATTGCTGTAAGGAAAAAATATTTTGAAAGACTAAAGAAAGAGAAAGGTTATAATATAAAGCTAAAATGACAAAATTAAAAGTGATCAAAGTTGACAGAGTTTAATAAGATTTTTTATGTTGCTTTCCTTTGATAAAAAGATTTCACATAAGGGCCACTAGCTTATTACAGAATACCTTTTTTTTTTTTACTATTGATAACATATATGTGGAGAAGTTATTTACACAAGCTTAGATTCTTAACCTAGAATCTGATATCTCTCTTAATGTCATTTTTGCTCCTTGTTAGCTCCAGAATTTTTTTGAACTGAAGGAGGAAACTGAAAGACAAGACTATATGAGGACACTCCATTTTGCATGCCTGCCAGCCTCCTTCTAGTGCATAAACCTTTCATTTTAAACTGAATTATCTGCTGAAGTATAATTAATAGCATTGATAACTGTTGAAGCTGTACAATATTTAGCCAGTTATGTCTGGGTTAGCAAGGTGGATAACATGGGCTTTGCTTCAAAATAGATTTCTCCTTGAGATTAGATTACCCTCATTTGTCCAATCACAAGGTTTTTTTTGAAGAGGATGGGGAGAACCAATAACTCGTTCTTAGCAATTCCAGGAAGAAATTATATGTCTATCCTATCAACCAAACTAGTCAAGGACTACATTTTCTTTTATGAAAAAGATGAGTGAGTTAATCTTGTATAATTTTCTTCAACAATCCATTTATGAAAGAACATCATTACTCCATTCTGTTTGCACAAAAGCTCTTCAGCTTATCAGCTTGAAGTTTTCTATAAATAATTCCTCATTCTATAAATTTCTCTCTGCACATTTCATTACATTTTGTCAAAATAAAAAAACAAAAACAGGATTAAATAATACAGTATCATTCTGATAAAAAAAGCTTAATTTTCCTGTGCAAACTTTTATTAAATTTATCATGCTTTCTCAGTCTATAGCAGTTCAATATTCAATAATAAATTTCATACTATTCTGATAAAAAAAACCAAGAAGTTTATAGTACTATGTCCGTGTGAGGAGATAATGTGCATTTGTGTGAAAGAAAATGAGATAGAAAAAGACAGAGAGTGGGAAGTTAAAAATCAAGTTTCCCAAATAACATTCCAAAATTTGCATAGGTCAGGATGACCTGTTGCCTCTTGGCAAAACAAGGCTGGCTGTCTTCTTCTCAGAGTTCAGGTTCAAGTCTCAAAGCAAGTTGCATGATCTTTCCATCGCCCTGTATATTTATTTTCATACCAACACCTATTAATATTAGGTAATAATAGCAAAAGAAAAAAATCAAAAACTGTTTCTTGATATCTAGAGTGCTAAACATGAATGCAATCTATATATTGTATGGAATATGATGTAAAAATATTGAACATCAGTACAGCCTATAAGCAAATGGAGTAATTAGTTTTGTACTTAAATGTACTCAATGTTTATACAAAGCTAAATTAATACAGTTAGATTTAAAAATGAATTTGAATTGTTCTTTTTCTCTCTCTCTTCAATATAGATAATTGCAGAATAGCTGGAAGATGCACATGTTCTAAGACCTATTTCTAAAGGAGAGTTTTCTTTCACTATTCCATATACGATTTATTGTCTCTATTTAGTATATTTTATCACTTTCTTTAATAGCTTTTGGCAAATTACCAGTGCTATAGGATTTACCTGTCCAAAAGAAGTGTTACAGCACTGAAATAGAATCAACCAATCAATCAATAAACAACACCTGGAAGGCATAGTCCCAGAACATAGTTGTATTATTTCAGTAGCTTTTATTGGACATGTTTCAGAGATAGTCAAGTCTATGTATTATTTAAAGGAAATCCCATTTCTGTTTCTGTGTTACACCACTATAGCTTATGATTTAAGGTTGCTATTTAACGGTTCTGGAACATTTGATTTCTGCTACTTTTCAAAGGAATTTGTTTCTTGGTAAAATAAAAAAAATATTAGTTAGAATAAAATATTGAAAATTATAATCCGATTCAAACCTGATATTTAAGGTGAATAGGAACTATGACTAATTAATCATACCTCTTTAGATATTTATGTATATTTTTATTTAGATTCGTTAACTGATTGTTAGCAATGCCAGTTGAAGATACTTACCTGCCTAAGGTAATATGCTCATATTATCCAATTCTGATTTGCTGAAGCCAACATCTGCTTGTTTCTTGCCAGGAGAGCCAGATTTAAGACTTGGTGGGTGTGGCAAGTGCTAACATAAGACTGAACACCAACATGATGCATAACAAATCCATAATAAAAAGGGTCCTCTTTGACAGAAGGTGGGAATACATGTAAAAATAAAGTATATTTTCGGCAATTAATGAGGATCGTGTGAGCTGTAAAGACTTTCATATAATAAATAAATCATTTTATGGTACTGTTGATATAATAAATAAATCATTTTATGGTACTGTTCATATAATAAATAAATAAACAAATAAAATTTATAACCGATGAAGCAATCTGAAACTTTGAGAAGCCCTTCAGATTGTAAAGCTCTAGGTTGTAATATCTGGGTCTGACTATTTGCTATCTTTTGCTCCTTTTGCTATCTCATTGGGAAATTATTCTTATTCACTTTAACTGAATTATTATCGTTCTGATTGAACTACACTTGCAGTAATTCAATAGGAATGGAATACTCCTGTCTTTTCTATTCCTGTCTTTTGTATATAGGCATGCTTTATCCTTAGCAAATAAATAGATATTTTCCTAGTTTAGAAATGTCTAGATAAAATATCCACCTCTTTTCTTGAAATAAAGCACAAGAAGAATACTTATAAAAGATATTTAATTTACACACAGGGATATCCCATTCTTTCATTCCATCTTTCACTCCTGTCCATGGCTTACTGTAAGCTTCAAGTGACTTCTTCCTAATGTAGGAAAATTCCTATCCTTTCAAAAACAACTTTAAATATTGCTATGAAAATAGTCTTGTAACATGTGAAAGTTTCCAGTGGTTCTCTATTATTTCTCCAATACTAACCTCTTTGTGTTAATTCTTTCAGAGTGGTATATTCAATTCACTTTCCCTTTAAAATTTTACCAGACAGGATGGTATTTAAAGGTGATCACCCTTGTTCTCCTTCAACAAATATCAAAGTCTTCCAGGTTATGGAGATTTGGTAAAGCTTAGAAAAGCTGAGCAGTTTTCATGGGGTCATGACTTGTATGTGCTGCTGTGAATCTTTTTCATGCTGCCTTAGCCAAATGAATCCAGCCCAGAAAGCAAACTATTTCCAAGCTGATGGCACTGAATACAATAACCTTAAGCCAGTTTGGCATAGTGGTTAAAGTATTTGATTAGAAACCAGGAGACCATGAGTTCTAGTTCTGCCTTTGGCATGAAACCAGATGGACCAGCTTCTCAGTTTCAGACCTAGGAAAGAAGCAATGGGAAACCAGTTCTGAAGTCTAGGAAGTCATGAGAAGTCAGAACTGATTCAAAGGGACAAAAAAAAAAAAGCAGTGTCCTTGGCACATTCTTAATTTCTTCCAGGTTGGGTGGCTTCAGCAAAGGCAATCAAAAAGTAATCCAGCCTGGAATTCTTTCTTCAGCAGTGGAAGCTTTCTTATGCAGCACTGCCGCCAAACAATCTGGATCCCCTGAATTATTTTGCTTTATTGCAAGTGGAATCTTCACCTCAGCAAAGCAAATTAGATTGGCTCTGCAGCCTTAAATATTGCACTGAAACAAATCTGCTTTCACTTTTCAGTCCTTTTTTTTTTTTTAATTACGGTACATTTCAGCAGAAAACATGGTTTTACTCAAATAGGAGATGATAACAGGACAGGGTAAATATACAGAGGTAATTTCTGATTCTTGAGATAATTGTACCTGATTATTGGCTTGTATACTTATTATTTCATTTGCATTTTACTTTTTTTTTTCCCCTGAAACTGAGCCCAGAATACCCACACTGTATACCAAAAGCCATCTTAAATTTAGGCTGAAGGCATAATCCCAAAATTACCCAGATAGCTGAGGTGAATCATATGTGCGTCAAAGGAAGAATTATAGTCATGATAGAAAAAACATATTTTTCTGACGTTAAAAATACAGGTTTTATCAATGAATGAAAAGAGGAAACTATTATTCGGCTTACTTTAACAAACTTCTAAGGAAAAGTCTTTGCTACTCCTGTGAATTCTTTTTCTTGAGTTTTCTGTTACCTCAATAATGTTTTTATTAAAATATAGTAAACAGAAATATAGAAGCTATCGACAGCAGTGAATCTAGATTTGAGCCCTGGATCTGAACCTTTTACAAAATGAGTAAAAGTATTATTAAATCATTTGTAAGTGTACAAAGGTGATAAAAAAAACTTGAAAAGCCTAGCAAAAATTTACAAAAGGTTTTAGACTCATTATTTAATATGCAAGGTACATAAGCTCATTAGTTGAGCTACAAACCATTCAATAACACCTTCGGTAAACAATATATCCCTGCTTTAAACTTCTTTTCATTCTTTAAAGGCATGTCAGTGGAAGAGGGAACTGTTGAGTCTCCAAAGCTTTACTTTTAATTAGTCAAAAGAGCAGCTTTTCTGTTGCAATGTTATTGGCTATCATCATAGCAATTTTATAAAATAAATTACAAGTCAGTTATTTCCCATGATAACTCTCTGGTATTTAGAAAGTTGCAACATATTTTACCTATTGAAATTTGTATCAATGGTGAATAGTAATAACTATTTTTTCTAATGAAAATCGTCAACTTTTTACAAATAGCTTGAAAATTCATTAATGTTATTTGTGTAAACACCAAAATTAGATAATACCCAAAGGCCTTTACTGTCAATTTTAGAAGATTAGGGCACCACTGTTTATCTTTCTGTCAATGATTATACTTGTTTACTAGAGCTGTGCAACTCAGCCAAGATTTGATTGAATTCATGATTCAATTTGAATATGAGATTCAAAGGCAAACAGTTTGATAAAAACCAATTTGAGATCAGTTCAATAAAAGATATGATCCTATGATACAGAAGCATCAAAATGAGTGCAGCTGCTTCCTTTTTGGAGTGAATGGGATGAAAATAGCCTGAATGCAGACTTTTTAGAGGACATTAACCCTAAATTGTTTCAGCCTGCTAGTTTCAGGGATTTCATTGCAATATGTACTGTACTTTTTAAAGACAGAAATACCGAAATGAAGAGCAACATAGAAATCAAATCCAGCAAATAACAATAGAAAGTTGTGCTGAACTAGCACTCCCAAATGTGTCCTACTTTAATTGAAAAAAAATAAATTTCCAAAAGTTTAAAATAAAGTTTATAACAATTAAAAAGTCACTACCATCTGGCCACCTCATTTCTGGTTTGTTGGCATGGCTCACTGGAAAGGTTAACTTCTTGTGTAAATGACATAGTATGTCAGGGGTGGGTTCTTCTTTTCTTCGCTGCCGATTCACTCAGTGCCGTGCCACATGTGTATGCGCGCTCTTTGCGTGTGCTTCACACATGCGCAGTGCTTAAAAAAAGCTGTGCATGCGCAGAAGCAAAAAACAAAATGGCGCCACCTATGGCACTGCCGAAAGAACCGGTTCGGGGGCGTGGCAGGCCTGGGTCACTGCCGGTTCTAGCAACCCAGGCCGCCAAGTTCCTACTGGTTCTATAGAACCGGTCCAAACCGGGAGGAACCCACCTCTGTACTATGTGCTATCTGTACAGCAACTTTTTTATAAAAAATGAAAGAAATGAAAGAGCTAATTTTGCAAACAGGCTAGACCCAGAGCGTAAAAGGGATTACACTACAGATTGAAAGGATAAAAGTTCATGGATCTGGGAAAAGGTAGGAATTACAAAGAAAGGCAAGCCAGATTTAAAGAAAGTAAAATAATACATCTGAATCTCTGTCCCCACCACCCCATATCCTTCCCTGTTCTAAATAAATCTTGATGCACAATCAATTTTGTATG
Organism: Thermophis baileyi; assembly: GCA_003457575.1. Classification (NCBI taxonomy): domain Eukaryota; kingdom Metazoa; phylum Chordata; class Lepidosauria; order Squamata; family Dipsadidae; genus Thermophis; species Thermophis baileyi. The sequence continues at coordinate 328,554 of QLTV01003428.1, forward strand.
TTTTCATGAAGATCAGGTAGACATGCTTGTGAAAGTAATAAAACTCATGTAAACACCAGGGAGTTCATAATAGCATTTAAAACTTGTAGTAGAAGCAATCGTGGAAGAAAGGCCCATTTCTGGAAGAAAAGTTTCATGGCATTTGAGACTGCACAGTCAAAAAGTTCACTGAACATCCAATTGTCTTTGAATCTGTGCAAAGCAATTCAAAGATTTCCAATTCAAGTTGATGCTCAAATTACTGATTCAATTCAAAGGGATTTTGAATTCAATCAAATTCAACCTCCCCAAAAATCAACCAATCCTTCTTCAAACTAAATTATTCCATAGAAGCTTTACAAACTTTATTTTTATATTTATACTTATACTATATTTAAACTTTATACTTTAAATTCTAAATCCTTGAAGCATTGTGTCATTTGTTTCAGAGATATATAAAAGTATTGGTTAGTACCTTAATTCCTGTAACAATAGTTGTATAATTTGGAAGAGAGTGAAATTCTACTTCTAGCTATTCTTTTATTCTAAGTATTTGTATCTAAGCAACCTCCCCTTTCAGATCCTTTTCTCATTTTGAAGTTTAGCTTTGGCCTTGTCGGTCTGTATTTGTATTGGTACTTGACAGTGCTTTCTGGTTTCATATATTACCAGATTTGACTATATATCCCACACAACTAATTCATAAAAGATATAATTTTCTAGTGGAGGAAAGCAATTATATTCATTTTTAACTGTATGATTTCGTACGATATTTTTCACTTAGCTCTTCTATTCACTCCAACAAGATTAAAATTAATGATAAATAATTAATAAAATGCTAAAATTCTAATTAATAAAAGCCCCACCCAATCCTTTTCTGTCTTTCCTTATTCCAGCCGTATCTACCCTGTTTTCCCCAAAATAAGACATCCCCTGATAATAAGCCCAATCGGGCTTTTGAGTGCATGGCAATAAGGCCAAGCGCTTATTTCAGGGTTCAAAAAAATATAAGACAGGGTCTTATTTTCGGGGAAACACGGTATGCTCATACCTAGTACTCCTAGGAGATATTTCTGATATTGCAATATTCTCTTTAAACGGTTTCTCATTCAGATGTAGATGCTGTAAATTAATATTGAAGGTTTGTACATAGGAACAGCTTTTACAATAGCTTAGGCATGTTATGTTCCTTCTTCATTTTATGGTACCATGAGACTAATTAGGCCAAAACATAGTGATTTAACTGATGCCAGCTAGCGAAGAATCTGATCTGAGCATGCTTCTTTCTTTAACATACTGAAAATATGTGTACTCTCAGTATAAAGTACATAGTACACTGATTTTGTGGAAAACTAAAGATAATTAAACTAATAGACTTAGCACACTCTCTTATATTTCAAGAATATATTATTACACAAATATAACAATAAATGCTTTACACAGTAAGAAAATAAGTCAGATTAGAAAACACTCAGGGAACTGTAGTTACCTGTAAAGTTTTATGGGTCTTCAGGTATGGATCCGTAGAATTGCCTTCCACCACTGATTTCTCCCTGTTCCTAAGTTGAATAATGTTTTTTTTGTTGTTGTTAATAGAATAGAAAAGTTTATTGTTGTTTTCTGCTCTGTGTTGTAATTTTAATGTGCTATTTTTATTATATTCTGCGTACCATTGGTAGAATCCTTGGAGACTTGTGATTGACAGATGCTTTGCATTAAATAAATAATCATTCCAATAATTGTGGTGAAGCAGTTGCCTGTAAACAATGCAATGTACAAATGGGATTTTCAGCAATAGTTTATTACAATATACAAAATATTATGTGATACTCATACCTCAAGCCAAAAAAACTCATTGCATATCTTTAGAACTAGTAATTTCAATAGAAAGAAGGTATAACTTACTATTATGCATTTTTTTTTACAAATTAAAACTTATAATTGACTGTGTTAACAATAAAGCAATGGTCCTATCAAAACTCCTAGCCTTATAACTGGACAAACAAGAAATGAAAAACAGTTTTCTGTAATCCCATCACTTTTCTTTTCCTGAGGAGAAACCAGAAATTTCTAGCAGGGTGGAAGGGCTACAGAAAGAACTTGGACTACAGATTTATTTTATTGAGTCTTTATAGTTGTCACAACTGCCATTACCTGTACATCTTTGTTACAGAATATTTTATTTCTTCATACAAACTTTTGTCTTTCCTTTTTATTGTTGCTTAGACCATCCATTTTTTTTGGGGGGGGGGGCATATTAAGCTATAGTAAAGCAAACAGACCAGTTTCAGAGCAGGAAATCACTTGTGGTTGAGTGAATCTAGTCCATGGACCTGGAATTAACAGAGCATGCATCACACAGATTCAAAGTAATCCATCACAAAAGTTGTTTCAGCAAAGGATCTGCTGCACAGGTGTCAAACTCGATCACGTCATGTGACATCACGTGACGTATCACAATGTTTTTTTCCTTTGCGGAGCCGGGGTGGGCGTGGCCTACGTGTGACGAATCCTGCCCATGGGCTGCCACTTTGACAAATTATTTCTTAATTTCCTACCCAATATAGGTGAAACTGACCATTCTTCATGTACTGGACTCAGTTCTGCAAAGTTTCTGCTGTCATCAGATGTTTTTCTCAGCAAGTAATTTTGTTTTGCTCTCTTCTGGCCCTCCAAATAAACTTTAAAATACATAAGTTGTTAGTAGCTCAGATTTGGTCATTTGGTATGTTTGATCCTATCTTCTCTTTGCAGTTTCTAGCACAAATTGGCCAAGTGATAGGGTAATCCTTTACAGAATATGCAAATCCCATACAGAATATGCAATAGGGCTGAGTTGCTCAGTAACAGAATCCATACCTTATTTTATTTTCTTTCTTAATCTCATGTTTACACATTTTCATATTTGAGCTTCTTACATTTGCATCCGTTAGCTTTAAAGCAGCAGCATATAGGATGCTCATATCATCATAGTAATAAATATTTATAAACTGATTATTATTTATTTACTTGTTTATTTATTATATTTATATGCCATCCATCTCATTCTATAAAACAACTCTCGAATGTAGAGATAAAGAAGCAGGTCATTGTTTCCTGTGAATTTTATAAATGCAAGTGTTTGGAGCATTAAAGAAGATCAGAAAGAAGTACTTTGTTTCATTTTTCAAAATATTTTCTTCTGAGAAAATAAAATTTCAAAGTACTTTTGTGAAAAAAGATTATCGGTAGTGTGACATGTTATATAAGCATTTTTTTGTCCAACTTCAAACCTTGCTTTTGTTTGTATTAGTAAGCAACACCTTTCTTTTCATTCCATACTTTTTATGATCTTGAACAGGATCCATCAAAAAGAATTTTATTTTGAAGGAAGTCCCTTTGCATACAAGATGATAAGAAAGAAAGAAAAAATGTTGGGCTGTAAAAAAGTACAAATAAGCTTTTAACAAGACTTCAGCACATTCTCATTTCTTCAGATATATCTACAGGAAGAAGAAAAAAAAAACCTCCACAAGCAAAGAATTTATAATATGTTATTCAGAGTATTTACTGCTTGGTGGACGATTAATGAGATTTACACAGCTCACAAATCAATAGCACTAGTTTCTAGAAAGGTTTTAGTAGGCCTAAAGAGTTTTGAATATTTAGAGTTTAGAGAGTCAGTTTGATGTAGTAGTTAAGGTATTGGGGTAGAAATCTGAGTTCTAGTTCCGCCTTAGGCACAAAGCCAGCTAGGTGAACTTAGGCTAATCACTTTCTTAGCTCTCACAAGGAGGTAATGGCAAACCACGTTTCAAAAAGCTTACCAAGAAAACTGTAGAGATTCATCCAGGCAATCTCCAAGACTGTTTAATAGAAGAAAAAGGTATATATCAGGGAATGATTTTGAAAGAGATTTATGACATCCATTGTAAGATAATTGGTAGAAATTTTAAAAAGAACCAATTAGAATAGATAAGACATAAAGATGCAAAATTTATTAGATATTGGCAATAAATATTGGTACTTCTTCTCAGTCCCATGCAACAAAATCAACAAATAAAATCTCTCTCTTTCTCTCTTTCTCTCTTTCTCTCTCTTTCTCTCTCTCTCTCTCTCTCTCTCTCTCTCTCTCTCTCTCTCTCTCTCTCTCTCTCTCTATTTTTCTCTCTCCTTATTTTAAAAAAAAAAAAAAAACTCCCACCCCCCCCCCTCTCTCAAGCTCTCTTTCTCTCTCTCTCTCTCTCTCTCTCTCTCTCTCTCTCTCTCTCTCTCTCTCTCTAAAAAAAAAAAAGCAATTGTGGGCTCTCAAAGAAACACAATTCCTTTATTGGCTGAACATTACATTGTATTCTGATGTACATTGAAGTAGAGTTTTTAGAAAAAAGCTTTTCACCTAAATACATTCCAGGAAAAAGCAGAGTGCTAGCTCAGCACCAGGAACCCTGAAGTGCAAATAGTGTTATAAGCAGTAACAAAATAGTGGACATGCTAAATAAGACAAGAAGGTCTATAGATAGTGCTGAAGAAATGTATCAGTCCAATATTTAGTTCCCCCCCCCCAATCTTTTATTTAAGAGATCTCCAAACTATTTAGCTCCATGATGGCGAACCTATGGCACATGTGCCAGAGGTGGCACGCAGAGCCCTCTCTGCAGGCAGGCGTGCCATCGCCCCAAGTCAGATCTGCGTGGCATTTCTTTCATGAGCTTCTGTTTCCCTGCAAATGACGAAACAGAAGCTCACAAAAGAAAAAGATCTTACCTCTTGCCGCGCTGCCAGTGTTGGGATGCCCTGCCTCCCGCCGGTCCTCGGGTCTCTGCTGCACAAGCGCGCATGTCCGTGCATGCGCACATTCACGCATGTCCGTGCATGCACACATTCACACACGCGCACCTTTCAGTTTGGGCATGCGCGCGCACAATTTGGGCACTCGGTGTCTAAAAGGTTTGCCATCACTGATTTAGCTCATCAACTCATTCATGAAATTTAAGATTTTTCATTGATACTCCCAAAATTTGTTACATCAAAATCATTTTATATTAGTACTATAGTATAATATGAATCATCATCATCATCAGTGTCATCGTCATCATCATCACCACCATCACTACCATCATTAAAAGTGAATACATCAAGAGAGTTAAGGAGATCATGAAGTTCAAACTCAGTGGAGTTAATATCATCAAAGCATGCCCAGGCAATTCCAGTCATTAGATGCACAACTGGAACTAAAACTATTGCTGTTTTATTATTGTTTTATTGCTATTGCCCAATTAAAAAAATAAATTATATGTAATTTACATAAATCCACAAGGAGGGGCCACAATCTCTCTTGTGTTAGGATTGTCTTTACTTCATATATATATATATATACAGGAAATATTAAAAGTTAATGTATGGTTCCTTTGGAAATGATGAACCAAAAAATTAGTCATAAAGTTTGATATGGACACTTTATAGCTGAATCAGCTCTTAATAAATAATAAATGCAACTGTGGGTCAGCCATAGTCATAATCTATAATAAAGAGTATTAAATATTCAAATTAATTTTAGTTTTGTTAATTTTTCATCCAATCAATATTTGCAGTTGCTTTTTTTCCTCAAGTATTACACCATGTCCTAAGGAATTAAAATGTCTCCCTACTGGTTTCAGGATTTTGCAACTAATTTTGTCCTCCTCCTCCTTTTTTTTTTAACTTCTACATAGAGTTTGGTTGTTTTATCCATTGTAAATACAGTGAAAGGTTGCCTGTAGAAGATGGCAATATTGCTCTACATTTTACTGGACAACTGGGTAGTCAGGTATTAATTCTGTAATTACATTAATTTAGTAATGAATTTAGCACCTCATACTCTCTCCTACACTTTGGAACATCTTGCCCCTCCCCACATGTGAGGTCAGCACCAACTTTCCTGACTTTCCTCAAGACCTTAAAGACCTGGCTTCTCCAGCAGGCTTGGGGCTCCAAAGGAGGAATTTCACATTGGAGGTGGTCGATAGATTAATAACAGATCCCACCTCCCCCCTGTTCATTGTACTCCCACCCTCCCCATCTTGTAACTAGGACTACATATTGTATTTTGTATTTTTGTAGTATTTTATTTATATAGTTTTATCTTTTTAATATTGTAAGCCGCCCAGTAGTAAGATGGGCAGCCAATAAATTTAATTAATAAGTAAATAATAATAAATAATATGTTGTTATGGCTGTTTCTCACCAGAAACAAATTAATATACTACACTTTCTTGAGTTAAAACAATTTAACTTTTGGGATGTAGGAATGGGGGAGAAAGGAAGGAAGGGAACCCTATATTTGGTGAGGAGAGAGAGATGAATAAGTGATAGGTTTTCAAAAACGCCCTATCTTGAGTACCCATTTAACTGTCCACATTTTCATCAAGAGTAGAATGAAAAAATATGGCCATGTGTAATGAAAAATTTCAGCTGTGCTTGTTACAAACTATATAACATTTTGTAGGTCAAAACCAATTTTGTGTATTTTCCCAGGCCGGGGGGGGGGAGACCCTAAAAGCTAAAGAAGCTGTTCTAAGGACAATTCCACATTGCAGCCTAAGATGCTCATCTTCCGTGCCACTCACAGCTGTTTCTTAAATCAGTATCAGAAAATCCAGTCCAGATTTGGAATGGGTTGGCAATTGGTCAAACCTGATGCTTAGTCTGAACTATTGCCACTTAAAGACCAGATGTGTTATTTTTTGCTTCTTATCCTTCCGAACCCTGCAGACAAGGGAAGGCTTGTGGGTGTCTTTTATGTGTACTAGTGTATTAGTGCCTTGCTCTTCCTTTTAGTGATTGTTCCCTTTTCATGTGCCCCCATGTCTTTCCTTTGTTTTACCAGGTGCTTGCACAGTTGGCTCCCTTCTATCCCTTTCTCACGTTTACTTTTCCACTGCAGATTCTTCCTTTTTTCTTTTACTTTAGGTACCATCAGCTTCAATGCAAAGCAATAGGGAACAGATTGTTCATTCTTTCCTATTTTCTTTTGTAGATCCACGAAAATTTTGCAGCAGGGAAGAACTGATCGTTTACCTTCATAGAAACAAAGCGGCAGTATTCCAATGGTGTAACTTAATGGATTTTTTTTAAATGACCTAACAGCTAATTGCCATAAGTTTATTAAATATAATGAGCAGATTGTATACCAAATACCTTAATACAAAACTTTTGAATTAGCTGGATTAGAACAAAACCTTGCAAAGGAATGGGCCAGTTTTAGAACTAATCATTCTTTCCTTGAATCTATTTTCATCTTATAGCACCTGGCAGAAAAACACATACTGTATTTTTCGGAGTATAAGACACACCGGAGTATAAGACGCAGCTTAGTTTTGGGGAAGGAAAATAGGGGGGGGGGATCTGCCTACCAAGTATTCATCTGGCTAGCGTCCTTAGTCTGGTCAGCTTCAGCACATTAGTTTGCTGGTTTTGAGTGCTTTTTATCCCCTGCTTGGGAATAAAAAACAGCTTCTAAAGCACAACTGATCTTTGGAGAGAGAAGCAATGAGAAAAGCAGCCAAAGCACAGAGATCGCTTCACTCGCTAGCGCCTCGTTAGGGCTGGAAAAAAGCTTCTAAAGCACAGCTGAGAGTCGGAGCAGGCAAAGCATGGAAGATTGCTCCTCGTTAGGGCTGAAAAAAAGCTTCAAAAAAGCTACATTCGGAGTATAAGACACACCCAAATTTTCAGCCTCTTTGGGGGGGGGGGAGTCCGTCTTATACTCCGAAAAATACGGTAGTTATAACAGTATTTGCTTTATATTCTTTTTTATGATGGTAGGTTTACCTTTGATTCACTTTGAAGAGCTAGGTCATGAATAAATATATTAATTCTGCAATAGATAGTTATTATGTTTCCATGTAAGCTTCATGAAAACTCCTTCTTATAGGCCTGATTTAATCCCACAAGATCACTTAATTAAAACAATCATTCTGGTGAGGGGAATTAGGTTGGTTATTGATGCCATTACTCTATAAATTATTTTTTTCTTCCCTTCAAAGTTAGCTCCTTAGGTTTATACCATATGCCAATGACTTAAATCTCTTGTCTCAGAATTTACTGGATTAAAATATACCCTAAAATAACTTTTCTATAAAATCACTGTAAGGGCAAAGAATCAGCAATTAACTATGCAAATAACAAAGCTTGGGTTTGGATATTTGCTAACACTCCCTAGAACCCAGAGATGACAACTAAATGGTCATGAAATTGAGCAAATTAAGATTCTTAAATACCTTGAAATTGTTTTTCAGTCCTCCAGTGGGAGAAGTTCTCATCTGGACTATGTAGCTCAGAGTGTTCAATAATCAGCATCAACAATTGGAATTTTCTATCATTCAAGAGGTGCTTTATTTATCCCTACTGCCTTGTTTTCTGCCTAAGTATGTTTCCAGTTACTGAATGGCATATATCTAGTACCTTATGACAGTTATTCAGTATTGGAAACCCTGCATTCTATGAAATCATTTCACATTACAAATGGCATTTCCAACATAGTTCTCTACTCTGAGACTGGCATATTTAAGATCAATCCAAGATATTTTGTTTATATACATAGGCTTGATACTTCTGACATTAACAGAGATTTGCAATGTTACAATGCAAGATGGAACAGATACCTACTAGAGAAGTTGCATTTTACAAAACTAGAGAAGTTGCATTTTTGTGGATTCTCCTCGGATGCCTTTCTGTCTGTAAGGTATGATTTGACACGAAGTGTTTTTGTAATGAAAAGACAATCAGAACAGTTTCACTTGCATCACAGTTTCTAAACTGAGAAAGAAAAGACCTTAACAAAGTTCAGTTTGTTGTGTCATCAGGAGTACTATAGGCACTACAGAATCCAGAATCCATTCTACATGTTGCAAGTGTCACAGAAATTCTAGAACCAGTCAGAGGTGGGTTCCTCCCGGTTCGGACCGGTTAGCCCGAACTGGTAGCAACCCGCTGGTTATATCACGGACCTGGTTCGGTCGGTGCCGGTCCGTGGACACCACCATCTTTTTTTTGGATTTTTTTTTTTTAAATTCTTCTGTGCATGCGCAGAAGCCGAGTTTCCGGCACTGCGCATGCAATAGCAATAGCAATAGCACTTAGACTTATATACCGCTTCATAGTGCTTTACAGCCCTCTCTAAGCGGTTCACAGAGTCAGCGTATTGCCCCCAACAATCTGGGTCCTCATTTTACCCACCTCGGAAGGATGGAAGGCTGAGTCAACCTTGAGCCGGTGAGATTTGAACTGCCGAACTGCAGCTAGCAGTCAGCTGAAGTAGCCTGCAGTGCTGCACTCTAACCACTGCGCCACCTCAGCTTGTTTTCGGCTTTTTTTGGGGGGGGGATTTTTTTGGATTTTTCGGTACTGCACATGCACGCGTGTGCAAAGCGTGTGTGCACCCACGCGGCGCTGCCATGCAGTGTGGGAGGAAGCAAACCGGCAGCAAGGTAAGTTAGAACCCATCCCTGGAACCAGTTAATTTATCCTCACATAGAAAAATATTTATGGTATACTGGTATACTGGTTCCTTCTGCAATATGCATTTTTATATCATATTTTATTTATTTGGATATCATCAAATATAGTTTTTTAGACTACCTCCAAAATTAGTTAAGAGCTGATACCCTTTGAATGTCACTTGGCTGATGTCTCTTGAATGTTACTTGCTAAACAAAACAATGACATCGACAGATGAACACTAAAGGAATCTACTACTGAATATAAACTATCAAGGGGATTTACACTTCCTTCTTGGCCAGTTTTTATTAGTATAACTAATAACAGGATAAGATATATTATAAGGTATTCCAGATTCATTTTTTTAGTTTTTGGTTGAGATCATAATTTTAGTCTTAATCATTTAATTGTAATAATTCACTATGTCTTAATTATGATTTTAGCTTAAGAATTATACTTTTATTATGTTAGAATATAATATATAATAATTTTATTATTAGGTTAGAATATAATACATTCATATCAAGGGTGTTTCTGAGACATTGTTCTCTTTCTGTAGTATTTTATTTGTTGTTTGTTTGATGGCTCTGTTTTATGCTAGTCATTGATTGAAATAAACATTGCTTGACAAATAAATCATCATAGCCATTTGCTGAAAAGTGATTAAATAAAAAATATTAAAATAACAAAATACAGCCAGCCATTTGAAGGGTTCTGACATATAAAATAATTTGCTGAAAGCAAAGGGAGAGGCACTCTGCATGAATTCAGATACTGTACTCTCAATATGGTTTTACTAATAATTTCAGACATAATTTGACCTGTGAATTGATTGACTAATTATACAGGGCTTTAGCCCAGTGAAAGCAAACATTGTTATTGACCCTAAAAAAATACTACAGCTTTTTCATAGTGCTATTATTTATTTATTTAATTTTACTTATTTATTTATTAAATTTGTTTGCTGCCAATCTCGCCACAAGGTGACGCTGGGTAGCTAACAACATTAAAAACAGTAAAATCGTTAAAATATATCTAATAACAATACAAATAAAAGTATATGTTTAAAACAGAAGGAAGGGAGCAGGATGCACAGGGAAGGGGGATCTTCTATTTGTCCATCAACCACCTCCAGCATGATACTCCCCATAGTGGTCTCAGGCCAATTGGCAGAGCCAGGTCTTCAGGCTCTTATTGAAACCCATGTATCTTGGATGTTTGATTAGACTGCTTGAGTTAAAGAAATTTGCCACACAAATCACTAACATTAATCATGTTCCATGAAAACCAGGTGTCTCAAAAAATTCCCCTACTGCCACAAAAAAAGGAGTAAAAGAAAGAACAGAGAAGACTCTTACCTCACACTCTTATTTCTTAACACTGATGTAATTAATGTGGATTAGCAAATATGGAATAAAATGAAGTAGAATACCTAACCCAAAATTTAAAAGGCAGAAAGAACAATATGATTGAAAAAAGCCAAGAGGAATTTCAAATACAATGATCGAACTTCAACAACAAAGATATTGCTGATTTGCACCATGGAAGCCATTGCCTAAAGGATGCACCTTCTCAGACTTAAGGAACTTGAAGTAGGGTAAAAGGATGCACACCTCCCAATGGTTATCCTTGGTTGTCTTAGAAATTTAACTGAATAGAAAAACAAATGGTGGAAAAAGGAGACAAATCAACATTAATAATTATTTAGCACATTCCATTTCCATTTATTAAACTCCACTCCTCCAACTGAAAAATAAACATTTAGCTGACTTCCGGTTGACGTCGCGGTGCTATCAGATGTGAAGAGCAGGGCTCCGCAAAATTGTGCTGAATCCCCTTTGTTGGAGGGCCCCATAAGGGCCTAAAGTCACCCTGTAGGGGTGACAAAGAGTGGAGGGGTGCCCTGCAGGTTGCAGAGAGCGGCATCTCTCCTGCTTGACCCAGGGCTAATTCCCTCTCAGCCAACAACAAAGAGGAGTGGCAACCATTATGGCTGCCATGAAGCTGGGGCAGCCGAAGAAACAAAGAATGTGCTGGAGCAGTGTGGAGGAACAGTGACTGGAACTGGGTGAGATGACTTTTTTTTACCTAAAACCTACCCCAAAGAAAATTAACTCTGGAAAAGAGACTCTTTGAAAAGTTTGTTTAAGTGGCGAACAATTACAGAGAGAAAAATTACAGACCCAAAAGAAAAGATTTTAAGAAGAGAGTGCAAAACCTTTAAAAACATTGAAAGATTGGATCTCTAATTTTTACTGGCAATAAGGCATTTTAAAATGCTGGAATTACCTGTCAGAATTTTGATTATCTGTTTGAATAAATACAAATGGAACCTGTTAGAATTTGTGCAATGTTGAGGTTAAGCTGAAGGCGCCATCTACTGGTAAATGAAATAGACAGTATACTCCTACAACCCTGGGAAAAATACTGATAAGACAGAGGAGAAAGTGGAAATAACACCTGGAGGATTGCTGTGCTATCTATTGCTCTATACTTATCTGCTCCAAGACTACTGGAGTTCTAATAGTGAAAACATGGAAGACATCTTTTTTTTTAATTATTAAATTTTATTGTATTTTGTTATTTAAAAAAAAATTCCACAATTTATACAGTACTGTACTCATTTACCAATTATTTACAGACATCTAATTAATGTGACTTTCAAACATCGGGAGTTATGATTGAACTTATAGAGTGGACTTAAGGAGACATTTGGAAATCTTCCTGGATTATCTAAAAAGAGCTAAATTGACTAACTGTGGGACATAAAGAACTATATTACTGTATTCCCTGAGGAACAATGTCTGGACTGAGTAAATGGTTTTCAGATTGACTTTCTGAGATCAAAGATAATTGAGACTCTGGGGCAGTGATAGACCACTGACAGACTATTGAGCTATACTGGGACTTATTAAAAGAAGACAAAATATTTCAGCAGGGGGAAATAAGTGGATTTCAAAAAGAAATGGTGTTGATGTTTCAAAGCATTTATGATATCATGACAAGGAATCATAGGAAGATAATGGATTTAATGAATAACATAATGGGAAGCCAGACAGTGATCCACAAGGGATAATGAATAATGATCAAAAAGCCCAGGAAACATAGGAGATAATAGAGAGACCAGGGGAAAAGATAGAATGGACAAATCAACAAATATAACAAGAAGATAAGAAAGAGAAGGCAATAAAAACTTATGAAGCAATTCAGGGAAAATACATGCTAAAAGACCAAAAAATGATACTGGATAAACAGAAAGATATCTTTGAAAAGAAAATAGAGATTTGGGCAGATCCTCTGGAGACTTGGCAGTAAAATATAGTAGAGATGGAAGAAATACTTAAGCTAACCAGGAAAGATGTAGATAGAAATGAAAACCCAAGGGAGGAATTTGGGAGGCAAGTTAAAAAATGAATAAGAATTGCAATATTAAAATGGACAAGAGATGATGGATAGAGGAAATATTATGTAACACAAGATTGGCTTTATTAGGAGCTAGAACAGAGGCAGAAACAAGAAATAAGGGGAATATTATTATGAATATTTTTATATAATATACTAAAAGTAATAGCTAGATATAAAGATTAGATGTTGAAAGATGATGACACTATGTATGTTTTAATGATATTGTTATTGTCATTGGAATGGGGGACTAAAATGTTGAACAACTAAATAATGAAGGCCTATATTTTATCACGAATATGTATAATAACATAATTATATAAGTATCTAAATAACAAATAATATTAATACTATCATTACTACTTGTACTTAAATGAATGATACCCAGATGCCTCACTGTTCATGTACTGATATTGATATATATTCAAAAA
>QLTV01003428.1:341829-362999 GCA_003457575.1 Thermophis baileyi
TATATCAGTAGTGGGTTGTAAATCCCGTCGCTACTGGTTCGCTTGTGTGCGCACGCGTTTGGGCACAGTGCATCCAGAAAGAATCTATAGAATACCATCAATATGTATTTAATCAAAGCTGGAATCCTATCTGGACACATTGGCAAAATAACTCCCATATTAATACTGAAAGACAAGAAAAAAATCCACCAGTTGGAGAAATGGAAAATAACATCCAACTGGATATAACAAAACTTCATAATGTCTCTAAAATCCTATTTTGCTCCTTTCTCACATGAATTTTGGAAATGCTCTAGCTATATTTATACTCTTAAATTTATAATTTACAAATGGAGCAACTGCATATACAATATGCTGTACCTTTCTGTGACTTAGTCTGAAATACATAGCAGAACATTGTTAGTTTATGGTTTAATAGTGTGCTAGTTAGTATAATTGAGACAATGAGTTAAATCAATGACAAGGTTTAATATATGAATCAGTATAAGTTTTGTACTGCTCAAGATTTTTATTTCTTGAAAAAATGAATCCTCAGTGGTTTCTATGAAAATGCTAATTTCACTGTAAAGATTATAAACTTCTAAACATAACTCAAAAGTTATATAGCCATGCACATTTCCCATTTATCAGAACAGCCAAAGTCTATACTGTAATAGAGCAATGACATTTTCAAACTGTAGGAAGTGAGGAAATTATATCAGAACAAATGAAGATTAAGTGTCTCTAAATTATCACCTAACCTTCTCAAATGCATGCTTAGCACAAAGTTAACTTCTAAATGCTCAGTTCACACACTTCCTATTTCTGTGAAGCAATTCTTTGAAGCATGATGACTAGATCAAATACAGCCCAATTCACAATAGTTAAAACGGGACACTTGGACTGACGTAAATTGTAGCTATGTTTTATAAGAAATAGTAGTTACTGAGGTACCACTGTGATGAATTGACTTACATTACTGCCTTATTAGAGGTGGTCTAAAGTACTCTTCATAATAAATCTGAGGGCAAGGAATCATATAATTTGATCTTCATTCTTAAATGCTTACAGCACAAATTTTGATAAAAGGAAAAATAAGCTAGAATGTGATTATGGTACAAGGAAAAAGAATGAAATATAGCATAGAAATGGAGCCCATGAATTACATACATAAAGCCCTACATTCATTCATTTATTTTTTTCACATCTCTATTGAAATATATATTGGGTGACTAGGCAAGAAGCCATTGTTTAATCAATGTAGGTCACTCTGGCAAACAGAATAGACCTATAGCTGTACCAGCAGTCAGTTTCAGCATAAAGCAACCTCAGGTGTCATTCTGCCTTTTTTCTTCTTCCTTTAAAAAAACTATCTGTAAACATAGCCAGAGTAAAAGTACCTAACTAGCATAAAGATAGCACAGCTTTTGAAGTGGGGAAATTATACCAGTGCTGACTGTACCACTGCTGCAGGGGTGGGTTTATTTATTTTATAAAATTTATATGCCGCCCAACTCCCGAAGGACTCTGGTTCTGGTTCTGGTTTTCTTTGCTGCTGGTTCGCTCAGTGTCATGCTGCGCGGGCGCGCGCACACTTTGCACATGTGCAGTGCTTAAAAAAAGCTTCTGCACATGCGCAGAAGCAAAAAACAAGATGGCGGTGCCTATGCCACTGCCGAAAGAACCAGTTTGGGGGTGCGGCAGGCCTGGGTCACTGCCGGTTCTAGCGACCCAGGCCGCCAAGTTATTGCCGGTTCTATAGAACAGGTCTGAACCGGGAGGAACCCACCTCTGCACTGCTGATGGCACACTGACTTCAATTTTGTATGTCACAAAATTGTGGAAAAACATTTCATCATAAAGAATTGGTTGGATTAAGTTAAATCAGAGAATATCTTGTAGTCAAATATATTATTGTATTGCTAGATGAATGAACATAGTCAACTTTATTGTAGTGAAAACAATTTTAATTTCATTTTTAAAACTTTGCACTACTATATATTTATGTTTTAACCAGTTTTATCTCTGCTTTTGTTCTTTCCACTATGTTTAATCTAATGCCTCTACATGAGGTAGGTGTCACATAAATGAATAAATGAATGAATGAATGAATGAATGAATGAATGAATGAATGAATGAATGTTTTACTTGTTTATTCTTTCTTTTTCCCTGTTTACTTTATGCTTTCCTGAAAGTGCTGCTACACGGCAATTCAATCAATTTTAGAAACAGAAAGAAAATCAAAATTAGACTGAAAGTTGAGAGAGATGTAAAATGTCATGTCAAATTTCAATGGCTAGCTAATGTTCTATTAGACCAGGGGTCAGCAACCCACAGCTCTGGAGCTGCATGCGGCTCTTTGGGCCCTCTGCCATGGCTCCCTGCCCCTTAACGGGTTGGCCCCACCCCTCTTATTTCTTTTTTGGACTCCAGCCTGAAGCGGCAGGAAGCGAAGGCTGCCTTACGCGCAAATGTGGCATGAAGGCAGGTACAGGGCTGCTTTGCTCCTGCACTCTCCTCCCCCCTCTTCTCGTGACCCTCTGGCTGGCTGTGACTGAGCCAGGAGCATGCGCATGCACGGGGAGACCCTCCTTAAGCGAGCTGCTACCTGCCCCGCATGCGCCTTTCCAGAGCTTTGGTGCTCACTTGAGGAGGGTCTCCCCACACGTGCGCACGGTCCTGGCTTAGCCACAGCTGGCCAGGGGGTCATGACAGGGGGAGGAGGAGAAGGAGGGTCGCCGGAGAATGCAGAAGTAAAGTGGCCCTGTACCTGCCGTCACTGCACATAAGGCAGCCTTCGCTTCCTGCCGCTTCGGGCTGGAGTTCGAGTTCGTGCCCTCCGCACTCGGCCGAAGAGCTGCTGGGGGTGGGGGATGACACAGCAAGGCGATGGCTGGAGCTTTAGTGCAGGAGAGAAGCTGTGTCCTGTTAAGACCCTCCTTAAGTGAGTGGCCGCCCACCCCACACGTGCCTTTGCTGTGCTTTGGCGCTCGCTTGAGGAGGGTCTCCCTGCACGTGCCCACACTTCCGGCTCAGCCACAGCTGGCCAGGGGGTCACGAGAGGAGGGGGAGGAGGAGGACGGTCACCCAAAGGGAGTGGGGACACACACACACACACACACACACACACACACACAGAGAGAGAGAGGGGGAGAGACAGAGAGAGACATAGACACATACACAGAGTGATACACAAATAGGGGGTGAGAGAAACATAGAGAGAGACATACAGAGTGATACATAGAGAGGGGGTGAGAGAGGGGAAGAGAGGGGGAGAGAGAGATACAAATGGAGAGAGACACAGAGGGGGGAGAGAGAGGGGAAGATAGGGAAAGGGACAGAGACACAGAGATACAGAAAGAGGGGGGGAGAGGGGGAGATAGGGAGAGGGGGAGAGAGACATAGAGAATGGTTTTGTGGCTGGGTAGGCATGGCTAGGGGGGATCAAGAGCCGCGGTGGCGCAGTGGTTAGAGTGCAGTACTGCAGGCTACTTCTGCTGATCACCGGCTGCCGGCAGTTTGGCAGATCGAATCTCACCAGGCTCAAGGTTGACTCAGCCTTCCATCCTTCCGAGGTCGGTAAAATGAGGACCCAGATTGTTGGGGGCAATATGCTGACTCTGTAAACTGCTTAGAGAGTGCTGTAAAGCACTATGAAGTGGTATATAAGTCGAAGTGCTATTGCTATTGCTATCATGTGACTGAGTGGGAGTGAGTGACATCGAGTTGGCCACACCCACCCGGGTTTTGTGGCTCCCGGTGTGTGTTTTTTCTGTGGGAAACGGGTCCAAGTGGCTCTTTGAGTGTTTAAGGTTGCTGACCCCTGTATTAGATCACTAATAGTCTCTATATATGAAGCTTTGATAAATATTTATGGGAGGTAAAGTTATGTCTTAGTAAATAGTATATACTGTAGCTATGTTCACATAAAACAACTGACAATTTAGCCACTAAATATAAACAATCCAGTAACTGCAGTCTTGGCAAGGCCAGGCAATATAACTAAAAGAAAATATTAAAGAGGAAAGGGTTAGACTTACTGTTTAGCCTCTCTCCTTTTGTCATGCAGATTAAGGACAGCTGCTTAAGTGAGGGCTTATAAAGGAGATGAAAAGCAATTGTTCAGAATTAAAGAGAGATGGGAAGGGAATCCCACATTTATCCGGTAACTCAGCTGAGGGTAATTGCAGAGCCACACTGAAGGTCAAGAAAGGCATAGGACCTTAGAATATGCATGTGAATTTGAGACACACTAATCCTAGGTATTTGTTAAGATTTAATTTTCCATTCTTAGACATGCTAATAGGAAATGGCAATAGGGACAAGCCAATAGTTAGTCTGGACTACAGAATCCTATCAGGCTTGCAGTCCAGGACAAAACAGCTGCTCAAAGGATCAATCAGTCACTGGTGGGTGCATCTGGGTACTGCAGCTAGAGGGAGTTGGAATTGTTATTAGAATGAAATGAAGGAAACCACCCACTGCATGGCTTAAGATGGCTCAAGTCAGAAAACAGCAGTTGAACCAAAGCTTGAAAATACAGGTGTGGTTGCATTTGCAATGGGTTGTTCATATACTCTATCAGCAATGAATGGCCTAAACATAAAAAGTGAGAACTGCCCACAGAGAGAGAATTACTGTTGCTTCAAGAGGAAAAATCAGCCTCAACTGTCAAGTAAAGAAGCATGAGAATCTTAGAAGAAAAAACAACAGAAGTTGATGACTATGAAACCTACAACCTAGACCCTTCAAAGAGAGCTGCTAAAATGGCAGACAAGACATCCTTAGAAAAATAAAAGGTTGAAATTAATAAATTTTAACTGTAGTATTGGAAGTTAATTCTGGTCCGTGTATTATTCCAAGCCAGGAGGGATACAAAGGAAAACTAAGTTCGAGGCAGGCTGCAGTTGGAAAGAAGGTTTCTGTTTATTGACCCAGTAACAACAGTGACAACAACATACATTCCTGGGGGCAGCTGGCAAATTGGGGTTGTGAGGTAGTGAGTTTTTATATGTTTCTAGGTTCTTTGTTATTGGTTTGTATGAAAATGTGTTTCTTCTATGTTCTTTAGATTGGATATAGTATTTTAATCATTCTTGTGAGATTTTCTTTTATGGCATATGGGATCATGACTGTTTCAAAAGACAAAGAGAAAATGTATATCCTAAGTATTTTGTTCTCCTGATTTGACCCCAGCCTGCATAATCAATTTCGGTCCTTGGTCTATTCTGCTGTCTACTTGGAGATTGCTTTAGCCAAGTAGGGTTTTACAATGTATGCATTGTTTTATGAATAAAACTTAAGTTTCCTTAAGCTTTGCCTGCAGGCTGTTTTAGGGGAGGAAAGACTGGGGCTGCCTTCGTTAAGGAGATTTTTCTCCTCTTCTCCTTTAGGGGAAATATTTTATTCTGCTTCTTTTCTTATTCTGTGGAATATTTTATTCTGGGGAGGGGGCCCTTCCTACAGGAGGATAATGAACAACAAAGCAATAAAGAAAGAGTTAGCAGAGGCAGATAAGGGAAAGAAGCAGAATTTCTAATATTCAGAAAATGAAAGAAATTAGATACAGAGCACAGAACTTAAGAAATTACAAATGAACATTTAATTACAAAAGTATAGCTAGAAAGAGTTCTTCAGGAGAGAGTGGGGAGAGAGAGAGGGAGAGAACGAATAGAAATATCAAACATAAGACAGGAAAAAGTAAAAATAAACAAAATACAACTAAATTTGGAATAAGAAAATAAATGGAAATTCAAGATAAGCAAAATGCCTACTTATGGTTATGTAAAAACCAAACTTTATTTGTATAACAGTATTTTCCCCCACTAAAAACCAATTGTGGTCTGCCAGATCATTGCCAATACTAAATAAACTCAAGGAGATTCTAAATAGCAAAAAAAGGTTTACAAACATTATTCTAATAATTATTATCTGAATATAATACTTGAGGGAGAGGCATATTATTTTCAAAGGAATCCCATTCAAACAACATTCTTATAAAGGCACATCAATAAAATATTTGTATAATAATTTTTCTTGTCCATTAGTTATCACTTGAAGTCTCCTCCTGATTTCTCAGCTGCATTCCATGTCTGTTTCCTCAGCATAATACCCTAAGGTTTATTTCAATTTATTTATTTAGATTTTATGCACAAAAATATGCTATAATTTGAAACTGAGCATCTTATATTCCATATATATTGCAATTACACCAAAATACATAAGGTTTCCATTCAAGCAAATAATTTGTTTTCCAAAAATAAAATATATTGCCACTTCTGAAAGGATTTGGAGTATTTGGGAGATTCTTTTTTCATAATCACAAATAATTTGGGAGATCCATTTGGTTTTTCCCAAAATGAGTAAAAAAAAAACACTTTCAGAAAAAAAAAGAAACTTGACGTACAATGCATCCCTGAACCATTTCAGATTAGATTCTTCAAATGTTTTGTTTTCCAACAATACATAAATGTAAAAAATAAAATTATCTGTCTATGGTAAGCATATGTGTACAGCCTCAGTGTTATCCTCAGACTTTCAGCAATAAATAAATGGCAATCAAGAGTTGCCAGTAGCTTCCCAGTAGCTTTCTTATGCAGTCCTATTTTAACATAGTGGTTGGTCTTGAGTTTCAGAAGCTGATTCCCCAAAGTATCTCCCAGCAGCTCTAGCCAATTCATTTAAAACAAGCTGCTGTCAACTTTTCCAATCACCCATAGGGGCTCTAAGGAGAAATTTCCTACTCCCTCAGAAGGAACATATAACAGAAGAAAACACTCTTCCTCCCATTGTGAATTTTTACAGGTTTATGTACTGTATATCATTGAGGAACACCAAACAAAGATACAGAGTAACACAAATACAGTAGGAATTTCAAGCAATGCTAAGCTACTGAACTCATGGATGAATCTCCCAGTCTGTCCTTTCCCTTACACAATAGAACATATCCCTAAAGATGTACTACATTTCAAAGTTCAATACATACTTAAACAATCCCTCGCTCTCCTTGGTGAATGAGCTTTCTGTAACAACTGTTCTTGCTTCTTCTGTTTCTGTCTACTTTCTTCCATGAGAGAATGAAGATGGAGTTGCTATCTGCATTTGGGAAAAGCAGCTAAAGCCAGTAGAAATGCTTCCTATTCCCACTTCCCCAAGGATAGATTCAGCTCATCCCTTCTTCCAATGAGCAATTAAAGATCACAGCCCCAGAAACATGAAAGGAAATGGACTCATTCATTAATTGGTCCCCCCACTCTCAGTTTATTCACAAACATCCACACTGCTGTTCCAGGTGTTTAGATAAATGAGCCACACCTGGCATTTTTAGGAAAATGCCAACATCCATTCAATCCAGCCCTGGTCTACAAAAGTGTGGGTGTGTAAGAGAAAAAGTACATTGCAATTATATGAGGAAGTGGGAAGGAACATCTGGAATGTATGACTATTACAGGAAAATGGGATAGCTATCAGTCAACTTCTGGGACCACAAGCTACAGTAAGAAACCCATTATGGTGTGATTCATATGTGCGGCTTTGAACTCGGCCTGGAGTTTGGCAGCAACCAGAAGAGGAGCAATTACACTCAAGCAGTATCTAATCCCAACAGGTGCAAGAACTTTTTGAGGGAGGCAAAAGTTGTATACCACTTTACAAACTTTAAAGGGTTTATTTGTTAGAAGAACTAACCATCAAAAATTTATGTGGCTACATCAACTTACAAGCCTAGAAGGATGGACTTAGCCCAAGGATTTTGGTGGTGAAATTTACTGGCCTGTCTCTATCCACTCAGTAGCCAAATTATACAACTAGCCTCTTTTTCTTGCATCCTAAGACTTATTAATTTAGCCTTTTCCTTTCTTGCACCAGTTTACAACAATTGAGTTGTTCTTTTTCCATTTAGCTTTTCATTCCAGTTGGATTCACATGTATCATAAATCAGCAAGCTGCCATAACTTTTTTCACCTATCAAAAAATTGCAGCCTTGATTGCTAGTGATTTAGCTGGACACAATCAGCAAGCATGAATTCATATATATTACATATACAGTGTGTGTGTGTGTGTGTGTGTGTGTGTGTGTGTGTGTATAGAGAGAGAGAGAGAGAAAGAGAGAGAGAGAGAGAGAGAGAGAGAGAGAGAGAGAGAGAGAGAGAGAGAGAAAGTTAGATATATAATTAGATAATTAATTAATTAGATAATTAGTGATACCCTAAAAAAATAAGGATTTTGGTTAGCTTTGGCAGAAATCCTTTATAATCAGATTTCAGATAACCAAATAACATAGGAAGTATTTTTTTTTACTAAGCCAAACCATTTGTTTTATATTTTGGAATGTTGGAAACTGTGAAAGTCTTGCAGTCTTATTTTATTAGTAACTTCATTAAGACAAAATCTCTTTGAAAGTTTTGAATCTCTTTAGGCTTTCTGCAGCCTGGACTGAACTGCTATTTGTTAGATAAGCCACTAATTAATTCTGTCATTTCTTGATTGTTAAGTTCTTCCTATTTCTTTCTGTGTCTCATCACAGCCATTCACATTAAGTCCTCTCAGCCTAAATTGAGCTATATTTACTTAGGGCTAAACTTGTTAATGTTACCACACCTGGATGACAGAAGTAGTTTAAACCACAAAGCATTCCAATCTGAGTATTTGCTCATGGATCCATCCATCCTCTCTACATCTATTCTATCCTTTCCTTTTCCTTTCACTTAAGTTTGGTCCCAGATTTATTCTTCTTTTAAATATTAGGATATATAGTTATCATCTAAAATTATATAGACTTCAAGGTACTGATTGTACTTATAAAATATCTACAGATGCAATATATGGTACACCCTATGTTCAGTCCCTAAAAGGGCAATTAGATGGCAATTATACCCTTGAAGGCAAACTTTCATTCCCACGATCTTTCCCAGAACTAAAAACTATCTTAAACTGTTGTATTCAAGGAAATTTTCATGCTGCCTTTTTTTCAGAGATTGACCATGGGAACAGGAAATCTTTTCCTGTCAAAGAACTGTAGCTTCCATAAATATCTTTAAAGATCCAAATGTAGCTGAAAATTCAAATTGTAGGCCATTTTGGAACAACTGAGTAGAATTATAGTGGCAAAATTTCAAAGACCTGTGGGCTGCAAAATTGGATGCTTACAGGGATCACATGTGGCATGTGTGGCATGCATTTCTTATCCCTAGACTGAATTACTAAGGAGGGTTAGTATTTAAGTGTTTCTCATCACATGTTTTTCATCCATATCATAGAATATTGTATTTGATATTCAACATAACTATATTACCTTACAATGATTTTAAGCTTTTTTTTCCTTTTAAAAAGGGAGATGTTATACATTATACATATTATTATTTCATTCCAAAATATGTATTAAGTTATAATACTGAAGGCAGATAGATAATTAGGCTTCACGGATAAGGTTGAGTGAAGGTTCAGCCTTCCATCCTTCCAAGGTGGGTAAAATGAAGACCCAGATTGTTGGGGGCAATATGCTGACTCTGTAAACAGCTTAGAGAGGGCTGTAAAAGCACTGTGAAGCGGTATATAAGTGCTATTGCTATTGCTATAATGAGAATTGGTTAAATTTTGCATGTTCTTTGTAGATATTTAAAGCTTCTTAATGCAATAAAAACACAATGCTATTTGTTCTTTGAGCAGGCAATTTCACAGAAACTGCAGTAATACAGGTAGTTCTTGTTTATCAACTGCATCATTTAGTGTCCATTGACAGTTACAACAGTTATGAAAAAAATAATTTTACAACTAATCATCATATTTATGACATTCACAGATCTGTAAAACAAAGGAAAGCTGATGTGAGATTGTAAGCACTTCACTTAGTGACCAATTAATGATCACATTGCCAGTCTGAATTCTGCTCGCTAAACAAGAACTACTTGGATTTTCAATGCTGTTGTTCCTGTTGGGCTCTTTATAAAATACAAACCCAAACAATACATTCTCAATTGATTGACTGATTTCAATTTTAAGTAGTACTATTGTGCACATGGAGCTTCATACAGTTACAACTAATGAAGATTCTTCACATTCAGACCTCTGTAATGAGTTTCCTTTTGAAACTGTATACTTTTTAATAAGTCATTGGACAGCATCCACATATAAAACAGAATCTGAAAATTGAGTTTTTAGTAGTTACATATGTGTTATTACTAGCCAAAACATTGTAATCTTTATTTAACATTGCTCCATATTTTATTGGTCAAAGTCAGGCAAATCTGAAGCTGTGACATCCAATTTACAGTCCAAAAATGATGTATATCTCATTAAATTCAATATATATTCTTTTGAATAAAAATTGTGCTACTGTTTTCATGAGTTTCTTTTATTTCTATATTACAAATGTTTGCATTCAAATTTTAGTATATTATGCAGTAATACAGCAGGGCTGTACACCTTCATTCTGCACCCCAGAATAGCTTCTATTCATCCAGAACAGCTCTGATGGAAAGGGAGTGACTTTCACCAAGATAGAAAGATCCATCTGTACAAGGAGCAAATGTTGGAGAAAATGTTTTCATCAAACAGTAGCGAATTGAAAGCTATAGTGGATATTGGTGAAAGAAGTTGCTGGATTTGAATCTAGTAGCTCCAAAGTCTGCATGCTTATCAAAAATTGGATTTAGGAACTTTTTAGTTATAGTAACCTGAAATTTATATAGCAAAATAGGTATTTTCCCTATAACTTCTGACATGTTTTCAGGTAGGGGAGTTATTTCTCTAATCATATTTTTTGGCTCACTTTGAATTGTTTTGCATGAAGCTGTGGTGTACCCATCTTTTCTATATAGTACAAAAGATAGCACAGATGTAAAATATAGCAAAGACACAAAATATAGTACAACTATATAAGTTGTACAGTTTTACTTTAGAAAACACTACAAATATGTATTAAGATTCAAGTCTCCAACGGTATCTGTTGAATATTATCATTTGCAGGAAAGTCTGTTTATTTAAAAAAAGTGTTAATATTTCATAATCTGTGGGTAGAATAGGAGTGTTGCATGTTTGTTTTGTGTGTGTGTGTTTAGCTTAAAACTCACACAAATTCTTACATGATTCCAAAAGCCATATTTTTTAAAAAAAAAGTAATTTTCTTTTCCTTGCTGCACAAGTTGTATTTAGGCACATCATGGCATTTTAATATCTTTTCCAAGGGTTTTGTGACTGCTCTACCAAATACTAGTCTGCAGCAAATTTCTTGACTACTTGATGACTAATCCTAAAAGGAAGAAGCTATCCACCACTTCAATATCTTAGCTGTCAGCTCTAAGGCTGGTTGTTCCACTTGTTGTCATTACTTTGGTCTTGTTAATATTTCATTTTAGTTCCATTTTTTTCATTATGCTTTTGACTTTTATTATTACAGCTAGCAGATCCTTTGCATTTTAGCTATCAGGGCAATGTCATTAGAATATAGATTATTGATGTTTTTTCCTTCAGTTTAAAGCCATATTCATCTTTTAATTTAGCTTCCCTTAATATTGTTCAACGTATAGGTCAAATAAATAGTCTCTTTCACAATATGGTGTCCATACTGTGGTTTCTTGACTTACATATATGTTTTTCATGAGAAAAATGAGATTATCTGATATTTCCTTTTTTTTTTTTTAGAATTTTCCAAAGTTTGACATGATCAACATAAATCAAAGACCTTTCTATAATCAATGAAGCACATAGTGATTTATTTATTTTTTGAGGTCCCTTGGCTTTATCCAGCATGCATCACCTTTTTCCTTGGGCTTTTCTAAAGCCAGTTTAAAAATCTGGCATCTCTTTTTCCATATAAGAGTCTAATCTGTTAGATGTTGGATGATCCTTAGCACTATTTTGCTCACATTATTTTGCTAGCATGTGGAATTTAGGATATTGAGAGAGAGAGAGAGAGAAAGAGAGAGAGAGAGATGAGAGAGAGAGAGAGAGAGAAGAGAGAGAGAGAAAGAGAGAGAGAGAGATGAGAGAGAGAGAGAGAGAGAGAGAGAGAGAGAGAGATTGAACTGTTCCAATTTGTCGGCCACTATGTCATTCTCCTGGTTTGTTGGCATAGCTTGGTTAAAACCTTGACTGATTCTTCTTCTGTTGCTTGTACTGGGGCTTTGGGACAGCTTTGATTTTACTTTCTAGATCCTCTCTAGTTCTTCCTTTAGGTCCTGAGTCTTCTTCAGCTTCTTCCTGATGTTGTTGTCATTTTTAATTGCTATATCTATCTCCACTACTGGTCCTTGCCTATTACCACAATGTCTGGCTGACTGGCCAGTACCTTCCAGACTGTATCTGGAAGTCCCACAGAATCCTAGTCCTGTTAGCTTTTATGGAATCTCAAATCTGGACTTGGGAACATACTTTGTGCAGTTATTCCTGTGTACAATGCTAGATATTTGGTTGTGGCATATGCTGTTCCTGCCTGTATGTCACATCCTGCCCCTATATGTTAACTTTCTCTGAGACTTCTCTGCATAGTTTGCACCTTGGGTCCTGTCTAGTGTGGTACACCCCTGCTTCAATAGATCTGATGCTTAGTACTTGTTCTTGTGCTGCTATGATTAGTGCCTCGGGACTATCTTTTGGTCAAGCACTTTCCAGCCACTGGTAGGATTTCTCAATGTAAGCCACTTCATATATCTGTTGATCTACTATAACTTATATAATACAACTACAATGAATATGAATGACCATATTTCATTGTAATTGTCCATATATAATCTATATCTCATTTGTAACTGACAAATAATCTAAGATGTTAAATTCACAGAGTAATTGAAACTGGGTTGTTTTTTTTTGGTTTGGTTTTTTTCAAATCCAATGAGATACTCTGGAAAAATTGTGAAATGGTGCAACACTGGAACATTTCTTGTTTTTTTATACCCAAGGGAAATTAGAAAGTTCAGGAAAAGGTAATTTATTTCAGGAAAAAAATGTTTCCACCAGTTTTGAAGCAGTAACCTTCCATTTGCAAGTCAAAATTAAAGCACTCATCACAAAGAGCAGCTTCAAAAAGGTTTTGGAGAGTATAGTAAGCATTGGCTCAATTAAGGATTTGTTCCTTCCTCTGCAAATTAGTCAACAAACTACTGATCTTAACTGTGCTATCCAAAACAGACAGGAATGCTTTTGATAATGCAGCTTACCGTATCTCTTTGATGGTTGAGTTAGATTACTAAAGACTAACATCATTCTGCCATCCAGTAATAGTACATGCCTGTTTTAGCAATGGGTTAAGGCAGACTTATCTTGAATTTAAGGGAGATGTGATAATTATCTATATCTCCAAAGGTAACACATGTAAGAGATGGTATACATCTTCTCTACTACAACTGAGAGCATGACAAGAACCAGCAATGGTTGAAATTGAAAGAAGATTTAGACTGAATATTTAGATGAATTTCCTTAGGGCAAGATCATTAGGAGAGTTGACCTAAAGAAGTGACAGATCCCACTTCTGGAGTAGGGATGGTTTATTTACTTTCCACACTGAACTAGGAGTTGAACTACAGTATATGATATACTAGAGTACTTTAAGCTCATACATTTTGTGATTCTAGAGCATATCAGAGACCAGAGGTGGGTTTCAGCAGGTTCTGACCAATTCTGGAGAACTGGTAGCGGAAATTTTGAGTAGTTCAGAGAACCGGTAAATACCACCTCTGACTGGCCCCACCCCCATCTATTCTCTGCCTCCCGAGTCCCAGCTGATTGGGAGGAAATGGGGATTTTGCAGTAACCTTCCCCTGGAGTGGGGAGGGAATGGGGATTTTGCAGTATCCTTCCTCTGGAGTGGGGTGAGAATGGAGAGTTTACAGTATCCTTCCCCTGCCACGCCCACCAAGCCACGCCCACCAAGCCATGCCCACCAAGCCACACCACACCTACCAAGCCATGCCCACAGAACCAGTAGTAAAAAAAATTGAAACCCACCACTGTCAGAGACCCTCTGGCCAAGTAAGATTTGTCTTATTAAAGATCTTTCCTTGTTTTCATTTTTTCTTTGCTTAGCTTTTATTTGTTTACATTATGTCCTTCATGTACATTGTACCTTTGCTAAGCAAGGTCTTTTGAGTTAGCTGAATTTATAATTTGCTACTGAAGTTTCTAGTTTGATGCTCTGGGCTTCCTCAACATTTTGGAGCTTTAAATAAACCCATTTGGTTTTTTTAAATAACAAAAAACTTATCTTTTGATTGTGGAAAATATTAATTAAATTAAATTAAAATATTAATACTATTAATATTATCCAAACTGCTTTATAAAATAAATCTTAAAACAGAAAAAAACCTGTTACAATTACTTTCAAGTTCTTTTGCCACACTGAGAATCATTATCTTGTCATTGTAACAGTGGCTTATATTGAGAAACTTGCCACTAGTTCCTTTTGGGTAAATCATTACTCACACACAAGTGAGTCTCCTTTTTCCTAGATGCATTTAGAGCTGGCATCTCAGGACCCAGATTTTGGGTCTTCTTGATTTGTGCTGCCACTTCAAAACAGCTTCACTCCTTTGAACGTTGCTCTTCCCCTCTTGAAGACTGCTCTTCTTATTGCTACTTGGGATTCTTTTAGCCTTGATCCCTGGTTATTCAGCTAGATATTTCCTTTGCTTTCCTCTGCCAAGTGCTTTTCTCCACTGGATTTTATTTGCCAACCAAATTCCTGTTTTCTCTGTTCCAGTTCTTTAGTAAGAAGAATCCCTGCTGATAATACACACTCCATTCTTGATTGCTATAGAAAGAAGAACTACTAGTTCCTTTTTTTATTCTTAATCTCTTCTCAGCCATTTTTTTTCCTCCTGATTCTCCATCCCCCCCACTTCTTGATAATGGCTTCCATTTGCTTGCCTGCATATAACTCCACTTCACAGTCACTATCTTGTCCATGACTCATGTTCCATGCCCTTCTTTACCACCTCAGCCCATTTCCTTTTATCTTTCTCAGGCTCCGTCCTCAGGATTGCTTCTATCTTTGTTTCTATTGATTCTCTGTTTCCCTACCTACTGATACAATACTCTTTTTACCTGATGTATTCCCTCCTAATTTCTAAGGTCCTATTTTCCCTTATTTTCTCAACAACTGAATATTCCTCTAGCCTCTGAACCCCAGGACATTGAAAAGATATTGTTTTGTTATATTTCCATAGCAACCTATATTGTACTATACACACCCACACACTTATACATACACCATAGATTTGCCAGACTTGACAATACTCTATTGTGAAGAGTTTTTAATACTAAAGATACACAGAGGATTAATGTGTGAAAGACTCAAGTAGGTGTATTTCAAGACCGCTCAATAGGAAGTAGATTGTTACCGTCTTTGCAATTTTTCCTAGCAATAAATAAGTTCATTCACATAAGGAAATATAAAACAACAAAATGCAGCAAAATAGTGAACTGTCTTGTTTGCTTTCCCATATGTTTCTATAGCATTAAAAGGGCATAGTATTGAACTGAGGCCTCATGTTCTTTTTTTCTCTGTTTCTCTGATTGCTTGACAGTGGAAAAGAAAAAAAATACTATATACATTTTCAATGATGGCTTTAAAAGGATGCCTGCATATGTAACACTTGTGTAATTTTCTTACAAATTTCTATTTATCAGCCACCCATTTGCTATCTCATTTCCCACTTCTCTTTAAAAAAAAGCAAGCAAAACAAAAAATCACAGAATTCAAGCGTTATTAGTAAGTACACAGGATTTTTAAACTTTCTAGCTCAAGATGTTAACTCTATTTCTAGGCAAAAAAAAAAAAGCCTTTCTCTAATGATGGTTTAAAACAGACAACTTAGCCAAGGAGTAAGAAAAATGTTGTCATTTTATCCTTTGATATAATTTTAATTGTATAAATTGAGAGAGAGAGAGAGAGAGAGAGAGATGTCAGCCTTCTTTATTACTATCTCTCTGAAGACCAATTCATGTTATAAAATTGCTATGATGAAAATTAAGTGAATCAACACAGAGGAATTTGATCCCTTTTGAAAGTGGGGCATAGATACAGTAGATTGCTGAAATATAGCTAAAATGCTTCTGGTATTGCATATTCTTTCTTTAGATTTCCTTCAGTAGAAACTTCTTTATCTGGAATAACTATTCTTTATGCACTCTTCTTTCACTAGAGATGCCAGAAAAATTTATGAAGTTGGCATTTTAATATGAACCAAACACATTTCTCTCAGATTAATATGTAATCGAAATTCTTTTATATTCAGGAAATAAATGAAAAAACCACTCTCTTTAAATGGTTGCAACCCTTAACTAACCTTAAAAAATGGAAATGATAAGTTTCTATTATTGTTGTTGTTATTATTATTATAATTGATATTAGTAGTGATAATCAAATTGGTGTTCATAGCAATAAACAATTATAGTCTCTGTAAGTCACCTTGGTGATATCAGTGAAGACTGAGTCCCCATTGGTCCAGCACAAATATCTCTCTGCTACGGACTCAAAGTATACCCAAGGGTGGTTGGATGGTCTCTGGCATCAAAGCACAATTTTACAAAGGAAATTGAGGCTGCTCATATGTTGAAATTTAAACATGAAGGTATTGCATGAAAGAGCTTTTCCCACTTAATCTATTTCACAGGAGAGCTGTGAAGATAAAGGATGGAAAGAACCATCCTTTATCTTCTTTTGAGGGGGTCTCCTTGGTGCTCTCTGAACTTGCTTGTTTTCTTGCAGACGTTTCACTACCCTAACTAGGTACCATCATCAGTGCTAGTCTAAGACCCCTCATTTCAACCCTGAGCTACAAATATTCTCCTTTATTGGTATTTCTTCTTTTAAAATAAAAGTTGAGGTATGAGGATAACTAATAATGATTAACAGTTCTAAACTTTACTTTTATTACTCATAATGAAATAAATCTATTTACTCAAGGACCGTTTATGATATAGGGGACATGTTTTCAGTAATTTGGATTGATTAGGACATTTTCTGTAATTAATTGCTACATGGGGCACACCTACAACACCCATTTATCAGAATGCTCCCTGTTCCCTTTATGACTTGATCTTTTTCTAGAATTCTGGGGTACACTCACCCATCAATTGTATAGGGCTTATTTGGGATCCAGAAATGTTCTCTTTATTTAATGTAAAAAAAATCAACTGGGTCAAGAAATCAAGTGGGGTCATGGGACATATCCATGGTTGCATTGTACAGTAAGCATGGCACTGATATATAAAATGATACACTGTCATTTTAGAATGATGAAAAAAGTTCAGATACAAAGTCAAGCTCAAAGTGCATCTATATACCAAATGATTTCATAAGGAATTTTGAAATAATGTTTTCACACTAACTTAGAATTTATCCTGTGGGTATACACACACACACACACACACACACACACACACACACACACACACACAGCATGTTTGGCCTAGCAGTGGGCTATGGGGTTTAAAATACTCGTTATTAGTGATAGAAATATCACTATATTTTTTTACTTAGAAGTAAGCTTAGTTGTGCTCAATGGAATTCAAATATATGTGGTTTTATGGTGATAGTTTCACCATGTTCCTCTAATTGCAGTGTGTTTCCAGGACTTCTTTTTTCAAAAATGCCCATTTAATAACTTTTACATTTAATAATAATATTTTTTAATCATATATATTTATCATTGTTATTATTACTTGACAAATCACTCTCTCTCAGCCCATCCAATTCTCAGATTTGTTGTTGTGGGAAAAACAGGAGGCAGGAATATTAGGCATGTTTTCTGCCTTTAGTAGACCAAAATTCATTTTAAAAGGCACAAGTGTGTGTGTGTGTGTTTGTGTGTGTGTGTGTGTGTGTGTGTGTGTTGTGCATGTGTGTGCATAAACTAAAATCAATCTGCGGGTGTAGCTAGAATGCTTCAATAGAACCAGGCTTTGCTGTCTATCCCTTTAAATAGCCTGTTTGCTAGAAATCTTACACATTGGCAAAAAGTAATAAATCTGACAAGCAAGCCTTAAACTGTCATTTCAAGCACATAGATCTGGATTCACATCACTTTTTGCCTAAGCAGAAAATGTTTAGGATGACAGAAAACAGTTTGATAAAAAATATAGTGTTTTTCTTTCTAGAATTTTTTGAAGTCACCCCAGTCCAATCACTGATTCAGCTATATTCTGCTCACTTGCTTAAGGCCTACACTCTTCTCATTTGTGAAGAGCAGAGGATAATTACTACAGAAACCAGGGCTTCAATGTAGAGAATGCAACCATCATTTCTCTCTTCCTGCCCCAATTATTATAGTCAGTTAATAGATCTTCAGAACATATTTTAAATCAACAAGCCTCCCTACTGACATCTCTTAACCCAACCTGCCTGGCCTAGCTGACAACAACTTGCAGCAGAATGTGACTTCCCAACTTACCTGTTCAATGCAGTTCCAAGAAGGGGAAATTATTTTACCCAGGGCGTATAGAGGCCCATCAGAACAAAGCTACCCTAATTAGTTGGAACACAGCTGGTTAGTTGTCAAAATGTAGACTTAATAACTTCATAAGTTTTATGACTATGTGTCATTTCATCTTGCGGCAAGAAACTGACTTTCGACTGATTTTTCATTAAATGGATATATAGCTTACACATTAATGCTAGAGCTAAGGAAGAGCTAAAAGTTCCTTTGGTATATTGATAACCACCAGCTTGAATGTAACAAAATAGTAAACTAGCTTGAACCTAATAATCAATATACATCTTCCACCATTGAGAAGAAAATATAGCAATAGCAATAACACTTATATACGGCTTCCTAGTGCTTTACACCTCTCTCTAAGGTGTTTACAGAGTCAGCATATTGCCCCCAACAATCTGGGTTCTCATTTTATTGACCTCAGAAGGATGGAAGGCTGAGTCAACCTTCAGCCGGTCAGAATCAAACTCCTGGCTGTGGGCAGAGTTATCCTGCAATACTGCATTGTAACCACTGTGCCAACACAGCTCTTCTATCAGAAGTTATGGAAGGAACTTATGGAAAGAACTGTTTAAATAATTACATAATGCATACCCATTGGCATTTATATAGATAGTGGAGACTTAGATTCCAGATTTGGTCCTGATGATGAATTTCTATATGCACAATACCAAATCCATGACTAGTTTAGAATCTGATTTCCTCCTGTGTACAAAACAATCAAAGGATCTGAAATATAGGTGTATGCCTGGGCCAAACAATTAATTCTATCTACATATTTGAGCATATCTTTACATAATGAATTGATCCTTTAAATCAAATCACCTTGCCGATCTTAATTTTTAGACTGGGTTCAAGAGTACCGTAGCTTTATAGACTATATAATTGTCTTATGGAATTTTCTACAGTTTCTTGATTATTTTAAAGTTTCTGAAATGGGCTACTATATACCATTAATTAAATCTTGTGAAAGTTTCAGAAAAGAACAATTTAAAAATCTTCATCCCTTGCTCCAAGCTTTTAATAATATATCAAGCAAATATGGTTAATTACAATTTCAACAAATTGCTGTCTTCATTGATTTTGCCATAAAAATATAATGTTACAAAGTCTTCTGCCCTAACAATGTTTTGACTTCAAGAACTAAGAATGATTCTCTGTTGAAATAAAAGAAAAGCAATGTTTAGAAGACAAACTCTCATCTATATTTTTAATTGGAGGAGTGGACTGTTATCTTTCTATGGGAATTTGTTTTAATATTTTAAAAATCATCCTTTGCAAAGAGAAAGGGGGGAAAATACAATTTGTAGCATTATACATACCAACATGTATGAAATGGGAAGACAATTTTCCCAGTACAATTTTGTTTGGAAATAAAACAGATGATGTTTCTGGATTGAATAAGGAGAGCAAGGCAGAGAGGGGTAAGAATGATATGGCTATTACTCTGATTAACAAAAAGAAATGGCTTAGAAAGAGTTCAATACTTGGAATATTACCTTATACAAATATTATTTTATTATGTCAGTTATTGTTCAAGCAAGACCAAGCAATCAACAATGTAAGTGGGAAGAGATAAGGAACTGTCTGTAAAATTTCAGTTGGGTGTTTAATAATTGGGTCTGATATCTGTTGGTTCTAGAACTGATATACACAAAGGGTCATGGAAAGGACTATTGAAGATACACCTTCTCTTCTTCAAACTGATGCTTTTTCACAAGCAGTCATACTTGCCAAATTGCTTGTCAAATACAAAGTTATCAATTTTACTGCAGAAATATTCCCTACAGTCACCACCGTATGGTGTTTTGACCATAGTATTAACATTGTGAAAAGGTTGGCCTAAATTGAGGTAAAATTTAAAAAGAGGAGTTACAATACGCTTAACACCAACAACATCTGCAACAATATCTCCATATCCCAGGTCATTTTGAAGGACTCAATAGGTGGACAAACCTATGGCTGACTATGCGACTAACCACACACACACACACACAAAAAAAAAAAATCCAATGGGAACTAATAAGGCAAAAAGATCAGAGTGACTGAAATGAATTTTTATATAAACCATGTCGATTTATTCACAGCATACCACCATTATTTAACTTATTTAAAATTTGTGTTGCATTTTTTTTCAAAGTTACTCAATGTAAAAACAAACAAACAGGTGCAATTCTCATGGGTGAGAATGATGTAATGTTCTTCTTTTTCATTGTGCAACCATATCTCCTGCAATCTGTAGCTTCCCACACTTGAATTAAATAACCCAAGAGAGGGATATTATGTAGAACTCTTCCCAATGGGCTTTTTCATCTCTGGAAGTTTGGCAGCCAGAGCAAATGCAGAGTGTATAACAGAAGCAGCAGCAGCAGCAGCAGCAACAACAACAACAACAACAACAACAACAACAACAACAATGTTTTTTTTATTTATAACAATAAAGTAAAAAGCAAGCAAATGAACAAAAGGTAACAAACTCAGGATAATCTATATATATAAAAGTGAAAACCACTCACGCATTAATCACGAAATCTCCAGAACCGTAAAGCCTACAAACTTGAAATTTGCCACATATGTTCCTCTTGGCTTCTAGGTGCTCACTAAGAAAGGATTTTTCAAAATGACCATCATAGCATGACTATTTCTTATATTAATATTAACAAGCTCTGATGCTAAGGAGTTCTACTCCCCCCTCCCCACCTGAAAAGAAATCTGATCCAAATGCAAAACACAAGCAGAGGAGTTTCAGTTTCGCTTTTGCTT
>QLTV01003428.1:385111-399241 GCA_003457575.1 Thermophis baileyi
AGATTATATTTTATTCTTCAGGCATCCTCTGACAACACTCACGGTTATGTAGAAGTTCTTCTGAATCTACAGTCATAATCTGGAACCATCACGAATATTGTAAAAAAGGATTAACGCTTCCCATCTCCTTGTTCAGGCATCCTTTCCCGGTAGCTAGCTTGAAATGACTTCCTTTGGGATACCGTACTTCAATTATTCCCGGCCCCCCAGGCATACTTCAATGACCAATGAGAGGACACAGTTATGATCACATGCCATGGACTACATGGCATGGACTACATTCCCCAGAATGCTATGTCTTAAAGAGACAGTTCTTAATTCTAGGCTAAACCCTTGATAAGCCAGGAGAGAGAGAGAGAGAGAGAGAGAGAGAGAGAGAGAGAGAGAGAGAGAGAGAGAGAGAGAGAGAGAGAGAGAACACAAAGTAAAGATCTCCATTGACCAGTTAGACTTTGAAGCTCAAGAGATTGCTCCTATACCTACATACAGTATGTTTATATCTTTATATTTACATACTATCTAATCTTAATTGGTGTCTTTATCTATTGCCATTCAGATGAAACATCTAAGATACAACAGGATATCACTAATTCCTTTTTATTTGTTATTTGCGTATATCCATGATACATACATCATGTCAAAGTATAGGGATTTGCTCAACTTTATACTACTCAGCACTTTGAGCATTTATCAGGCCTTCCCTAATGAAAAAGGTAGTATTTCTGTTTCTTGGTCTATTAAGGGAAATTATGTCTATAGTTTGAAACCTAATGAACTGAATCCTTAGTCCTGATTCACTCAGGATTAGTTATTAACTGGAAGAAATTACTTACATTTATATTTCAGCATGGCCATTTGAACAATATATACTGTAAATAAGCAGGCAAGAACTCTTATCAGCAAAATAGTAGATAAGTCCTATTAACAATAACCTTCCAAAATAATAATAATATATTAGTTGTATATTGTAGAAATGTAAATTTGGTTTATTCAATTTAATGCAAATCCACACTTGCATACTATCACAAATACTCAAACAGCATACAGGCAAATATTCCTTATTTGATCATATAAGTGGCTATAATAAATTCTACTTATGGAATTTGTAAGGCTAAACAGCCACAGTTCCTTCCAAAAAAAAAAAAAAAAAACTAAGTGGAGGGNNNNAATTTTATTAACAAAATTTGAAAGGCAAAAAAGCAAAAGTTCCTTCAAAAAAAAAAAAAAAACCTACGTGCAGGATGTTAGGCCAGCAAACATTTTGTCTAGGAGAAGAACGTGAACCCTGTGTGAAAAAGCCAGGTCTACCAGTTCAATATATATTATAATATTGACTTTCCAACATTATACACACTCATACTGCATTTGTCAGGGCAAGAGTGCATTGCAGACTGCCAAGAATTGTAAGCAGACCCTACAATACATTTTGCCAACCCTTCTGTTTCGTCTAGTTGTCCCATCAAATTGAAGATCCTCAGCATTTCAAACAAAACCCAATTCATCATAGCACAGCTTGAAAAAAAAAACAACCCAGGAAAAATCATATACTTTTATGGACAAAACAAACATCAGAAATTCAAGCAATGTGGCAACATGTTGCTTGTATCAGCATTACACCTCCTGCACTCCTGTCACTCACATCCACACCCCAAATAAAAATTAGTAAATGCAGCTCCCTGTCACTGAAACATCCAGTCTTGATTAATGATATCAGCGGAAATCTATTTTTGAGATTAGCTAATTCCTGGAAAGATATAATCAAATTGGTTTTCTTCAGTGATTTCTTTTCACTTTAATCATTTAATTTTAATATCTCTGGCTTGGACTTTTTTTTCTTCCCTTTTTTAAAGATGGAAAACCAGCTGTGCTTCTCAAGACCACTCTTTTTTAAAGATTTCTTCTTGCAGCCTCAGAAGCTGATATGCACTCATCTAAATGAAGTACCTTGTTCTTAAAAGAAAATTCAACATTACAGACTCAGTGTTATTCTTCTCTCTGGAACCTGCTGAGTGCTTCAGAAACTTTAAGAATATTAATGGCCTGGCTATTTGAAAAACAGAACATCTATTCAGAATGAGGGATATATTTGATATATGCTTTATATTGTCATGCTTGGAGGTTTTCTTATTATTTGTTTAAATAAGCAGATTAAAGGATAGACTATTGGGCAGTGGCAGGAAGATGTCACATTTTATTTCTTTAATTTTAATCTTTTTTGTGGGTCTTGTGCCTTCATACTTTGTCTTATTTAAAGTCCCTGAGAAAGGAATAATGAGTTCTATATGAGTAGAAATCAAGAGAGACCTTGTCCTGTCAGAACCTTGAAAAGCTCAATTCAAGAAACTATACATTGACTCCTTTTCTGTGAGGCCCAAGGAACCAAAAATGACAGAAGGGATTATTTCAGAGTAATTTCTTTATTGTTGCTTGCTTATAGACAAAAATAAAAATAAAAATCCAGGCTAAAGCACTTATTGTAAAATTACAAGATGTACCCTCTCTCCCCACTGGGGAACTCTCGTTTTGCTTTCTTTCTAAATATCAACTATTCCAAGCATTTTTTGTCTTTTTATTCCTGGGAAAAAGTCCTGTGACTCTGGCTCATACTCCATACTCTGCATTTTCTGTCTTCAACTGTGGCCTTAAAAGACATGAATAGGGGGATTCCACAGTTTCATTCTGCTAAGTCTGAACTTAGAGGGCCCCTAGAGCATTTTGAAGCTGAAGACTCCTATATGGCTATGGAAAATTCAGAGCCAGAAATCCTTGTTGAAAGTCTATATCTCTGATGGAAAGACTACCTTCTCAGGTTGGGTAGAAAGCTAGTTACAGATGGATGTATACCATTTGACATTTAATCATTTATTTAAGATGGACAATGGCTCAGTCAGATCTTTGACTCTTGACTCATTTTTGTGCATTTACCTACCATTCTTACAGTTCTGAATTATCTATTCATACTAATTATTAATTAGTAGTTCTTTCCATTTCCTATATTTGTATATTTCCATTCACTAAACTTTTTGTGTAGCCTCTGTAGAGTCTTCTGCATTAATTGATTAGTCAATTTTCCCCTCGTCTTCCTTTTCCTCCTTCTCTGAATTGTCTTTTTAAAAGGAACTTCATCCCACCTTGAACTATTTTCCTATTAGCTTTTGTCACAATATCTTACATGATTACTCTGTATTAAAATATATGTATCAAAAACCCAAAACATAGTCAAACTGTTTATAGTCACTATTAACATTGCATACATTACTGACATGGCTTCAATATTGTTTTTTCTGTGGCTTTGCTAGGAATTATTAACATGGGCTGTTTCTATATCTTTTTTTCTGACAGAGATTTCTTATATAAAAACTTACTTGACACAATTGCTATTCTGATTTTGTTTTGCTTTAATCTCTTTATGTTAAAAATCTTTGAGAAGTGAATACTGTATGGTGACCCATTCTATATTTTAAAACCTCTTTTACTTTAAATTATACAGAAACGTCACCTCAGATTGAAACAAAGATTTGCAGTAAGTTAAAGGAACACATGAATGTAGGTGTTTTATTTCTGCATTTCACACTTCACCTAAAAATTATTTCATGCATTATACCTCATTGCTACTGGGCTGATGTCATAGTCATCCATCATAGCACCTCTATCTTAGCATATTATATCCCCCACCATATCAGTAAATCATTTCAATTTGTTTTTATTGTACAATTTAATATTTATTGTAGCCCGCATAGTCATATTTTAGTTTCGGCAGAAAAAATCTGTAGGCATTTTTCACTCATAATGTTCTTTCCCTTCCAATTCAACATGTGATAGGATTAACTCACAGACAAGGTTCAACAAAGAAACCTACAAATTTCAAAATCAGCAATGAATTCCTCTCTCCCTCCCTCCCTCACCTCCTTCTCACTGTGCAACTTGGAAGTACAGGTAGTTCTTGATTTATGACCACAATTGAGCTCCAAATTTCTGTTGTTCAATGAAACATTTATTAACTGAGTTTTGCCCCGTATTATGACCTTTCTTGTCACAGTTATTAAGTGAATCATTGCAGTTGGTAAGTAAGTAACATGGTTGTTAATTGAATCTGGCTTCCTCATTGACTTTGCTTATCCAAAAGTTGCAAAAGGGGATCACATGACCTTGGGACACAGCAATGGTCATAAATATGAATCAGTTGGCAAGCATCTGAATTTTGATCACATGATCCTGGGGCTGCCTGAAGGTCATAAGTGTGGAAAAATGGTCATGTCATTTTTTTCAGTGCCTTTGCAACTTTGAACAGTCACTAAATGAACTGTTGTAAGTTGAAAGATTGACCTGTACAATCTTTCTGTAAAGGAACAATACACATTAATCTGAATTATATTGGTTTGGATTAAAAGTATCCATTGATGCACACAAAGGACTTGTATTTGTAAATAGATTCCATTTTCCTGTTATGCCAAATCCCCCATTATCTTAAAGCCACAACATATTTTCAGGCAACTTTCAGATAAAGTTTAGCAATAAGGAAAGGAGTATAAAATATTTTTCATAATGCTTTATTTAGTGATTCATAACTTATTGGTGCTTCTGATAGACAGAGATTCTGGTAGATAGAAACATGCTAACTGGATCAAAAGCATCATTTACAGCACTTTCTCCATGATGGTGCTAGAATCCATAAGATCTTGCACCAGAAATGTTAATTGTACAGATTTAGTATAACACATCCTCCTTTCCAGAGTCATAGCTTGGGCAGCTGGAGTGTCCAGAAATATAGTGGCTCTGAAATGGAGAGGCTTAGTTTTAATTTTGTTTTCTCTCCGACTATTTGTCTTGAAGGACTACCCTGTAAAAATAAATGAACTGTCTGGGTTTAAGT
The DNA here is from genome assembly GCA_003457575.1 of Thermophis baileyi. Lineage (NCBI taxonomy): Eukaryota > Metazoa > Chordata > Lepidosauria > Squamata > Dipsadidae > Thermophis > Thermophis baileyi. The sequence goes on from QLTV01003428.1 coordinate 389,985, forward strand.
ATTCTCATAATATGTAGCTTTGGACCAATAGTGGGTTCTAAAACCCGTTGGTACCGGTTCGCGCGTGCGCGTGCCCCTTCTGCACATGCGCAGAAGCGTCCCGGGCGGGTGGGTGGAGCCTCCCACCTCCGCCGCTACCGGTTCACAGAACCGGGCCGAACCGGGAGCAACCCACCGCTGCTTTGGACATTATTGCTTTTACTTCCTGGCCTTAGTATTGCAGTGTCATTAAATCTCACTATGGATGGGAAAATTTATTATCTCGGAAGTTACTCAATATATACTCCATTAGTTGTGGAATATGTAGTTCAGTTTCTCTAAGTTAATTTGGGGTGAGATACAGGAAGCCTGGCCATCATTACATCTTGATGTAGTATGGTCTGGATTTTTACTGGAAATTAGTTACCTGCATTAATTTGGTTTAAAAAAATAAACAAGTATTTCTCAGGTTAAGAAATATCTCCAATATTTGTTTTGAAGCTAAAATGTACTTTCCCAAAATAATAATTATAAAGAATTCCTTATGCTTATTTCTGTAGCAGCATTGGCACGGATATGCTGCTTACTACTTAAGTTTCACAGTTTTATTAATAAGTGAACATTCATCATTGTAATTCAATATGTTATACACACCGGATTTGGGCTAATGGCAGCACAGACAAAAAAGGCCTGTAAAATAGCAAGTTTTCATTTTGCATGCAGCTATTGTCTTCAGTATATTTTACTATTCAGAAGCATAGAAGCAGACTTTCCCTAGTGAGATTTTCAGGTTCATTCTCTGTAAAATCTTTATCAAGAAGCAGAGAGTAACAAGGCTCAGTGATTTATATTGTTACTATGTGCCAAACACTTCCAGGACATATGTGGCAATATGAGCTACTGGGGAGGAAGGTAAAAGGCACATGATCCGTTCCCCTAAATAACATATTCTACATAGACCCACATACTTCTTACTCTGACAAATTCCATGGCATTGCAATTCCTTTCATTCTTTGGAACAAAGAGGATCCTAGTTTATGTGCTATGTAACTGAATAATCAACACATTTTTTTCTCTCTCTTACTAGAAAAAAAGAAAATTTAATACAAATCATGTTATGATTTTAGCCAATGTTACTTTCACTCTTGTTCTTTTATAGTAGAGTAAAAATAAATTCAGTAATTTGTGATAATTTATATATTATACGGAATAAAATATATTTTCATGCATAATGAATTATTAGATAGGTACATAACAAATACATCCAAAACTATAATACTATGCCATTTTTTCTAGTGAAATCTGCTTCTGAATTAATTGAGTTAATTTCTGAATCTAGTATATATACGTAAGCATCACATTTTATGCACAGTACAGAAGAAGAGTGAGTAATGGTCAAAAGAAATTAAAGGCAGGAGATAATAGAAAAGAAATCTAATTGAATATAGTTTGCAGAAACATCATTCACTATATGTTTCTTCTTACAAACCATCATTGCTTCAATCACATTCAAATGCTAATTCATATATTGCTTTTTGTTCTTTAATCTTTTCTCCTACCTCATTTTGCAGATTTTATCTACTTTATTGATTTTTCATTTCCACTTGACCCATAAACTCTTTCTTCATATATTTGTTTTATGATTTTATTCTAATTCATTCCCTTTAAATGACTTATACATTTCCCATTTTTCTTATGCACTGCTTGCTCACTTTTACATCATTCTACATTCATTCTTGACCTTATCACTTCTTGTTTTACTACTCACACTTCTTAACTAACTCATTTCCACTGCAATCATTTCATTTTTATGGTTCTTATAACATACCTTCTCACACTTTCATTGAAGTTGTTGAGAAGTTGGGCATTTTTAGAAATGTGAATTTAACTCAAAATAATAAATATACAATTGGGGAGTATAATAGTATCATAGACAAAACCATTAGCACTCATTTTCACAAAGCTTCATTCGTCATACTGTGTAGTAGCCACTATCTTTCAACAACATTAGCACATGTTGGAATTACTCCAAAATGTTTATATTTTTAGCAAATTAAAATAAACAAATTCATCTATATGCCTATTCATGTATGTTTAACTTGTCATTTATATAGTTTTTCCTCAAAAAAAAATGGCCTTATTGTTTGGTACATTAATTTTCAGACCCATATTCCATGCTGTAATATACAATTGTCTAGCATTCATTGAAAATGTTTGGGTGCCCAGTCAACAATATCTGAATACTGTATATTGTCTGTATACCAAAGTACATGCACATATGGACTAACACATTTCTAAATCACTGCAAGCATTCTTTCTTATCTATCAATAAATAACTATAGTTAACAACAAAGGGAACACCACAGATCTTTGCCTTGTTCCTGCTCAGTATTGAATATTTGCTAAGAATCCCATTTGTTACTCTGCATTCTTTATTTCCATCATACTGTATGTTGTTCTTGTCACAATAAGCACTCATTACCAAGTTCACAATATGTTCCATCATTCAAGAGTATTTTATTACAGATTTTGCATATGATAAAACATGTAGGAAACTTGGTTTCATACAGTACTGAGGAAAAAAAATCTGTCAGTGCTTTGCATAAAACCATATTACTTCTTCATTTTTTTTCTACCCCTTGTAATCTCAGCAAGAACTCTGCCACTCTCTCAGGCACACTTAACAAATAATTGCTCTGTATTTTCTGCTTTCGGTCTAGTTATCTTTCTCTTTGCATAAAATAACACTAACAGCATTTTTTTAATCTTCAGGCATAGATCTAGTGTTTGTAGACATGTAAAACAAGTCAAACAGACACTTATTTAGCAAACTATATATGTATTTTAACATTTTTCCAATAAGTCCATTAACAACTGCAGTCTTGTAAGGTTTTGGCAATCTTGAAGCATTTACTGTATATTATATTTTTCTTAGAACAGATATTACAGATCTTTTAAAAATTCTACTCTTTGAAATATTTCTTCCAGTCCCATTCATTTGTCTAAAATATTCTTTCCAGCATCTTCTCCCTTCATTTCATTCAAATCATATCATCACTTTTATTTGTAATTCCATGCACCAAATGCTTTGGCTAAAGGCTGCTAATTTAACAGTTTTCACTCACTTCCCAATCAATTCACAATTTTTCTCAAAATTAATTCCTCATTATTCCACTGTAGTTTCACTGTAGCATAACAAGAAACCAGAACCAATTTCTGTTTTCGTACAAATTCACAATAATCTAGAGGATACCAATTCATACTTAAGTCATATTCATACACTTGACTTTATAGCTAAGACATTATACCAAGTGTACCTAAGTTTCATGATCTGCAAGATTTAGTCTTTGCCATATTATGATAGGACTTTACTTACTACAGATATGCAAAATCTCTTTTATAAAATGTAGAGCAAGGAGTAAAGGCTCGGGATTGTTGTATATCTTTGGGAGGTCATATATATACATATATTTGATACAAAAGTATTTTGGGGGGATTCTCAAAATACTTTGATAAGAGTGGGTAGCATTGTATGTGTATGTGTATGTGTATGCATATGTATATGTATATCATAGGGGTTATGACATAACTTTTTGTATAAGGGATTTTATTTCCTGCATGTATCAGTAATATTTTGAGCTTCTTTACTAAAAATAAATAGAACTACAAATCTAGTGGCTGAGTATGGGTCAAATATGGTAATAGCATAATGGTTAGAACATGATTGTTAGAAGTAACAACATGGTTGATCAACCTTAAATTCAATTATATGTGAAATCAGTGTTAGGATACAGCTGACAGAATAGTTCATGCAGCTGCCAAGGTCATGCTACTGAATTGGTATGCCAACTATTCTTTTTTTTTTCCTTCTCAACTGAACTCTGCAGAAATGACACCAAAGTTATATCAAATAGATTATAATATGCAATGAGAAAACATGGTTAGTACTCAAAGAGCAGCATGTATAGGTCTACAAATTTATATGTCTAGTCCTTCTAGCTCCTTATAAACAACTGTTTCAGAAGATACTTTATAAAGGAATAATGTTATATAGAATTGATCTGATCTTTTCATTCAGTAAATCTCCTTAAAGAAGTCTTATCAGATGCAATTCTATATATGAATTTACAGTTTACAATCATATATGATCTTAGACCTCGTAATAGTAGTTATTGCTGTAAGATTTTTTTTTCTACGAGCTATTGGGAAAATAGTGCCTAACACAGACTAAACTGATAAAATTAAAAAGCTAAATCTCACACTGCTTTCATGAAGCATATTAATTTGTTAAAATGTTTCTATCCAAATTTTTTAAAAAATCATGGTTATAAATATGTACGTACATACATACATACATACATACATGTATGTATGTATGGGGGGAAGGCACTGACATGTTCACAGCTCACATTTTCCAGGAAAGAAGCATTAAGTGATAACATGTTTTTGTTAACTCTTGAAAAATATTACATCTCTCTAAATTTTGCAGAATTTTATTTTCTTAAAAGCCACAAAGCTCTTCAACACCCTAAAATGAAGTGAACATTTTGTCATTTTTTTCCTAGTTGTTTCAATATTTTGTTGTATTGAAACTGAAATTCTCACCTTTAATGTCTGTCTAGAGTCTAAGATTTAAAAGAGTGGAAATGAATTACTAAATCAACCTAAAAATTTAAGAAAATATTCAGATTTAATTTAATGGAGAACAGAGTGCAAAATGGGGAAGAGTAAACCAGGTTTTATTTCACATTATTTCATTTTCACTCCTTTGCTACCAATTTTAGGATGCTAATAGAGAGCTTGGTCCTTTGGCAACCATTTTTAAATTTTATTTTCTGAATGGAACAATGTTTTTATTTTCCAGAATTATATATATAATCTCATCACATGGATAATATAAGAAATACAAATAACTACTGTCTAGAAATACTGTCTCTTGCTATGCCTGGTAAGCTATCTCCACCATGTTTGTTTGTATTTTATCCTCTCACAATCACAAAAATACCCAAAATTTAATCACTTGCAGGTGGGTTGTAGAAACTAGATGTTATTTTAAACAAATAGTAGTGAAAACAGAACCTGTGAAACAACTTGAAATGTATGTCAGAGTTGAGACCATTGATTTAATGTCAGGATTCCATTAGTGGCAAGATCTTGTCAGAGCAGGAATGCAGAGTGTGAATATGCAATAGTCAGTAATGACTGAATATGAGAAATAGAATTCAAGAATTCCCTTTACACATAGAGACACAGCAAAGAAAAAGTTGGGGTTGAACTCAAAGGTACCGTTTTTCCCCAAAAATAAGACCCTGTCTTATATTTTTTTGAATCCTGAAATAAGTGCTTGGCCTTATTGCCATGCACTCAAAAGTCCGATTGGGCTTATTATCAGGGGATGTTTTATTTTGGGGAAAACAGGGTATACAAGCTCTATGTCAGTCTCAAATTTATTTATTTATATTCCACCTTTATTATTTTTACAAATAACTTAGGGTAGCAAATATATCCAAATCATCTCCTATTTTCCTCACAACCACCCCTTGTGAGGAAGGTTGGGCTAAGAGGATGTGACTGGCCCAAGGTCATGCATCTTGCTTTCATTCCTAAGATTGAACTAGAACTCATGATTTCTTAGTTTCTAGTCTTAACTAGAAACATTCTTTGGAATGTATAATTTTAGCCATTACAGAATAAAAATTTACCAATAACGACTAGACTTCCTGATGATTTTCACTTCCATTTATTAAGATAGTTGTGTGCATGCAGAAATGTGTGCTCTGCATAAAATTATAGGGCATATATTATTCCTTTCACTTCCTGACTTCCACATTTCAAAATTGTTATGAATAAAACTATAAACCTAATTTTACTGTAATAATGAAGTACAATGAAGACAAATGGAATAGAATAGTACAGAATAATGGAGTTGGAAGGGACTTTGGAGGTCTTCTAGTTCATACCCTGCACAAGCAGAAGATCCTGTACCATTCTGGACAAATGGCTATCAAATCCCTTCTTAAAAACTAATCTTTCTTTTAAAAAAAAAGAGAAAAAGAGAATTTCTGCTCTCATGTTGTGTTTCCAAAACTCAACATAAGTCTCTCACTCAATTTAAATATTAGTAATAGCTAATCATATTTCATTATGCACGTAAACAGCTATATATATCAACCTTTTTATATTTACTGAACTCACGTTACAAACCAAATTTTATGCTTATACATGTATTTTCTACATTGAAAATAGTCCATTGCTTTATAACAAATAATATTTTTTCATTATTAGAGTACAAACTTGCCCCAAATAGTAGTTTTAATAACATGTCTGGCTTTAGTACTTCTGTATTCCTCTATTACAGGGTATTGACAATTTAGAAAATACATGCAACTTATTTTACTTATTTATTAATTAATTAAAAGTCCCACATTTGATGTGCCAGTTTCAGCAAAACAGATTTATCAAATTGAGTGTTTATACTAATCACGTTGGCTCCTTTTTCCCATAACTATGAAACCAAGTCTCCTTTAAATCTAACTAAATTTTCTAACAAGAGGAATTTTTCTGTATTATGCAGAGTTTCTCCTTGGGAAAATTAGTGTTGCAATGTAGTCTTTAAACAAGCTCTTAAATCTGTGATGCTATGAATGCTCCGCTATGAATGCTCAGCTTCAGAAAGGTTGATTTAGATATTCATTTTGAATTTTATGGGTGATATTTTTGATTGATGAAAACCTCCCAAAATTTGATTGATGAAAACCTCCCAAAATTCATAGGGATTGAGGTGGTAAATGAATTATACAAATAGACATACAAATATGTTTTTGTTGAAGACTATAATAGGACATGGTTACAATTTTTCAGCTGAATTCAGAGAAATGGCATTAGGATGTGCCTAGCAGATAGTTTTTTAAGCATGGTTAGATAAAATAAGATGCCCATAGCTGAATTATCTCAGTTCTAAATGTCAACATATATTCCAGATACTTATATCTAAAAAAGTCTGTTGTTTGTTTACTTGTTATATTTACATAGTACCATAAGCAAAGCTGACTCCCAAGTGAAGATTAAATGTAGAATCTTCTGCCTGCAAACAACATGCTACTTTGAGCTGTACACGTTATTATTAGTAATATAACATTTCTAAAATGTTATATGATACAGAGCTAAAGAATGGATATTGCAGTGTCTCACAATACTGAATATTTTATAATTCTAGATTATGATGAGATAAGATTGAATATGCAAAGTCTGATATTGTATGCTACTTATTAAGAGTGACAGATTTGTGCCTGTATAACAATTGCCCATTTCAGATTTTGCTTTAGGATTTTCAGTTTATTCCTTCCAGCTAATGGAAGAGGAAGGAAGGGAGGGAGGGAGGGAGGGAGGGATTGATTTGGTTTCTTCCTTCTGCTGTAGCCTTATTTTGAACTATTTATATATCATCAAATATTCCAACATTGTGGGAGTTTATATTTTCTTTCAATTAATCTGGAAGAATTGAACTCTTGTAGCATCCAAATCTTTCATTGTTTTAAGGCAGCAGACATATCCTGGCATTCATTTGGCTTTGTTTTCTGCTCATTGTTCTGTCGTCAATTAAAGCAGTTTAGTATCGCAAATATCATTTACAAGGCCACTACTTCTAGATAATTTTCTGCTAAATAGAAAATAAAATAAGAGCAAGTTGGTGTTTATTTTCATTCATAGTGTTTTAGCAACCACATGACTTGTTTTAAGTGTGCCTAGTTAGCCTTCAATAGAAAATATCTTCTGCATCCCAGTGATTAATTACCAAACACTTACAGTAACATGGTTGATATGCATCTGTGCCACATGTGAGGCCTGATCAGCTGAGTATTTTTTAAACAATTACAGAGTTAATTTCTAGCAGAACAGCAGACATCTGGTCTGATCTAAACAAAATACCATCAATATTGCCTCTCTCTCAAACAGACCACCTACTCCATTAGCCCTCATTAAAAAATGGTCCCAAAAAGCAGCTGCTGCTGGAAAAAAAATAGCTGCAAGTGACCACCATTATACAGTAGAATAGAAATTAGAGCATTCTGTGCTTTCATTAACATATTCTTAAAGATTTGATTTATAAAGTAGCACATACCATTATAATGATTCATGGAGCAGATTTTTCAACATTAATGCAATCATATATTTATAGACTTCTAGATTAGAAGGAAGAGATATAATCCATGAATTCAGGACACAAGCTACTTCATTGCTTAAGAGCTCTTACATTTAGGAAATTTCTTATTTCAACTTTGAATTACTCACTAAAAACTTTCCACCCATTGGTTCTAATCTTACTTTCATACACTCTGGAGAACAAATCCCTACTCTGTTTCCTATGACATCCCTTTATATATTTGAAGTGTGCTATCATGTCCCCTTAGCCATTTTTCTTAGGGCTAAGCATGCCAAGTTCCTTTAACCATTATTCATAGGGTTTAGCCTCAAAGCTCCTTAGATCTTTCTTTCTGTTCATTGAACTTTTTTGAGTCCCTCAGAGTCCTTCTTGTAAGTTTTAGTGCTAAGTCTAAGTTGAACCTATGCATCAGGCTTTTACTGCCTAAGTGAATAATATATTTCTCACTACTGACCATCATTTTGATGGATAGGGCTCAATGTTCAAGTCTAACAATACAGTATGCTTTTAAATCTTGAGCCATCTTCTGGGGTGTTAGCAATCCTCCCTTTCTAGGTCATTCAGCTCATATGGGGTTATTTATAAAGATGTTGAAGATTAAACTTGAACTCCAAATATCCCACTTCATACTTCTTCTATGGAACTTGCACTTCCATAGGAAAATGGAAACCTATTTTATTAATTGTATTTAGGAAAGGTACAGACCACAGGTGAAATCCAGCCGGTTCTCATCGGTTCGCCCGAACCGTTAGTAAATTGCTTAGGCAGTTCGGAGAACTGGTTAAAATTAAAGTACAAGAGAGGTTTCTTTTCTCTCTCTCTCCCTTCAGTTAATAGCTCCACTTAACAGTTGCAGCTGGAATGCAGCTGATACACGCTGAATCAACTCAATAAACAACAGAAACTGACAGGATTAGGGCAAGGAAACCCATCAATCACCCATCTAGGGATGGGATTAACCTCTTCCCTTTAGGAAGAAGGACAAGATTACAAACATTTTCATTATAAAGAATATTAAGTAACACTTCTGTGATCAGCTGATACTCCCTGGAGTTTCCCAAGACATTTTATAGCTGCTGCAGAGTTGGCTACTTCTTGTTGCTCCCTGGGGGAA
>QLTV01003428.1:399622-423999 GCA_003457575.1 Thermophis baileyi
TGTTTTTAAGAAGATGTTAGATAACCATTTGTCTGAAGTGGTGTAGGGTTTCCTGCCTAAGCAGGGGGTTGGACTAGACGACCTCCAAGGTCCTTTCCAACTCTGTTATTCTATTCTGTTTTAAATATTGGAACAGTACTATTTTATTGTGAGTTGGACTAAGGAGAAATTTCCTAATAGCAATAGCACTTAGACTTATATACCGCTTTACAGTGCTTTACAGCCCTCTCTAAGCGGTTCACCGAGTCAGCATATTGCCCCCAACAATCTGGGTCCTCATTTTACCCACCTCGGAAGGATGGAAGGCTGAGTCAACCTTGAGCCGGTGAGATTTGAACTGCCGAACTGCAGCTAGCAGTCAGCTGAAGTAGCTTGCAGTACTGCACTCTAACCACTGTGCCACCTTAGCTCTAAGGGTGAGACCAATCAAATTGGCCATGCCCACCCAGCCACATGACCAAGCCACGCCCACCAAGCCACACCCACAGAACCGGTAGGGAAAATTTTTGGATTTCACCACTGGTACAGACACATTGCGCCATCTGAATATCTTTTCCAAGGCCCTCATTGCCAATCTGCCAGATAGTAATCTGCAGTGTATTTTAGGGATATATTGTTTCTTACTGTTTATAGTTAATCCTAAAAGCTACCCATCACTTTGATATCTTAACTGTCAATTCTAAGGCTGACTGCTGTACTTGTTATCTTTAGGAAAATGGGAATCCCTAATTCATTGAATCATGAATTCACTGAAACCTACACAAAAGTCAGGAAGTCACACTATGACAAAAAAAAATTGGTTCCAGATTGGTAAAAGAGTGAGAAAAGGGTTACTCTCTTCTTATTTATTCAACATATATCCAAAATATATTGAGGAAAGCTGGATTGGAAAAAGGTGAATGTAGTTTTAAAACTACATTCAGAAATATTAATAACATGTGCTATACTAATAACATTACCCTGGTAGCTGGAAAGGTAAAAGAATGAAAACTCTACCAATGCAATTCAAGAGCAGAACTAACGACAACATGTATAGAACTGACAATTAAGATATCAAATATTCTCAGCTCTTCTTCAGTAGTTATGTGATCCAGAGGCCCATCATCTAGCAACATATTTTCAACCACTTTATATTGTCCATCCATGTGGATTGCTGGAGGGATTTTCCATTGCCTTGTCCCACAGAGTAGGGAATTATGGTTTTCCCATTGTCACTTACAGTAAATAATAATCTGCCTCCAACATTTTCCTAAATCTCTGCTGTCCAATATTGGTGCCTGCTTGCTTTAGTGGATAGCTGAGATTACAGTACCTAAATGTCTCGGATGGCTCTTCTCTTCTTGGATTATATACTCATGGTATTCCCCAAAGTCATAAGCCTCTGTTGTGTAAATCCCCACACTCTTAACATTTGTTTTTGATTGGATATAATAAAGCTATTCTCCAACTTCTTGAAAATCTTTAAAATCCATACCTCTCTCGGAGTCCTCTAACCAACTTGTATTTTCCAAGTCATTCTTATCTTTCAAATCTGCCAAGACTGTCAGCAGCAAGTTATATTCCAATCCATCTAGCTGTAAATCTGGTTGTACCGCTGTTACTTGCATCTGGTTATCATCTTCAAATTTATTTAAAACCACTGTTACTTGTATCCAAAATTTATATCCAAATTTTCAAATTGGGCTTGTAAGTTAAAAAAATTATTCCCCCCCCATCTTTCCCAATAAACTTTGTCTTGATACATTACTTTGTCTTTATACATTACTTGTGTTTTCACTATTTTGATATAGTCCAAAATAATTCAGTTGTTAAACTTTTACAGTTGGAACTTTTACAGCCAGTCATAAACAGCTCCTCTCAAAGACGGGAAAAGCATGGTAGCAAATTAGTCATTGAGAAAAGCTTTCAAAAGAATAAGAAAAAGAGATTTTTATTTAAAAAAAATTTAAAAATAAAATTATCTGTGTGTGTGTGTGTGTGTGTGTGTGTGTGTGTAATATGAAATCCCTGTAGTGAAAGTTTGATACATATATAAGTCACATCACATTCAACCATTCGATTAACATTTGAAAGTAAAAATCAAAAGAAAAAAAATCAAATCCTGTTATTGAAACCCAGGAGTTCTTCAAACAACAGGCAGCTAGAAGGAAAAGGAAAAGATGGAGACTCAACCCTCTGACTGGTCCCACTGAGAATTGCAACCTTCTAGAATCTAGATCCTCTTCTCAGGTAGGTCCATAGTCATCCAAAGCAGGGGTGGGTTCCTCCCGGTTTGGACCAGTTCTCCTGTACCAGTAGCGGCCCGCTGGTGATGTCACGATGACATCAGCGAACCGGATCGGTCGGTGCCAGTCCGTGGGGGCCGCCATCTCTTTTTTTTAAAAAAATTTTAATTTTTATTTATTTATTTATTTGAATTTTTTTTAAATTTTTTTTTCCTTCTGAGCATGCGCAGAAGCTGACTTCCGGCACTGTGCATGTGGTCGCCATTTTTTTCCCGGCTTTGTTGTTTTGTTTTGTTTTGTTTTGGATTTTTTGTTACTGTGCATGTGTGCACACGCAAAGCGTGTGCGCGCCCATGAGGTGCACCCATGAGGTGCGGGAGGGAGCGAACTGGCAGTGAGGTAAGTTGGAACCCACCCCTGATCCAAAGTCTGTATTGAGTTGTTCCTAATAGCTCCTATTCAAATCCAGGAAGTGTGCTGCCAAAGAGTCAGCTTTGGCGGTGAAACCAACTGTTGGTCGGGGGGGGGGGGATCCCTGCTGAGTCAGGGCACCATCTTGGGAACACTCCAAGTAGGAAACAGTTCTTTGTCCCATTTGTATTTGCATTGTTTATTATTCTAGTTGTTTTAGTCTGGACTGCCTATGTATGTGGGTTTTAACTGATTTAATTTAATTGTTTTGAATGCTTTAGATTTTGTAAGATGTCCAGAGTCTCATGGAGTGAACAACCAAATGCTTCTCCTCAGAAAAAGATACAGTAATCCAGGAAATGAATAACTCTATATGATTTACAGTAGATGATACCCTGAATTGTACATTATGTGAACTAAGAAAATATTGATCGAACTGAGACTGAAAAGTTAGTTTTGTAAATATGTAGCTATCAGTCCAATATCAAGTAAGAAAGAAAATAACTCCATGATTACTTTTGTCATAGTCATGTGGCAAAGCATAGTAGCAATTGTTCTACTTCTCTACTAAGCAGTTTCCCAAAATATCCCCTATTTACTATCCCCATTTACTACTCATGAATTACATTGCCAACTTCAGGAACAAGTCAATTAGAAAATGATTATTTGTTAAACATGGTTTGTGCAGGCTAATTAATTTTTTGTTGTGTTTGGAAAATGTAATTGCTTTTTCCAGTTGCTAGTATTATAAACTAGTCAATTAATATTTAAACCACTCATAAAATTAATTTCATGATACTGCCTTGGATGTAAATTGAGATGATAGTTGGTACAAATGTTACACAGTTTTGCCAGATGAAGTCTACTGCATGTTCCAAAACCAATCAGCTTTATTTTATGAAGCACTTTTTATAATCAGCAGTACAACTTCCCAAAGCACACAACAATATCAATAGTGTTCAAATATTTAACAGTCTGTCAGGAGATGAAAAGGAACAGTTGTTGCCTCCAGTCATGAAGCAATGGGTCTGAATTGTAAGATGGTAGATTTGGGTTTCATATAAGAGAGAGAAAAAAATCTTGAAACTCAAAGAAACAAGCAGTTTCAGATACCATTTATTTGCTTATTTGTTTCTCTTCATTGACATTTTCAAGTACTCTTTCAATAATGCTTCAAGTATACAATATTTTGATCTGGGCAAGTGACTGTTTTGAAAGCCCACATCAGTCATTCCAATTTGTATTCTATAGATTTCCTTGTAAAAAATTAAAAGTGTATCTTCTAATTAATTTTTGCTTTCTGTAATAGTTTGTCTATACATGAATAATAATATCATTTTCCTAGAATATTCTAGAAAATATTGCAATATTTAAATTTATTGCTTAAATCCTAAAATTCATCAACATGTTCATGCATGTGTGTCTTGATACTACTTTGCTGCTTTGATGAAACAAATAGCAAGAAATAACATTGTTCTGATGATGAAAAGTATTTCCAAACTCATCCCCAATAATTTTATTAGAGAATAAAATATATGGACATGGACATGTCCTGATTTACAACATAAAGTAACCTTGAGGGAGTTAATAAAAGCATTTCTTTTTAGATATGATTACAAGTAATACAAAGATGAAAAGAGCTTAGATTTCATCTTTTTGTCTTCTACAGGTTGTTTCTTGAGTTGTAGCAATAAAAACTCATTTTCATAACAGTTTAAATGTCCATTTAAATACATAGTTTTCCCTGATATGGGTTAATTTAAAAACAAACAAACAGGTGAGATAGTTCAATTCAAAATGCTAATGGATAAGCCTGCATTTTTAAACTGCTAAATGTATGTATTAATAATGTATTGCGTGTGTGTGTGTGTGTGTGTGTGTGTGTGTGTATTTGTTTTCAGATGGGAAAAATAGGAAAGACTAATATTGCTAGATTTATTGAAATATATAATGTGCAAAATCCAAAGAACCATATATGTCTTTTGAGCATTTGTTTCTCAATTGTTACCTACCATCACACTGGAATTCAGTAGGTTTTGGTTGTTTGTTTTAATTTATCCAAGAAATCAAATCAAATCAAATCAAATTCTCAGATCATTATAGACCAGCATAAGTCCAAGAAAAATATCTAACAGACTAGTTAGATATATCTAAAGTAGCTCCTCAATTCACATGCATTTTACCACTTACTTCTTTAAAACTTTCTATTTCTGTTAAGCTGCTTGTCAGTTTTATCTATTGGAACTAGTTCCGTAAGATGAAATACATCAATTTCTTAACAGCTCCGGATAGGGGTTGAATATTTGAGCTCCAAATATCTATTTAGTATTGGAGCATTCTCTATCACCAAATGACCCTCTGCCATTCTTTCTTACATGCCAAAAATTTAATTTCATCCTGCCTTTGATATGGTCTTAACCTCATTAATTCATGGAATATCATAAGGAATTTATGATCTTGCTTGCTACAAGTGTTTCTGACACATTAGATAAAAATGTTGGGTTTTTTTGTTACTGAATCTTTCATCATTTTTTCGTTTATATTTTTATCAGTATTTATATTACTATCAACAAATACTATCTTCATCCATTTAAATGCATCCATATGAAGACAATTGTTGAGCATCATCATCACAGAAAATGTCCACTGCAGTAATTTGCAAAATAATTGACTGTGTATATTCTATTTTGGCTATAATATTGTTCCATTTGGTGCTATGGTAGTAGACTTTAATTTCAACAGCAATTGCTATATTCAGTATGTTATGAACAATATGGGAACTGTGTACACTTATACCATAGAGGAAGTTTTTCTCTGAACCTTAGTATTGTTAGTTCTAAAGATACGGTAGAAATCAGTGAACCGAAGTAACATAATCCAAGCAATCTTTAATAGTTTTAGATGAAAGTATCTTATGATCTAAGTGGAATAAGTAAGGATATAGTCTACATGGGGAATGCCTGTGAGGATTTTGTTGTGGGGAAAATCTATTGAAATGTTGAAATAGACAGGAGGAAAACAATTTTTCCATCAAAATATTTTTGGATAATTTATCATCCTTATATCTGGCCTTATATAGAATATGTGAACAATGAATAATATTGGTCATTCAAATATTGTATACTTTTGAACAGATATATAGGTATCAAATTAAATATTAATTGGCTTTTTGTGAAACCCTAAGAATTTTTTTATCCTAAACCTAATCAGCAAGAGAAAGAAATTGAAGAAGTGGAGGTGATTAATATTTGATAAGAAAGTGATCATGTTATTCTTGAATTTCTGATATTCATGGAAGACAAATTGAGAAGCATGAAACCTGCATAATGACCTTCAAAGAAGTAAAACAATGGCATGAAATCTTAAAGGAAAAAAAATCATTATGTGATACTGAAAGTTTACAGAGATACAAAGATAAAGGGGGAAAGCATATTTGGGGTATATTAAAAATAAAAGGAAAACCAATAGTTCCATTGCAAGGAAAATATGGTGACTTGGTAATGGATGAAAAGAGAGAACTTCTTAAGTCCTATTTTCTCTCTGTTTTCTCTCATAAGGAAAAAGGAACTTTAATTGATTATTATTATGCCACAGGGGAAAGTAGATTCTTCAGGTTATGATAGACAAGTAGAAGATAAAAGAGAAATGAACTAATTTAGATTAATTTCAGTCTCCAGGGCTATATGATTAAGCCCAGGTATTGAAGAAACCAGTGGAGATGATCAGAGCCAATCTTACTAATCATGGAAATATGATAAGTTCTTATAAGACTGAAAGAAATCAAATGTCACTGCTGTTTTCCAAAAATGGAAAGAGGATTCAAGAAACAATAGATACTATTCTGTACTGAGCAATGTTTTTGGCTAGATTATCAAGCAGCATGTTTGAGAGGATTTGGAAAAGTATGCTATGACCTTCTCTTCTGATAATTACTAGCTTAGCAGATAGTGCATTGTGCAGATATGTATCACACACCAAGTGAGTCAATTATTGGACCAGGAGGCCTTGCTCGGAGTCACTCAGGCCTTGATCACTTCCCATTTGGACATTACAACATGCTCTACATGACACTACTCCTGAAGACTACAGAGAAATTATAACTGGTTCAGAATACAGCAGCTTGTTCATTGTCGGACACCTGTCATTCAGCCCACGTTACATCATTGCTGCAAGAGCTGTACTGGCTAATATTTTTCTTTCTGCATGCTATTCAATATGCTCTTTATTACATTTAAACCCGACATGGCACAGGGACAGGTTATCTGCAGGACTACCTCTCCCTGAGTCTGTCTGCCCATCCATCTTGTTGCACAATGTGGGCATGCACCAGGTCCCTTTTGTTAAATGTTGCCATCTAGGCTGGGTGACCTAGAAACTATGCCTTTTCTGTAACAACCCCTTCTCTGTGGAACACCCTTCCCTTTGAGATCCAGCATACTCCTCCCCTCCTAATTTTCCAGAAATGGCTGTTTCTGCCCCCCCCCCCTCCTCAAAGGGACTGGGATAGCAAGGTTGAAGCCTAGAAAACTCAAGAGGTAGATGGATGTTATTGGATGGGATGCTGTTTTTTTTTTTCTTGTTTGTTTGCTGGAAATTTTTATTGTTGTATTTTTTATTCTTGTTAGTGCTCACAAGATAGGTGTCCCTATAAATCTATCAATAAATCAATAAATCAATAAATCAATAAATCAATAAATCAATAAATCAATAAATCAATAAATCAATAAATCAATAAATCAATAAATAAATAAATAAATAAATAAATAAATAAATAAATAAATAAATAAAATCTCATTTAGTGAACCTGAGCAAAGCTTTCAAAAGAGGGCTCCATTATATTCTTCTTCATGAAATGGAAAAAAAAGAGCTATTGTGTAGCTGTACTGGACTCAAATTTGATTGAATGACTATACTGAAAATGTGCTAATTAATGTCTCCTGCTTGCAGGAAAATATCAAGTGGAATTCCACAAAATGACTAATGCTTCAGATGAAAGAGAATACTAAAAAAACAAAAGAGCAAAGATTTTAAAAGATCTAGACAAGTTTGAGCCAAGGGCTGAAATGAATAGGATTGATTTTAACAGGGAAAAATGCAGATTCTACATTTGCATAGGAAAATATAAGACATAAGAATATGATGGGAGAGGAAGGAACATAATTATTCTTCACTAACCCAGAGGGCAGGATCATAACCAATGGCTTTATGATTTTTGTATTTATTTTGTACTTACTAATTAATTCTTAGTGATATGCTGACTTACCACCAAAATTCTAAACATTTCATACATCTGAGATCTCTCCATGGGTAAGGATACTATGCATGTTATGCCTACCTAATTCTACAAGTATTATTATTTCTTGTCTGAATCATATGAATTCAAACCATTTTGGCAAAATAATTCTCTGGATTAGTGTGAAGGGCCATCTAAAGGGAAGACTTGCAGGTAGTGCTTGTGGCTAGGCAGGCCTTTGTACAACTTCATATAATTTGTCAGTTGAGCCTATTTCTATACTGAGGGCCCTACTCATCGTCACTTATTCCCTAGTCACCTTCTGGTTTGACTATTGTAATATGCTGTACATGAGGCCCCCTTGAAGAGTATGCAGAAACATAGTAACATAGTAACAACAATAACAACAACAACTGCTTTTGGTATTTATTAATAACATTGTTAGCTTTATTATACACCACCCAGAATCATTTGTTTCATGAGAAAGATGGTTACATATATTGGACAAATAATTAATTAATTAAATAAATATTTATATATATAAACAAATAAATATTTAGTTATATAATTAGTATAATTAATTAATCTAATTAATAATCAAGCAAAAACTTGGACTGAGGCAGATGAAGAGAGACCCAGGGGATATGGAGATCAGGGTCCCGTTCCCCATCTCGTGGCTGGTGGTTGCCAGGGTCAGCCGGTGGTAGGACATTGGGACCCTCCTACCATAAAGGCCGCATTCAACGGGAGCCCGGAAACGGTGACCCTATTCATTGGCCAGGTCTTGAACCATATGGATAGGTATGGCCACCTATATACTTCCCAATGGGACCGTGTAATGGCGGTAACCACTGGAGGAGGAAGCGCCGGACTGGGTAGCCGATTTATATGGTGAGCGCGCGGAGGAGTTAGGGGACCTGGGTCTCTTCCTGGTGGCACTCCAGGAGAGTTTCAAAGACACCACCAGATCCCAGCAGGCGGAAGGGGAGCTCCTGGCTGTACAGCAAAGGGGAAGACATGTGAGAGAATATATCAAAGAATTTCGACGTCTGGCTGGCAAGGTGCAAGGTTGGCCAGAACATTTGATGATACACCATTTCAAGGAAGGACTTGACCAGACCCTATGGCAGGCTTGCCTGTGTCGGGGTTTGCCGCATCGGTTGTCAGCTTGGTTCCAGGCTGTTACTGAGTTGGGTGTAGAGTTCAGGGAGGATAGGCTGAAGGGAGGTGTTTGGGGACAGAAAATCCCGTTCTGACCCACTGGCGTCCATGCAAGAAGCCCACCCATGACTCTGAAGCCCCAATCTGTGATGGAACCTGGTCCACCTGTGACATCAAGGCCACCCATGACGTGCTTCAGATGCAGAAAACTGGGCCATCAAGCAGCTGAGTGTGCAGAGGCAGGGCCGGGAAAGACGACTATGACCCCTTCTGGCCGGCAGGGGATGGCTCGGAAGGGCACCAAACCCACACCGGAGAGGCTATGGGGAGCTCTACAGACCGTACCTGTGACCCCCGGGGAGGTGGTGGTGGCTCACCCAACAGATGAACCAGACACCAGCAGCAGTGAGGGGGACACAGAAGCTGACCCAATGGTGAGTATGGCCATTAAGCCGTTCATGATTCCAGTAGTAATAGAAGCGTAGAGGCGGAGGAGTTGTTCCACTTTGGTGGATACCAGCTGTACCCGCTACTTGATGAGTGCGGGGGTTGCAAAGAGCATTGGGGTGGGGCTTCAGCGGCTGTCCAGGCCCATAAAATTTGATCAAATGGATGGTTCACTACTAGGAGGGCAGCCCACGACCCACGTGACAGAGGAGGTAGTTCTGGAGATGGGAACCCACTGGGAATCCTTGTGGTTCGTGGTAGTACAGAAAATAACCGAGGACATAATTTTAGGTATAGCCTGGCTGGACAAGTGGGGCCCTATGATCTGGTGGGGCGGTGGTTGCTGTCACCTGCGGATTGGTCTTGGGCCTTCCCCGCCACTGCATGAAGAACCCCAGACCTCTACCTCCAACCAGGGTGGGCTAGGGGCCATAGCACAGTCACAGGACCACAGAAACCGAGGCTACCCTGAGGTGTACACGGATTTGAAGGAGGTCTTTAGCGAAAAAGTATGTGATACCTTGCCTGCCCACCGCCCCACTGATTGCGAGATAGAGATACTCCCCGGGGCTGTATTATCAAAGCCCAGAATGTACTCCATGACCCCAGTAGAGTTGCAGGAGATGAGGGCTTACATAGATAAGAACTTGAAATGGGGGTTTGTTCAACCGGCGAGATCCCGGGTTGCCGCACCCATCTTGTTTAGGGAGAAAAAAGATGGGGGGTTATGTTTGTTTGTAGACTTCAAGGGGATCAACGCAGTATGCATGGAACATCTATACCCCCTGCGGCTAATGAAAGATATGCTGGCCCATTTGGCGGAGACACGGGTGTTTACTAAACTAGACCTCCGAGAAGCGTACTATAGGATACGGATAAAAGCAGGGGATGAATAGAAAACCACCTTTAATTGCCCTCTGGGGAGCTACCAGTTTAAGGTGATGCCATTTGGCCTGCAAGGCGCTCCTGCTGTATTTATGCAGTTTATTAATGAAATCTTACATGACCATTTGTACAAGGGGGTGTTAGTGTATCTTGATGATATACTTATATATACAAAAACCATGGAGGAGCACATCACCTTAGTATACCAGGTCCTCAGAAAACTATTGGCTGCCCACCTGTACGTGAAACTTTCCAAGTGCAAGTTTCACCACACTCAATTGGACTATTTGGGATTCCATATCTCACCGAAGGGAGTGGAGATGGACCCCTCTAAAGTGAAGGTAGTAATAGACTGGCAAGCCCCTAAAACCAGGAAACAGTTACAAAGTTTCCTGGGTTTCTCCAACTTCTATCGCCAATTTATCCCGTCCTTTGCTCAAGTAGCCCTACTGCTCACCGACCTGCTAAAGACGAAAAACCTAACTGGGAAACCCTGTCCGGGTCAACCCATACAATGGACTCTCCAATGCCAGCAAGCATTCAAACGGTTAAAAGCTCTGTTCGCCAAAGAACCGGTCCTCCGACACCCAGACCTGACTCAGCCTTTCGTAGTGCAGGCTGACGCCAGTGACATGACAGTGGCTGCAGTCCTCCTACAAAAGAATGAGAAAGAAGCACTGCAACCATGTGCCTACACATCACGTAAGCTGCGGAGACCAAACATAATTGGCCAATTTGGGAGAAGGAGGCTTTTGCAGTCCAATGGGCATTAGTCACATTTACTGGAGGGGGGATGTGCCCTTCAAAGTGTGGATGGACCACAAGAACTTGGAGGCCCTCCAAAACCCCCGAAAGTTGTCGCCAAAGCAGGTACGATGGGCAATGTATTTCAGGTGGTTTAATTTTACTCTGAAATACATACCCGTGGGTAAAAACTTTCCAGGAAACCACAGTTTGACAGCATCAGAGAGGAGGTAGTACAGGCCATCATCCCGACAGACAAAACCCAGGCCCTAGATGTAAAAGCTGCTCCATCGGGAAGCGGAGACCCTATCCCTCAGGCCATCCAGTCGGCTCTTCTGGTAGACCTCTGGTACAAGGAGAACCACACTCTACTTACCCAAAGAGACGGTTTCGCTTGGAAAGGGTCCAAGCTATATGTTCCCCAGGCTGTTAGGTTAGAAGTACTATGACGGTGTCACAATGCTCACCCAGCCGGCCATATGGAGTTTTAAAAAACCCTGCATCTTACCAACCGACAGTTCTGGTGGCCCCAGATGAAACGGGATAGAGAGGACTATGTCCACAGTTGTGTGGTATGTGCGACTATGAAATCTCAATCCGGAAAGCCACCAGGACTGTTGCAGACAGTGGCAACCCCATCATGCCCATGGGAACAGATCGCGATAGACTTTATAGTAGATCTACCGGAGAGCTGGAGCAATACTGTCATCTGGACGGTAATAGATTTGTTTTCAAAGCAAGCCCATTTTATAGCCTGCTCAGGTCTCCCCTCGGCTAGGAAACTGGCCAAGTTGTTCCTCGTCCATATATATCGCCTTCATGGCATTCCACAAAGAGTGATATCGGATAGAGGGGTGCAATTTACTGCCAGATTTTGGCGAAACGTCTTGATTAGGGTCAGGTCATCACAAGGCCTAAGTTCAGCTTCCACCCCGCCACCAATGGAGCAGTTGAAAGAGCTAACGCCATGGTGGAGCAGTACTTAAGGTGCTATGTACAACATCAGCAAACGGATTGGGCTGACCTATTACCGTTCGCAGAAGTCACGTACAATAACGTGGTACATAGTAGTATGGGGTTTACCCCCTTCCAGGTGGTGATGGGCTGGGAATTCGTGCCGATACCGGAATATCCTAGTGTGGCTCCAACGGACATGGGGGTCCAGGCATGGATGGAGCAAACAATGGGGGTGTGGAAAATAGTAAAAGAAGCTTTAAGCCAAGTGGCTGCAGAATACAAATGACAGGCAGACAAAAAACGGCAGGATCAGCCGTCGTTCCATGTGGGCCAGATGGTGTATTTGTCTACCAAGTACCTGAAACTGAACTTGCCTAGTAGAAAACTAGGCTCTAAGTATGTAAGACCCTTCCCCATTGTACAAGTTATCAACCCTGTAACCATACAACTTCGGGTTCCCCGTCTGCTGGGAAAAACCCATCTGGTGTTTCATTGTAGCCTGCTCCAACCGACCCACGGAGCCCAAATCAGGGGACCCAAAACCACCACCACCCTAATGGTGGGAAGTGATCTGCACTATGAGATAAAAGACATATTGGACACCTGGTGGCACAGGGGTCGGCTACAGTATTTAATTCTGTGGAAGGGGTAACCCCTATCCGAGGCCTCCTGGGTACCCAGTAGAGACGTCAAGGCCCCTCGACTAATCACTAAATTCCATCGGAAGCATCCAGGGAAGCCGGGGGGGGAGTCCAGTGCGGAAACCTGCTCATTGTAACCCTTTGTGTTTCAGATCCTGTCTCCATGGTAGGGGGGCGCATGTCAGCCCCAGCATGTCCGGCGCTGAGGCTGCCATGTCGCAGGAGGTCGTGGTGGGCACAGCGGGGCCTCTGGCAGCGACAGCTTCCTAAAAGCTCTGGGCGGCAGGTGGATGAGTCCTGATGACGTGGGCGGCGCGGCGAAGCTTCCCTGGCTCAGCTGGGAAGCGCGGCGACCCCGGAGGCGTGGCAGGCTTCCCCACCTCTACTCTACGGTGCAGTACAGATGGCTATATATGGAATATGATCTATCTCGTGAAGACTCAGAGCCTGCCACGTGGGCGGATCATCAAATGAGCATACGGAGGTGGGGCGGGACTAATTGCCAGCAGGGTGGGGCTGCACTAATGATGGGGTTGGGGCTTTATCAGGTGGTGGGAAGCACGGAGCAGTAGCTCCAACAATTTTCTCTTTTCACTAAGTGCGGGTATCAGTTTGTGCCGGTGTAAAATAAACAAGGTTCAAGCCTTCATCTGTGTTTGATCTCCTTCATTGCATTGGAACCTGACACTTGGAATTTAGGAATTAGCTCATTTCCTTTGAGAGCATTCCAAAGCCTGGAACTCCATAGTAGGAGGGTTCTTTCCCACAAATATTATTGTCAAACTTCTCACACTGAGGGTATCTTCAGAATCTCCTGTTGATTTAAAAGATGAACTGGTTTATAACAAGAAAATCTAACCAGTCTAAGCAATTTAAGATCCTAAAGGTCAACAATAGCAGCTTAAATTGCATGTGGCAGGCAATTGCTGGCCAATGCTGATCTTTCAGTGCTGACATCTCTATACAGTAGTTCTACTGGTCAGCAGCTTATCTATCATATTTTGTACCAATATAAGTTCTGGACATTTTGCAAGGGCATCTTCACATTAAACACAATGCAGTAGTTGAGATGTGTTGCAGCCATGTGTTGAATAATTTTTACTAAATCTAACTGGCTCAGGAAGTATTGCAGTTGATGCATGCACTATTCACAATTGTGCATTTTCCCCCCATCACAGTCACTGTTTGCTAATCTAAGGGTAGTGGGGTGGGAGGCGAGAGCACTCCCAAACTATTAATCTGCTCTTTCTGAGAAAGTGTAACATTTATCTAAAACAAATTTCATCTAAATCCTTTATTTATTTATTTATTTATTTATTTATTATTCATCTATCTATCTATCTATCTATCTATCTATCTATCTATCTATCTATCTATCTATCTATCTATCTATCTATATATCTATCTATCTATCTCTCTACATATCTACATCTCTCTCTATATACCTATCTCCCTATCTATCTATCTATCTATCTAGCATATGGCTGAATTTTCTAGATTCTAGGAGCTCTATCTTGTCTGGATTTAATTCCAGCTTGTTTTACATTATCAGCTATAAGCAATGTTCAAGGGTACTGGTTACTTTCTTGAAGTTGTGGAAAGTACTAATAGTATAACTTTATACATTTATAAATAAAGTAATAGTTCAGTTTTATAAAGGATAATTGCACTTGACCCATCTGATAAATCAGTACATCATACTCAAGTTGTATCATCAAATTCTTTAATTAAAACCTATCCCCAGAGAATGATGCAAAGTTGCTTGCTTGCATCCTTTCTAGATCTGTTAATTAAACATCTATTTTAAATGATGAGATTGTAAACTGATCTACCCCTTAAATTAAATATATATTGCATCTGATAATATTAAAATGTTATATAGTAGCTGAAGGGCATTAATAGTTTTTTTCTGGTTTCATTGTAGTAAATGATAAGATTGCAAAATGTTCTAAATCCTAAATTAAATACTTACTGTATTTGATAAAATGAGCATTTCATATAAAATAGTCAGGCGGCACCATGGGTCAAGGCAGACATAATGTTATTCAGTTTTATAATTTCTGAAATTTGAGAGAATTATTGACATCCTCAGTTATCATCCATTCCTACTCCTACTCCTTCTCCTTCACATTTTAAATATTATTAATATTATATAACATAGAGTTGTAAGATACATGGAAGATGATCTAGTATACCAGATGCATCGTTTTCTTATCAAAAAACTTCCAATGAAGAGGAAGGTACTACTTCATGAGACATCCTATTCCACTGATTGTCAGCTCATAACATCAGCAAAGCCCTCCTCTTTTCTTCTTGCAACAAACCTACAGCCTCTTTGTCTTTCTGTTTTGTTTTGGCATTTCTTGCAAATATTAACAAGGTTAAATCTGTACAGTTTAAAGAAACTTCCTTCCACTCTTCCATTTTCTATACAGTGGAAAGGGTTCCCTTCTGGAGGTAGCTACAAAGAAGGTTAGATACAAAGCAGGGGCTGGTCTTTGGTGTGGAGTTTGCGAGGGTGTGGATGTGTACATGCTTGTTCTGGTGTGTGACTCTGCCCAAGGGTAGCCTTAATTGTCCTTCCTTGTGTCTGCAGTATAGCCCTAATAGTCATTTCTTGTGTAGATGGTGTCTGGGCTGCTTATTGTGGGTTTGGGGGAATGTGGGTGAATGGGTTCTTGGTCTGTTTCATTACTCTTGCCAGGGTAATTGGTTTTTGTATTTGCCAGTTGATTGTTTAGTGGAAGTGTGCTTTTAGTGATCCTTGTTACAATGTATTCATTTGATTGCAACATAGTTTTCTGCCCCAGTTGGTTATGGATGTCTTGGGACAGTGGGAAAAAGATTCATTTTTATAATAAATTTGTGATTATTCCCACACTCTCCACCTCAGTATCATGAATTCAGAAATAACATGTCACTGTGTCCATGGTACTAATTACTTCATTGATTCAATCAAACTTTTCCTATTTGTAAGAATTAGGTCCAAGATAACAACCCACTTTGCCCTTTCCCACCATCAAACAAATAACATTGTCAGATGGATTTGTTGGATCTTTGTCTTAAATTTCCTTTAGATGTCAGGAAAGTCATGATCTCACTACCATGTGCCTCTTTGAATATTTGGTCATTTAATACAGAAGGG
The DNA here is from genome assembly GCA_003457575.1 of Thermophis baileyi. Lineage (NCBI taxonomy): Eukaryota > Metazoa > Chordata > Lepidosauria > Squamata > Dipsadidae > Thermophis > Thermophis baileyi. Next base: position 415,472 of record QLTV01003428.1, read on the forward strand.
CCTTATCCCATGTTTTCAGGTTGTCAGGCTGTCAGTAATAAACTCCCAATTAGATAATACCTCATGCAAATGCTCAGAAGATTTATTCAACTCCGATAGGGAAAAAACCCACCCACAAAAGTGATCTCAAAATCACTCCCAGTCAATGCTCAGAAATGAAAGAAAAGCACTATTAAACTCATCTCCTTTTCTTTCTCCTGTTCATTAGCTCTAACTGTTGTGCGTTCTCCTGACAGCATTGTTTAGAAGTGAGCATTCAGCACAATGCCTGCTAATAGGTTGTTTGATCCCAATAAAACTATGGCAATATTTTAATATATGTAAAAATGTTTACCCTATCTTGGTGGACAACCAGTTTGTGCCTGGAGGAAGAAAGGAGTGCCAGCGTAGTTAAAAATGCTTATATACAGTATTTATAATCCAATAAAAAAAGACTATACTCTTCTCTTAGAATTGCAAGTTCATTTTGTGCCTTAGAATCTTAGGAGTTTATGTATGCTTGGAATGAACCATTGGAACTGCTATGAAGATATTAATAGATACGATATTTTGGGGAAAAGTTGTGAAAGACATCTGTACACTGTAATTCACATCTGTCAGCTAAAAAAACTTACATTAGAGGGGGTTTGCAATTTCCTTTCAGCAGAAATGTTCTGTACTCTCATAAATCAGAAAGGAGAAAATCATCCCAACCCTCATTCTATCTAATGAATTTGCTCCTCACCTTCCTCCCCATTTCCAAAGTAGGCTTAGAAAACACAAAGGAATTGTACCAGCTCAATGGAATTACAATCGGAAAGAACAATGCTTGGAGAGTTCAGTTTAGAAGAAGAAGATTTTATTCAATTGTCTTTTGCCTCTAGACAAAGTGAGAGTGGGGAGATTTGTTTGTTCTTCAAAAAAAAAATAGTCCAAAACATTTTAGTCTATATGGGGAAATTTTTGAAAGCATCTTTTTTTTCCTTTTTAAGAACAGAAATACTGTTCAAAGTCAAATTCACTGTTCAGCCATCCATGATGCACATTTCTGATTCTTTAGAAAGCTGCGGATCACAATTCTACTGAAACTAAAAATAAGCTTCAGACTTCAACAGCAAAAGCAAATATAACACTGAAAAGCTAAAGTATGAAATTATTTTGATTTTGCCTAAAAGTCAAACATGTAAGGTCAGCTCTACTATATGTTTTCTTTTTCAGTTATACCTGACACTACATTCCTCATATACATTATGCCCAACAAATCTTAGACTTTTTATCAGTTTCAGATCAATGCAAAAATAAATTTAGCTTATAATAGATGTTACAAAAGCAAAAACAAACAAGACACAATGAACAACTTCCCTCTATTCACTCCTTATTGAAAAGATGGGAAATATCATTTCATTTACATCTCTTTATTCATATCCCTCCTTTCCCCTAGAAACTCAATGTTTAATGTATAAGGAATTTTTTTCACTGTTCCTCAAAAGAACTCTATAATGTATCTGCTTGCATTTGAATGCTTCCTCCTACTGAGGAAGTAAAGGTACACCGCTATTTATTTTTTGAGGATCTGAACACATGCTTATGTCCCTAGTCTGACCACAATCTCATTGGCCATTCAAAGTGACCAATGGAATTGTCGGATTTTTCTTGCTCTAGTTCAAAAGTGGTATTTTTTCTGTTTCTGTCAACACAAGCTGTCTTGAGCAATCAGTCTGTGGTGAATAATTTATTGGCCACCTGAGGCAACTGTAGGCTTGGTGGTGATGTTCTGTCTGTCCTGTGTTTGCCATGGCTCCTGATTGGTGGGTTGTCCTTCCTGGACATCATACAACTATTTTACTCTGTATCCAGAAACCTATAAAAATGGGGGAGAAAGTGTAGTTTTTACTACCCAATAGGTTAATATTATGTACATTGCTGAAACAGGACAGCCAAGTTAATTTCTTCTATCTTTATGTCATTCTCTGAGGATAGCAAGTAGGATCTGGGTTTTTTTCTCCTCACTTGATACAATTATCAGGTATATTTTTTTCAGTTCTTAATATGCTTAACTAGTATCAGAAGTTCTATATTCCTGTCACCACGTGAAAGAAATGCCATTTTTAGCAGTAGCATTTTTAGCTGTGAAATGGAAATTTAGGCATTTATAATTCAATCTTTTGGGGTTTTTTTTCTTTTTAATATATATTCTCTTCCGATAGCTTGATAATAAATACCATTGCTACTGTAACTTTGAGCAACTCTTTGTCTACTGTTGTTTGCTTGCCTCTCCTATCAATACCTTCTCAGCTTTTTGAGAAATGTTTTCTCATCTAAAAGAATAGCACAGATCAAGCAGTGCTTTAATATTGATTAGATTTATATCAGCTACTTTGCATCAATACCATTAATAAAGAATAATTATGTCTGAGTAATAGGGTGGAAGAAAGAATTTGTCTTTTAAATACGGGTTCTGCCAAACCAAAGCTGAGTCAGAATTCAGCTAGCAGCAGTGAGGGGGAAAAGAGTTTTAATCAAGATAATGATGAAAACCTAGATCAGCATTTCTATTATTTAGAGCACAATCGTATACTTCATATACTGTATAAGGCAGGAGCGGGTTCTAACTTACCTTGCTGCCGGTCCTTCCTCCCGCGCCACGCGGGTGCGCGCGTGCATGCGCAGTGCTGAAAATCCAGCTTCTGCGCATGCGCAGAAGCAAAAAATAAGATGGCAGCACCTATGGTGCCGCCGAGAGAGCCGGTTCGGGGCGTGTCCAGCCGGCCATCGCTGCCGGTTCGGCGAGTGGGGGAAAATTCCCACTACCGGTTCTAAAGAACCGGTCCAAACCGGCAGGAACCCACCTCTGGTATAAGGTCAATTCCGTGATCACTTGAATTCATTTATGATAGCTATTTATAGTTTTAATAATTCTCAGATGTTTACGAAGGGAAATTAAGGGTAAAATCACAACTTAGGTCAAAATAAGTACGATGCAACCATGTACAATGTAATAAAATTGAGGCACATTAAATATTAACAAAATCCACAAAAGTTAGGTGAAATTGAAAGAACTAAAATTCTTGGAAAAATGAAAGAAAATATAATTGAAAACAGATAGTATGTGTGATATCATCTGCCCATCTTTACTTACTATTTTTTAAGACAAACATGCAGGCTTTCTGATACATCAAAAACTCTCGTCTCAAGGAAGAAGGCATTTAAAGCTTCATTCTTTTGTATCATTTTCTAATGAATATTGTTCATTTTAGTTGCTGTTTTTTTCATAAGAGAGCTATTTAAAAGTATTATGACAAAAGTTCCCAAAGTACCAACTGTGGATATTTCATTTGGTGCCCACCAAGCTCCACTTCCTACCCAATTGTATATGGGCTGGCATGCTATGAAGAAAGCTGAAAGTCTTCAGGACTACATTTAATTTCAAGAAGTACTTTTGGACTCATATGAGTATACTAAACTTAGGGGGGACAGCTTATTGTTTTATTTGGAAGTGTTCCTATCTAACATAAGAGAAGGAGGGATGGAGGAAGGAAGGAGATATGACAATGAGGTTGTTTTTTTTTCCAAAATTCTAAATGTGACCTTCCTTAGACATCCCTACATTATGAACTTCCTGTTGAGATCAATGGCAGTTTTGGGTGGATAAATTTGTCTTGGAACAAAAATATATTTTAAATATATAATTAATTAAACCCTCTTCCACATGATTTGTAATGTTATTTAATCCATGTCAGTAATCCACTATATATAAAGATTGATATTTGTGACTCACTGTTTTTGTCCTAAGATATTTACTCTAATGATAGTAGTTGTGAATCCCCACACCTGTAGCCAAAGTCCTTTCATATGAAAAGCACACAAAAATGCCCTAAATAATGCAAGTTAATTCCATCACTTATGTTTGAATAAGTCATACTCCAGCTAGCTTCTTATCTGACAACTGTGTATGTCACAGAGGAACATTCAGTTATATGTGCTTTAAATGTGTAATTGTTCAGTGATAGATAACTCTTTGTGATGTAGAATGTGATTGTGATAATCAATATATAACATGGAAAATATGTCACAGGATTATACATTTTGGAACCTTTTTTTCCCATTACAAAATGAGCAGGTACAAATAACTTCACCCTAAATCAGTAAAATATTGATGTTTTTTTCTGGCTAGCACTGTAGATTTGTGTTCTTTTTTTCTTGCTTTCAGAAGCTGCTTGTGTTTATGAGGATGCTTTGCAGGCCTGGAAAAATATTCCACTATATAATTGACGAAGAGAGATACTCTAATCATTCAAAGTAACTCTTTTGAAGTATTTGCACAGTATGTCAGACTGGAATCTGAACACCATTTTGAAACATCTACATTGGTAATATTAATTTATTTGACAAAATTCTAGACACTTACCATATTAAAATATCTTTAGCCAGTTTAATCAAACATAACTAAAAGCATTACTAATAATAACATAGTTTTATATTGTACATAGGCAGGGGTGGTATTCGACCGGTTTGGACCGGTTCGGGCGAACTTGTAGGGGCGATTTAAATTGGTTTGTCAAACCAGTAAAAACCACCCCTGGTTGGCCCTGCCCATGCCCGCCTGCCCGCCTGCCCGCTCACCTGATCGCCGCTCATCCCTTCCGGCCACTCGCCCCTTCTGGCCGCTCGCTCGCCCCTTCTGGCTGCTCGCCCCACCCACCCCTGCCCGCCCTATTTATGTTCCCTTTGCCATGCGGCCCAGCTAATCGTCTCGCTGACACCCGCTCAGCTCAGCACCTCGCTCAGTCGCTTTGCTGATGCCTGCTCAGCGCCTCGCTCAGTCACCTCTCTGACGCCTGCTCAAAGGTAAGCAATGCCCCCTGCCCCCCATCCCCGGCCTTGCATAGTTCGCGAAGCTGCCGGGGATTGGTTGCAGCCTAGCATGCCCCCCCCCATTCCCGGCCTCGCATAGTTTGTGATGCTGCCAATGATCGGTTGCAGGTGGCCTAGCATGCCATGGCCGCCCATCCCTGGCCTCACATAGTTCCCGACGACACCGGTGATCAGTTGCAGGTGGCCTAGTGTGCCATGGCCGGCCGGCCCTGGGCTTGCGTAGTTTGTGATGCCACCGGCTATCAGTTGCGGGCGGCCTAGTATGCCACACGGCTGCCCATACCTGGCCTCACGTAGTTCGCGATGCCCATTGTGATCGGTTGCGGGTGGCCTAGCATGCTGCCGCGGCTGCCCGTCCCTGGCCTCATGTAGTTCGCGAAGCCGCGGTGATCAGCTGCGGCCTAGCATGCCGCCCCCCTCCTCGGGCTCACTTGGCTGGCTAAGCTAACTCAGCTCCATCCCAGGCAGGCCTAGCTAACTAACCCACCTTTCCTCCAGCCTCCAGCTTGCTTACCTTCACTCCCGAACCGAATCCCGAGCCGCTGGTCACAAACTCGCCTGCCTTGCTTCGCCTGCAATCCCACGGCTACAGCCTGCATCCATCTCATCAGCGAGCAACTGAATCTGCCTGCCTGCCTTGTGCCTTCAATTGGGTAAGTGGCTTTTTTTTATGCTTTAAAACAATAGTTAATTTATTTTTTTAAGGAAATTTTATTGTTGTTTTTTTTTAGGAAATAGTCATATATAAAATTTAGGAAATTTTAGCTGCTTTTATATTTTTAGATTTGTGCAGCTTTGTGAGATTTTGTGTGTTCCTGTAGTGTTTCACCCACCCACCCACCTAGTCACATGACCACCAAGCCACGCCCACAGAACTGGTAGGGAAAAATTTTGAATTTCACCACTGTACATAGGACATTTCCATACAGAAAGCCTTAGATGGGGTTCTCTAAAACATATTCAAGATTGGGAAAATCTCAATCTTGTGGAACTAGATGAACAATATAGCAGAAAGTGATATTGACATAAGAAGGTAATTGAGGAATCTACAAAATTAATGTGAAGTAATTTTGCATTCAACCCAAGGCCATTTACCCTTAATCTTTTCAAGAGGCCTAACTGAAAGCAAGACATGTCAAACACCATGTTTTATAACTATTAATCAAGAAAGCCAATCAAATTATTAACAGTTTACAGTATATTTATTTGTTGACTAGTAACAGTGATTCTGCTTTAATGTCAGAATTTGGTTATAACATTTCTGAAGTCAATTCAGGTTCTTATACCTGTCATAGGACTTTGCCATTGTTTTTTCCCCCTTTTCCTAGTTCAATACATAGCAGTATTTCTCTTTTTAAGGTTAAGAGACCTGTGCTGTTTTTCGCCAGCTGAAAAAGTAGTTTTATAATTTATTGTTGATTCCTCCTGTCCTCCAAAAAAAGATTATATTCTTGTAGCTTTTGGTTTTTTTAACCTTATGGCTGAGTGATATAGTTTTGTTTATCAGCCACCTGCATCCCCTCATCCTATTTTGAGGCAAAAATCAAGGAATAAGAAATTCCAATTTTAAATTCAATCAGTTCACAAGTTGTTTGATGCTGTGGATTCAATTTTAACAGCTGCCTCTGTCTACTGTCTGCACATGAAAAAACAGCTTCCACTGGCGATCTGAACATGTACATTCGGTGACTAAAATTCAATTTAAACCTGCCCAGATACAATATTACTGACAGCCATTCCAAGGACTTGTGACTGACTTAACCTGACAAGATTGTTTTTTTCAAAGTCCAACAAAAAAAAAGTTTGAAAAAATAATACAAAATAATTCATTTGGAATTAAGTTCAAATTAAATTAAATTAATTTTAATTTAGCCCATTTTTAAGCTATTAGGATTATAAATCACTAATGGAAATACAACAGAATTAAACCTAATTGTACTACCATGACCAAAAATATTAATTTCATTTTCTTTCTGAACTGTATTCTGACCTTTCCCCGCCCCCAAATTTAAATCTTGTGAGAGGTAACTGAAGGAAATACTCAAATTATATGAATGATCTATAATAGCTGGGATTAGTACATGAGTCAGCTATAATTAAAGATAAAATGTTAAGTATTAATATAAAGTGAAACAGAATAAATCTTTTAATGTATCTATATTACAAGGGGTCAATTATTATTATACTGAATATAACTTGTAAGAATCAAGCTTGGCATAAAATCAGTATTCCCATCAACTCAAGGAAGATACAAGTTCAGTCACATTCACAGTAACACCAGTATAAACTGAATAATATTTCACACAAATTTGTGGAAAGTTCTGCTAGTGTAATATTAGCACTAAATAGGGATTGGAAAATATAATATATTTTTATTTATTTATTTACAAATTTACATATTACCCATCTCACTACCTGAATCAATCTGAGATATTTAGAGATATCTGTAGAAAGAAGAAAAAATTGTATTTGGAGGCAGGCAGGCTAAAAAGGATCATGCTTTTGCCTAAGTTCTGAAAACAAAGCATTATTCACACTTGGAATACTGCATCCAATTTTGGTCGCCACGATGTAAAAAAGATGTTGTGAGACTCTGGAAAGAGTGCAGAGAAGAGCAACAAAGAGGATTAGGGGAATGCAGAGAAGAGCAATAAAGATGATTAGGGGACTTGAGGATAAAACATATAAAGAACGGTTGCTGGAACTGGATATGTCTAGTCTTATGAAAAGGACTAGGGGTGACATGATACCAGTGTTCCGATATCTCAGGGGTTGCCACAAAGAAGAGGGAGTCAAGCTATTCTCCAAAGCACCTGAGGGTAGAACAAGAAGCAATGGGTGGAAACTAATCAAGGAGAGAAGCAACTTAGAACTAAGGAGAAATTTCCTGACAGTTAGAACATTAATCAGTGGAACAACTTGCCTCCAGAAGTTGTAAATGCTCCAACACTGGAAGTTTTTAGGAAGAGATTAGATAACCATTTATCTGAAGTGGTCCTGCCTAAGCAGGGGGTTGGACTAGAAGACCTCTAAGGTCCCTTACAACTCTGTTATTCTATTCATTATAAAGCTCTGACTGCTCTGCTTTCTTCACCTTAATCCACCATCCTCTTGGGACAATGTTATTATAAAAGCAAGGACACAGAGCTTTGTTCACTCTGTTTTCCTCATTCTGAGCATACTGTAAGTTTGCCAAGTGGAGGTTCTTCTTTTTTCTAAAATCATACAGCCATGTGGCCAGATCTACAACATCATATATCAGCAAACAAAATTGACTACCTTCTTCATTTCCCCAGATAAATGTATTTTCAAACTGACATATTTCTGATAAGCAGTATTTTCTTCTTCTTTTTATTTCTTTGGGATTATTCACATTGAAAAAAATTAAGTAAGTCTTTGCAGATGCAGAGCTATGAAATATCCTCAGTTTGGTAATTCATCTTACTTGTATTGTTGCCTTACAGTCTAGCAAATAAGTAAGTAAGTAAGTAAGTAAGTAAGTAAGTAAGTAAGTAAGTAAGTAAGTAAGTAAGTAAGTAAGTAAATAAGTAAATAAATAAATAAATAAATAAATAAATAAATAAATAAAATGAGTTGAATCAAGACAGTTCAAATCTTCATGAAATGTTTGTGTTATTAAAAAAAAGTATCAGTAGTATATATGCAGTCTGTTC
>QLTV01003428.1:432387-449254 GCA_003457575.1 Thermophis baileyi
TCCCCCCCGTGCTCGCTTCCCTTCCCCCCACAAAAGAGTGGGGGGAATTTTTTTTAATTTTTTTTTCTTCTGCGCATGCGCAGAAGCCAAGTTTCTGGCACTGCGCATGCGTCACCATCTTGTTTTTGGCTCTTTTTTGGGGGCTTTTTTATTTTTTGGCACTGCGCGTGCGTGCGTGCGTGCGTGCGTGCACAAAGCATGTGCGGCCACACGGCACGGGAGGAAATGGACCGGCAGCGAGGTAAGTTAGAACCCACCCCTGCTCCACCTCCACCACCTCCTCTACCTCCACCTCCACCTCCACCTCCTCTTTACCACTTTGGGTGTCAAGTCAGATACAAAGTTTTGGTTCTTGCAATTTTCATGGCCTCAACCATTGTTATCTAATGCTACTATGTAGCATGTCTTTGATGTGGCTTTTTTATTTTCTTCTGGGTCTGTCTCCTTCTCCTCTTTTTATGTATGCCTTATATGGTATGGAATCCACAGATAGTCTCTCCAGATGGGCAAACCACTTTATTTGCTGACTTTGTACGTAATTTAATATTGGTTCTATTCCAATTCTTGTCCTGATTTTATCTCTACTAGTCACTCCATAAAATTTAGTCACTCTAGTCACCTAGCCACTATATAAATTTAAGAAATAGTTTCTTGTGATAAATACATTTAAACTTGACAAAACATGAATTATTGAAGAACAAAAAGCACTCTTTAAAAAATAGCAACATTGAAGCTGTTTGTTTTAAATTGTGATTTTATAGAAATGTCCGCCAGGGTCTCCTTGAAAGAAAAAAAAATACAAAAAAATAAGTTTCATATGACTCTAAACTTTTAGAAAACTTCCAGTACCAATGTCTATTAATGTGGAAGTCTAAAAACTACCTATATTTTATGTATTTATAATTATAAAATGCCTGAAATCCGGTGAATGTTCATCAATAAGCAAAAGTAAAAGATCTAGGAACATCATCAGACATTTTGAACTAAGCAAATTGATGTAAAAGACAGAAAAGGAGCAAGAAATATTACAGGGCAGAAATTAAAGATATAAAGATATAAGATTAAAAATAAAAAAGAAAGGAAAGGAAACCAACACCATTATTATACCTCCTTACACTTTTTTGTCCTTATAAACCATCCTTGCTTCTAGCATGTCCTTACACTGTTTCTCCCTCCACCCTCTTTTCTCCCTCTTTCTCTTTTTTCCTCTTTTTGATTTTCAGGATCTAATCAGCTCCACCCTACCACATCTTTTTCTGTCTTCCCCTTCCTCCATTCCCTGTCTTCTTCTATAATTTGCAGAATGATAGTGTGAGGCTTCTCCTGTCATTTTTAATGAAAGCATAAGGTACTCTGGATGCTTCTGTAACCAATGGGACATTACACATTCTCATCTTATTCCCTGCATTCTATTTATTTCCATGTATGCTTTACTTCACTTATATAAAACTATTATCACATTAAATTATCCACTTTCAATTCCATATTTATGCAAAATACTTCATATTTCAATCTTATTCACTTTATCTCACATACTTTTTCTAAATCAACAAATAATTTTATTTCTCATATGCTTACATTTCTTAATGACTGGCTGAAAGGGAAAACTATGGTCTGGTCTACACATTTGCTATCCAGCACATAGTCACACCACACTTCTGAAAGTTGGCCAGTTGTCACCTCATGTAACCACAACAGATACACATAAAATGACTTCCCTTCTAGTTTTTTTAATCTATACTTGCTATATTTCTCTTTGTAGGGAACAATAATGGCAAAGTTCCAATCATCAGGCATAGCTTCAGGAATCAGGCACTTTATAAGCAAACATACATATTTTAACATATTTTAGTTGTCCTTTCTACACCTGGAGTCTTCATTTTTTCATTACATTAATCAGTTCTTATCCCTCATTTTATTTATTACTATTAAACAGAACAAAAACAAGGCTAAAACAGTGAAAAGGTTGATAAGGAAGCAAAACAACTGCCTTTTCATATATTGCTTAGCACCAATATTTATAGAATCTTCTTTAATTACACTATTACTGATTTTCAAGTAGATCTTAAAACTCCTTCACTTCACTTCACTTATTTTCCCTCAAAATTTATTACTTTATCTTAAATTGCATTTCCTCTGTTGAATAGTACTTCTTGTGTCCCTAATTCCAAAACAGTTTATTTTCACCAAAATTTCCTGCATTTTGCTGCCTTTTAATTTATTACTCCTTGCTTTCTTTCAGTTCATCTGCATGTTCTTAATCAGGCATTGAAATAGCCACTTTCATGAGGACAAGAACATATGATGTAATCAAACCACCCATACTATTTAAGCAAATATCTTAATTGTTATACACTTTCAGAAGTATTAGTAAAGAGAGGTATGAATAAACTGAGAAGGCATATTAGCTGTGGTTCAGTTAAGGAATCAAGTAGCCAATGGACTGGTGAGGTTAACTTGCAACAAACTAAAATGCCCAAATAGACAGCAATACTCATAGAAACATAATAGGGAAAATTGTACTTCATAATGCAGTGGAGAAATGTGGCTCAATCATTTTCAAGGTGATTGAGGGATTAATAAAGAGTTATGTCCGCCATTTTGTCCTGCAGAAATAGTTTTCTGTGAATCTGGTGATGGAACAACCAACTAGTTTGCATAAGCATGTAGATAATAGTAGCAAATGAATTAATAGTAGCCACTAAGTTTAATTATAGTGAACCAGTTTGGTATGATGGTCAAAGGCACCAGGCTAGAAACCAGGAGACTAAGTTCTAGTCTCACCTTGGGCACAAAGCCAACTGAGTGATCTTGGGCCAATAACTGTCTCTCAGCCTAGAGAGGAGTCAATGGCAAAATGAAATTTTCATGGACTTCTCCAGGAGTCAAGAGTAATTTGAAGACACACATGCATACATGCACATAAGTTTTATTAAGAGATGCCTTTTATACTAAATCTGTAGCTGATCCTTTATTTATTTATTTGGTTCTTAGAATTCTGCAATTTCTAATATAACTGATTCTTGCATATAACTTCAGTGCTCTCTATAGGCTTATTTATTTGAATATCTAATTATCTGATTGGATGTCTCCACTGACATTTCAGATCAATGAGTTTAAACGGTAAAGTCATTAGAACTGTCAACCAGTTAAAGATTTTGGAGCTGATTAATTGTGTTGCATCAAACAACTAACTGACAAATTAATTTATAAAACTGGATCTGTGAAATCCCAGGATGTCCATTCCAAGCCACTCAGGTTGTGCATTATGTATGCACCCCTTATGTTTCACCTGCTTAATATATGTATATAAAATTAGACTATTATTGTAAATTTATTATTTCCATCTCCTAAATGTTTATGATTGCCCAGTTTATTTTTAGGATAGTATGGTAAACATCCAATACTTTTTTTTCCACTTCATGAAGATGGATAGTATTCAGTGGAATTTCTTGCAAGATAGGTTTGGGTAAAATTGTTGTTCTTGGGCATTATACTCCAGTATAATGAAATTGGAGAAAGCAATAATATTTAGTCTATGAAAATTTGGGGACATTCTAAGCTTCTGGAAAATGACCAAATTAATTACCCAAAGTTCAAGGAGAAATTTCATAAAGAAGTAAGAAATACAAAATCAGAATGAAGAACTAAGGAAGACGCATACACTTTTCTCATCAAAATTATAGAACTATTCAGTATTGTTTTCTGATGGCTCAGCAGCTGTGATCGATGTAGCTACTGTACATTTGGACAGTAGCTAGCTTTGTATTGCAAGACTTGGTGGGTTTCTTATAAGGTTGCAAAACAAATCCAGAATCCTTTGAAAAGGCTGTTGCACAGGTATATAAGGTCAGAATGCTACAGATAGTTGGTCTTAGTGGAAATTTGTGGATGTGATATGCAACAAGATTTATGGGCTAAATATTATACTTGCTATACTTTTATCCTTCATGCCTGGCAAAGAGAAGGCAATTATCACTTTTGTGGAAGGTAGCTGCCTAGTAATAAAATAATGCTATGCCATCATGCTATGCTGCCAAATTGGGGGAGATTCTTTTTTAATTGATTTAGTTTCAACAAAGTGTTCTTTTTTTTTTTTTTTTTTTTTTTTTTTTTTTTGGGATTTTTTTTTTTTTTCTCAGGCAGGGAATCTGATGTCTTTCCTCCCCGAATATTATATGTGAAAGTTTAGTGAAGCTACCAAATGAGACAGAGAAGAATAATTATATTACGTAGTGATGCAAACAACTAAATAGAATACAGGTAGCTGAACTAGCACTTTTCATTTGACAAGAAAAACTGTTAATTTGGTACATTTTTACTATTCATAAGCTTCAGATTTCACAAGTGATAATTTGTCAAAACATATTCTTTTTTTCCTACATTAATATTTAACTGCTACATTCCAGAACAAATTTAAACTTTTTGGAGATGGCTTACTTTCACTCACATGCTCACCTAGAGGACAGATGTTTCTTCTCAATATTTAAAAGTGAATTTGGATCAATAAATTTAATAAGACCAAATAATGTTTTTGAACACTGACTCCTTTAAAAAAAACAATCTGTTTCTAATACATGTTGACATAAGCAATTATTGAAAATTTTCCAATTTCCAAATGTAGTATATGAAGTGAAAATGGCAGAGAAACTGAAGACTGCAACTATAAAGTTGTATTCACTGAGATTTCTTCCATAGGATGAGGAGGTCTTGGCCAATCAGGACTCACATATACAGTATAGGAAAACCTTTAATTAATTAATTTTTAGAGCTTTCTCCTAGTAAGTGACTCTAAGTTAAGGGTATCTACTACACTTAACTACTGAAAAAAACAAGGGAAAGAGACAAAGATGGGGCTATTACAAATATATAGAAAAAGGATGGGAAAAAATAATCATAAAAAGGAATAGAATATGAATGGATGAGTATTGCTTGATTAAAACCCACCTATCATTCACATGAAGAGTATTTTTAAATGGCTGTGGTGACTAGCACAGGAATTTTTGCTCACTTCTGCCTTTTATTCATATAGATCAAATGAACAACCACTAAGAACATTATCAGAATTTTTTTGAAGATGTAGAAAGCAGGCAACAAATGTGCCACAAATTTGATCTACAGGCTCTGTTAAACACATTCTGACAGTGTCATTACACTCCATGCATCTTCTTGATCTTCTTGTGGTCTATGAGAAACAGTATGTTGACCTGCTAAGTAGGCCCTAGAGGAGATCTTAGCATGTATAGACTACTGTAAGAAGGTTGAAAAATGTGATACCTTGCAAGATGTGTTGGATTTTCCCGTTAGCTTTTATAGCTTTTGGCCCTAACCCTGAAGAAATAGAAGAAACCTCCATACTCAAGTTTATACAAGAAAATTAGCTGAACTACTGTCAACTACTTAGTCTTAGACAGAGATGGTTCACAAGAAAGAATTCTTGTTCATGGATTAAAATTCTCAAAAAGAGAAATGAGAGGTTTATAGAGCAAAAGCCAATGTATGAAGTTTCAACATGGTGGAAACAAGGAGAGTTTGCAGAGAGAGAAGACTTTAGAGACACAAATTAAAGCTACTTGGCATAAACTAGATTTAGCTACAGTTTCTTCTAATTTGTCATATCCCATTTTTAATGTTTTACACTTAATGTGTTTTACTCCTTTTGTGTGCTTTGCTTATCCCAAAAGTAAATAGTGTGACAGGTGCACGCACACTCACATACACACAAATACACACACACACACAGATATGTGTGTATTTGTGTACATTTTGTATTAGCTTTGTACAATTCTTATTCACATGGGGAAAACCTTTAGACACGTCACTCTGTCACACCTCTTTTACATCCCTGCCCCCAACTATATGAATTCTCCTAGTCTCTCACAGGAGAAAGAATTTCTGTAGAATCTCTCTCCTTCCTTCCTTCCTTCCTTCCTTCCTTCCTTCCTTCCTTCCTTCCTTCCTTCCTTCCTTCCTTCCTTTTTAATATTATTCTTCTATTGAGTATTCAAGCTGAATAAAAAGATTTAATAAAATTAAAAATAAATTTGATACTAAAATCATTTAACAACTGATAGCTTGGTAAAAGAATATTCCAGATATTCTAGCTGCTTAGACAACTGGCATCAAAACAACTCCCAAAGGAGGCAATTCTTAACCTGAGAACAATGCAAAGTAATGTCACTGCTTGCAAAAGAAAGACAAACTCCAAATGGTGTTTTCTGCAGATCTAAAGAGATGGACAGACAGAGCCAGTGCCACATAGGAGACATATAGGCATTGCCTAGCATGACATGATGGATGGCATATGATCAGACACCGACTATTCTTGCCTTCCAGTTGACCACTGGAATATCCCCCTTCTACAAGTTTAATTAAATGAGTAATATATTGATTTATGGATCACCATGGAAATCCACTGAGTATATGCAAATTGATATTTATAAATATCATACATTTACACTTTGGGGAGCATATCAACAATTGGGGTAATTGTTCTTTTATCTTTTTTTTTAAATAATAATGTTGCTTGTTGTCCTGTGTGCTGTTTAGTTAGTTTATCTGATTCTCACAAACTTATTAGATACTGACGTTTCCATACTGTCTTTGTATTGTCAAAGAAAAATCAGGTTCTCTTCCTTTATTCATAGGCAGGTGAGAGAGTATGCGGAATGTTATTCTCACTCTGTATTTAGCTGTAGTCTTTTCCTCCAGTTCTATTCACATGGGTGTTTTCTTTTTAAGTTTCCTTTTTCTTCCTTTCCTCATGACTCTGAATTATGATATGGATACTGTATGTGCATGTGTATGGCCTTTTCTATCCAACTGCAGTAACACTGGGCATTTTCTCTAGTCCCCTCTTTCTTCTACACACAAACTACAGGGAGGAAGAACTGAACACTGACCGAGTGTCTAGATTATGATCACAAAATAAGTGAAGCATTATTTTTTTCCACATCTCAATCTGTAGATTTTATGGATTCCAATGTAAAAATTGCATGTAGTCCTTAGACTTTCTGTGTAGCAGTCCAATTTTTCCTCTTGCAATTTGATATTTTCCCCAACACCCTCTCATATACTTCTCCCAGCCTACCAACTAGCTAAAAAAAGCTCTATTGTTATGTGAACTATGATAATAAAAAAATTATTCTGTTTCTCTCTGCTGTACAGCCTTTAGTTTGAATATATATGTGGAGATATGTTGAAAAAAAGCTGTGTATGCACATGTGAAAGAATATCTGTATGTGAGAGAGAAAAAGATGCCTACTATATTTTCTGGCTGCAACCAGTCAATGTTTTGCCAGTGCTTATTATACCCATAGGCATGTTTCTACTGACCCAATGCCACTTCTGTATTCAGCCATCAAGCAAAACAAATTGCCATTCTTAACCATAGTATATGGTTAGTTGATTTAGCCCTTACAAAGCAAAGTCAGTGTTGTTGATCACCCGTAGTTTTTCTCCTTTTTTCTCTCTCTCTAAATTATTCTGCTCCTGGCAGGTGCTTTATCCTGATTTTCACAAAGCTTCTTTTTTTCTAATTCTAAGCTTTCCAGATACTTCTGAGGTTGCAGACAACCTTATCATTCTTTCTAGTGTCCCACTGAAGGGATGTCATTTCTGCATTTTGTTTTCTTTCTATCAAGGCAATCAAAAATTGTCCAGTGAAGCAAAGGATAGGGCAGATGCATGGGTCAGTGGACAGATGGAGAAGGGGGGCATGAGAAAGCTAAATGTTTGCATCCTGCTCTGAAGGCAGCAAAGCTTGGGGCCAGGGATTTACTGTCAGATTTGACAGCAGCAAGTCCAATAGTCGTTTGAGTAGTCTTATAATGGATACTTTAACTGAGGGCTACTTCAGTAACTGTTTTGCTCAAGTTGTTTTCCATTTTGAATTTACCAAAACGCAACTGCATAAAATATATTTTCAATTGCCTTATGAAATAAAATGATATTTATGGAAATGTTTCATGAATTTAACTCTGTTTAGAAAGACTTCCATGAATGCAAATATTAAACTTCTGCCAATGATACTCTGATGTCCAAGAAGGCTTTTCACCATCAAATTCTTTGATAGTACAGTGTAAAAAAATATGAGAGAGAGAGAGAGAGAGAGAGAGAGAGAGAGAGAGAGAGAGAGAGAGAGAGAAACAGATAGATAAATAGTATGGAAAACTGAATAAATAAAAACAGATAGATAAATAGTATTGAGACCTGAATCAATAATAACTTGTATGCTATTTAATTAAGTTTACAGATATTTTCCTTTGATCCTTTGAGCATGCTGAATCTAGCTGCTATCTTTCTTTACCTAGAAAAACTTTGTATTGTGAAAGGATTTTTTTCCCCCTGTCTGCTATTATTTGTGGAGGTTAATTTTATTTAGCCTGATTGTTAATTACCAGAGGAGGAAGTACATTAGCAATCTTTGCCACATTGTATTAACTTTGTTTACAACTTAGTTTTCTAGTTTGATTACTTGTGGATTGTTTTAATGATTGAAAGGAGGGCTAGGGACAGTATAGGAATAAATTTAACTTTGAATTAAAATTATTTTCACAATTATTAAAATTCTTCCCACAGTTTAATATTGACATAGAACTGGACTATATTGTCTCAAATCCCTGCCACATGGTCAGTTAGCAAGAGGCAATCAGCCTGTTGAGACTTTGGAAAAAGTGCAAAGAAGAGAAACTAAGATGATTAAAGGCCTGGAGACAAAAATATATGAAGAAAGGTTGCAGGAATTGCATATGGCTAGTCTAGAGAAAAGAAGGGCTAGGGGTAGCATGGTAGCAGTATTCCAGTATTTGTGGGGCTCTCACAAAGAAGAGGGGGTCAACTTATTTTCCAAAGCACTAGAAGGCGAGACAAGAAACAATGGATGGAAACTAATCAAGGAGAGAAGCAATCTGGAATTAAGGAGAAAATTCCTAACAGTGAGAACAATTAATCAGTGGAACAGTTGTGTTCAGAAGTTGAAGGTGCTTCATCACTGGAGGTTTTTAAGAAAAAACTGGATAGCAACCTGTCTGAAATGGTATGGGGTCTCCTGCTTGAGCAGGGAGCTGGACTAAAAGACCTCCAAGGTCTTTTCTATCTATATTCTGATTGACCCTTTGTTATACATGGGGAAATATTTCTTATATATTTCTGTTAAAAAAGGCAATGCAGCAAAACATTGCCCACATTTTCAATTCACCCACATGACAAGGAAGTGCCACACTTCTTTTGGTATGTTAGAGAAGCTTCCCTCCATGAGAGTAGAGGAAAGATATTACAATGAGGGGGAAAAATTATTCTGGTGCTTCAGGGGACAGTAGAGTAGTGATAAAGTGTAGGAGCAACATTTTTTGGGTTCACTGCATTAATATATGATTAAATCTTGGTAAGATCATTCTGCAGGGCCGTATTTCTGGCATGTTGCTTGAAAGATGCTTTGGCCTGATTAAATTCCATTGAAATCAATATATTGGGGAATAATCCACAATGGCATAAGGTGGCATCAAGTAATTTTACTCAAAAATCTGGAATTTGTTTTGAAGAATAAAAGAAGCCAGACAATCTTGGTTGAAAATTAGTTTGTATGCTACTTGACAATAATTGTTAATATAGACATATGGATCATATTTGTCTAATGGTATGGTGAATTGAGATGTCTTATTAATTTCCTCTTACTGAGGAAAAAATCAAAGATAGTATCATCATCATCTTCATCTAACTAGGACATAGCTATAGTGAATTAAACATTATTATATATCATAAATTGCAAAAAAGAGAATGAATAAAACATGAATGAACTTTTCCCTCTGAAAAATCTGCTTTTTGAAAATATTTCATTTTTGAGCAATATCCTTGGACAATATCCTTGAGCAATCAAGGATGTCCTACTGTACAAATAAAAATCAGTGTAATGTCACAGAGGACAGTATGACCCAAAAGAGATTTTTCCGGCTCTGCTATCTCTGATACTATGAAGTCTTCTATTTATGTACAGTAAAGCTGAGAAACTTAAAGAGGCAGACATTTCATATAGCTATTGTTGCAAACGCTGTTCCCAAAGGACATGTTTTGCCAAAGCATGTCCTTTGAGTATCTGCAGCTTTCCTTACCTTCTGATTCTGAAGAAGTTTTAAAATATGTTAAATGTGATATAAACATATCTATGCATTATAAAAAAATGACTTTGTTAGACCAACATAAATTGTATAGGATGCCAATTTCCCACATTACAAACTGTCCAGCAAAAGAAATTGGCAATTAATTATTACTAATAACTTCTTCCTATTATTATTATTATTATTATTATTATTATTATTATTATTATTATTATTATTATTATTATTATTATTATTATTATTATTATTATTATTATTATTATTATTATTATTATTATTATTATTATTACATATGGCACATGTTAGCCAGGGATCACCGAGGTGGCTGGCTGCCTCTGTGAAAGGATTTTTTTGGGGCGGTGTTATCTTTTACCAGCGGGACTCCTGAATGCCGGTAGGCAATAGGGGGAGGCTCTTTTCTTGTCCCTATGTGGTTTATTCGCTCACGGGAATCGAGCCGCCGACCTCAGCGGTTTGGAGGCCCAGCGTCTTACCATGTGAGCCACCGCAGCCCCAACTTCTTCCTAATAAGATATGTTCCTGCACTGGACACCCATAAGTAATAGCAATAGTATTTAGGCTTATATACTGCCCTATAGTGCTTTACAGCACTCTCTGGGCAGTTTACAATGTCAATTTCATTTGCATATTGCCCCCAACAATCTGCATCCTCATTTTACTGACCTCAGAAGGATGGTGTTGTGACCCAGCACGGCAAGCCCCCAGGAAATGACACACACACACACTGTTTGCAAAAACAAAGAAGACTTTACCACTAATAATGCAGCTTAGTAGTAAGTTCGTTACAGGTTTTTCACCATAGTTCTTGTTGAAAATCACAGAACACTTTGGCCAGGATTCCAAATACAAAAATGCGAACAGATCATTAAGTCCCGAATTATCCTCCCTTACTGGAGTTGGCCAAGAGCCAGGACTGGAGTTATTCCAACTGAGATAACCAAAGTTCTGACAGCAGCCAGGAAAATAATTGCGTTGTCTCCAGCAAGGGTTTCAGCTTTGCTGAAACCTTTAATAGTCTTAGGGCGTGGCCCATCTGCCTGCAGGTTTACATGTGAGGAGACCTCCTCCTACAGAGCCACTCTTGCCGGCTAGCTGCCCTGCGTGCCCTAGCATCAATCAGAGGCTCCTCCTCTCCACTGGAGTCACTCAACTCCTGCTGGGGAGGTGCAGAAGGCCCTGGTTGATTATCGTCCTCTGGCCCTGCGTCCTCCTCGGTCTCGGACTCAGGTGCCGGAGATACAGAATGATATTGCCATCCCATGGTCGGTTCTTGGTCTTCCGGATCCATGAGCAGCTGCGTGGGACTCGGGCAAGCCACAACAGATGGAAGGCTGAGTCAAACTTGAGCCCTGTCACGATCCTACTCCAGGCTGTAGTAATGGAGCTTACTAATCTTAGCATGACAAATAGAAAGTAGCAACTGAAATGACTGACATCAAAGTCTACTGGGGGCATTCAGCTTCCTGACTTCCTGTGAACAATTGCTACTAATTATGTTCCAAAGCAGCAGCTGCAAAAACTCATTTTCAGAACTGTACTGCAGAAAATATGTGCATGTATCGCAGCTAAAGCAAACATCTATTTTCTCTCTTAAAAGATCAGTTCATATGCCAGTTAGGTTCTGCAAGTAAATCTGGCTTTTTAATCAAGAAATATGTAAAATACTAAAAATTGTAGCATGAAAAGCAAAGTAGAGCAGAATCACAGTGCAAAATATATTTCAATCATTAATTACTGTCATATTCTGTCATCTTGCAGAGATAGGTTTTAAAAAAAAAACCATATGAAATTGGAGTGTGCATCAGATGGAAGCAAAACCCAAACACATTTGGGCTGGATTGACAGGTGCCTGAATCAAAGCATGCCTTCTCTAAAGTAACTTGAATCTAAAGTTTTATTTTGCAGTTTGGTACTCAGGAGCACAGACAATGTTTGTGCTTTTTAAAAGACTGTTTCATATTTCCTTAACATCACTATCTAATCTAAGGGAAAATTGCAGATATGGAGAGAGTATGGTGGTTCAGTTATCAATGAGATGGACACGCTGAAGCAGAAAGGCATTGGGGAAAATATGGTTTGCTATATGTGAAAAAAATAAAAGAAATCAGGAGAAAAACCACAGAAGTGCCTTTTTTCTGGCAATGTGTCATGGCTTTTGATGACAATATACTTTAAATGTAGACATGGGTCTAGTCTTAAGGTCTATCCATTCATTTTAATGAATAAAAAAGTTGGTGTGTAAATTCCTATGCAGACATGTATTTGCTTTCCATTCAAGTGAATATAATATCCTTATAACTACTGAATTCATGTTGGAGCTCTGTTTTGAGCACTCTTCATTTTCTATTTATTGTATAGAGTTAAATATCATATACTGTATGTGTATCGCATGGGTATATGTTACTTTCTGTAGCAGGGGTGGATTCCTCCCGGTTCGGACCGGTTCTCCCAAACTGGTAGCGGCCCGCTGGTGATGTCATGATGATGTCACCGAACCGGATTGGTCAGTGCTAGTCCGTGGGGGCCGCCATCTTTTTTTTGAATTTTTTTTATTTATTTTTAAATAGCACTTAGACTTATATACCACTTTACAGTGCTTTACAGCCCTCTCTAAGCGGTTCACAGAGTCAGCATATTGCCCCCAACAATCTGGGTCCTCATTTTACCCACCTCGGAAGGATGGAAGGCTGAGTCAACCTTGAGCCGGTGAGATTTGAACCGCTGAACTGCAGCTAGCAGTCAGCTGAAGTAGCCTGCAGTACTGCACTCTAACCACTGCGCCACCTCGGCTCTCTAAATTTTTTTTTTTTTGAATTTTTTTAATTTTTTTTTCCTTCTGAGCATGCACAGAAGCTGACTTCCGACACTGTGCATGCGGTCACCATCTTTTTTTTTGGCTTTGGGTTTTGTTTTGTTTTTTGGGTTTTTTGTTTGTTTGTTTGTTTGTTTGTTTTCCCAGATTTTTTGTTACTGTGCACCCACGTGGCGCAGGAGGGAGCGAACCGGCAGCGAGGTAAGTTGGAACCCACCCCTGGTCTGTAGCTATAATCACCAAGATGACAAACTTTCTCAGAATGCTATAGATTTTTGTAAAGCTGAGTATGTATACATTTCCTTCTCCGATAATTTCACACTCTGTATATTACGCACAAAGGTGGCGAATCCAGATCCATTAATTCAATGATAATGGGAGTGAGAACAAGCATAGGATTACTTGTCTGAACAAACCAATGAACTATAAGGTTTTTCCTGTGTGTTAGGCTGCCAACAGTGACAGCTTGGAGAAATACAGGAAAAAGCCTAACAGGGTTTCAATTCTGGGTCACTAATTCAAATTGACACATGGGTCCCAAAGCAAGAAACAATTCCATCTATATTGTGGTGGTTTTTTTTACTAAAATACTTAGAAAGCACTGAACTATAGTAAACTATAATCCTTTTGTATTAACAAGTCTTCTTTTTATATATTGAACATTATAAAAATATCTAGTCTGATAACTTATTAAAATATTGTATAAGACTATAAGAATGTATAACATATTCTTTTTCACCCTATGGGTGGTATGTGTCTTCTTCAATTTTGAATTCTCTACCAGAGGCCTGAGAGTTTGAAGGTTCTGCATAGTATCTTAGGTATTCCTAACACTACCCTCTTCTAGAGAAAAAGCTCCTGGGATGCTTTGTTGTTCCTGGGATACATTGGAGTCACTCTACCAGTTTAGGAGCCAGAACCTTGAGTGATCCTACTACACCTGGGACATCTTTGTCCTTTACTTTTCACATTGTTTCTAGTTCCTCCTTCAGACCCTGGTACTTTTCCAGGTTCTCATATCCTTCTTCCTGATGTTACTATTACTTGGCACTGCTATATCTGTCAATTCTGTTGTCTTCTAGTCTACTACCACAATCTCTGGTTGATTGATTAGTAACTGACTGTCCATCTGAATCTGAAAGGATCTTAGCCCTTACTATTCTCCATGACATTCTGTGATATCTCCTATCTGAATTTGGAAGGGTCTAGCCGAACATGCAACTGTTCCTATACACAATGCCAGCTACTTTGTTCTGCCATTCAGTGCAAGCTGTCATGCCTGCACCTAACACTCTGCCACTATGTGTTGAAGTGTCTTCTTACACCCTGACACTGTGTGTTGGACTGAGGTCTCTGCACAGTGTACATCTCAGGTCCTACCTAATGTGAAGACCTCTACTCCCATAGATCTGGTGTTTAGTGCCTGTTCTTGTGCTGCTATGATCAGTGCCTTAGTGCTGTCTTTTAGTCCATTCTTTTCTTGCCACTGGTATGATTTCCCAATGTCAACCATCTCAGCTACCATATATCAATGATACATTGTCCAGCCATGATGCTTCCTCTATTTGATCTTCTTCCCATGTTTGCTGCTGCCTCAGATATTCTCTCAGCAGTTTATCTTCAGCTGCCATCTTACTAATGTACTTCTGGTGTTCTGAGTTTCATCCAGTGGCTTTGACATTCTCCAGATATCACCTGTCCTCTTTCCAGCTGGTGCACAGTCTCTGGATTTGGGGTGGAATCTCCATACACTGTGAGGAACTTCCAGGCTTTTACATTGGCAACCTTCATTTCCTACTTTGCCCAGCTCATTATATCAGTAGGGTATCTGATGATTGGCAAGGTGTATATGTTGATACATACTATAGACATAATTTTAGCACTTTGTCCAGTCTATATCCATGGTGATATAAATTTCAATAATGAGTGATTGTCATTATGGAACTAGGGACATAGATAATAACCAGAGAGATAACTGAGATAGAGCCAGAGGTGGGTTCTTATTGGTTCTATCCAGTTCTTTAGAACCATTAGTAACTCGGCGATGATGTCACGGAGCCGGTTCTGTCGGTGTCTCCGACAGAACCGCCATCTTGGATTTTGCTTCTGCGCATGCGCAGAAGCTATTCTTTGATTGCTGAGTGTGCGCGTGCA
Source organism: Thermophis baileyi (assembly GCA_003457575.1). NCBI lineage: Eukaryota > Metazoa > Chordata > Lepidosauria > Squamata > Dipsadidae > Thermophis > Thermophis baileyi. The sequence continues at coordinate 447,490 of QLTV01003428.1, forward strand.
CGGCGCGACCCTGAGTGAACCAGCAGCAAAAGTATCCACAACCCACCCCTGGATAGAGCATAACCTTATCCATGCCAAAGATACTGAGGGTATTGAAAAACAAATTGTTCTCATAATCCATGTAATCTTCCAATATCATAGTCAAGATATACAGTAACTTCAAATATTATCCTGTAAATAAATAGGTTTGATTTGCTCTTGTGAAGACATGTAATATATACCTGGTGTTTGCAGGATCATTCACTATTCTCTCAAAAGGATGGCGCCTTCTCAAACAATATACAGTAAACGTCATAGGAAAATTAGTACTATGATCCTATAATACTTACAGTAGATTATATGGATTTTCATTACATTAATTCTCTCTGAAACATATAAATTCTTCTTTGGCATAAAAGTTGGTTGCCCAAGATGACAAGTGTTTTGCTATAATGAAAAAAATTGAAAAGAAATCATTTATAAATGGATGCTATAAATGTATTTTTCCCATTCGTGATAGATGTTTAGAAAATGTTGGTGCATTTGACTATATAATAATTTATTCTATGTTAATTACTTTGTCTAGGTTGAGAGAACATTACCATAACCCATAAGTAAGACAGCTGGTGCTGTTATGTAATTTAATATAAATATTTAATAGATTTAACTTGATTATATTCATGCAAATCTTTGTCTATATTTTATTTTGGCATGATTTCTATACATTCATTACTTCCGAAGAGTTCTGCATTCTATAAAAAGGTTATGGAGCTAATGTGCATTCAAGCTTGTAAATACATAGCCTTACTTAAGTATTTATGAATGCATAAAGATAAGAATCAAAGCCAATGCTGAAATCTGAGATCCTCTTCATACATTGTCTGTACATGTCATGACATTGTACTAATTAATTTATTATATTTGTTTATAGCTGCCCCTTCACAAGATTCTGAGTGACTTACAAACATAAAATTCAATGAAATTGAATGAAACATAGAACAAACCTTAATAAGATAAAATATCAAGCAAAAATGGCCTCCCAACAGCATAACTAAAATTCAAAAGCTCACCTGAACAAGATCGTTTCAATCACCTTGCAGTAAGCATTAACATTAACCCCTTCATGGATTCGTGTCGTGGCAAAGGGGCTTGTGTAGCTCAATGAAGCTATGAGCTATGCCGTGCAGGGCCACCCAAGACGGACAGGTCATAGCAGAGAGCTCTGACAAAACGTGATCCACTGGAGAAGGAAATGGCAACCCACTCCAGTATCTTTGCCATGAAAACCCCATGGACAGTACCAAAAGGCAAAAAGATATGATGCTGGAAGATGAGCCCCTCAGGTCGGAAGGTGTCCAATATGCTACTGGGGAAGAGCAGAGAGCTAGTACTAGTAGCACCAGAAAGAGTGAAGCGACTGGGCCAAAGCCAAAAGGACGCTCAGCTGTGGATGTATCTGGTGGTGAAAGGAAAGTCCGATGCTGTAAAGATCTTTTCTCCATAGGAACCTGGAATGTAAGATCCATGAATCAAGGCAAGCTGGACGTGGTCAAACAAGAGATGACAAGACTGAACATCGACATCTTAGGAATCAGTGAACTAAAATGGACAGGAATGGGTGAATTTATTTCAGATGACCATCTACTGCGGGCAAGAATCCCTCAGAAGAAATGGAGTAGCCTTCATAGTCAATAAAAGAGGAGGAAAAGCAATACTGGGATACAATCCACAAAACGACAGAATGATCTCAGGTCGAATCCAAGGCAAACCATTGAACAGAACAGAA
>QLTV01003428.1:469144-481737 GCA_003457575.1 Thermophis baileyi
ACGCAGAGACAGATTCCCCCCCCCCTTATTTTCCTCCTCAGTTCAGACGAATCTGTTCCTTCTACTTTAACACCAGTTAAAGGGAAAAGAGGCAAAAAACAGAGGAAAGGATTTACAGATGCGATTAGGAAAACACAAGTAAGGGAAGCTGCCTGTTTCTCCCATGGCCAGTTCTATGTGGCATGCTCCAGAGTCAGTTCACCTGACAGCCTGGTCATTCTCCAGCCAGACAGCAAAACCAGGAATGTTGTTTACAGGGAGGTCCTGAGCAATTCATCTGAGGGACGAATTGAAAGTCTATGCTATGCAACTTATTAGCCTGGCTACATAGACAAAACAGCCACGGTTGCTGCTGGGATTAAAGGGCTTAAGCCCATCTATTTCATTGTTGTTACACTTACAATAATGTCTTCATCTGTAACAGGAACTTACTTTTACCAGTTACCATCTCTAACGAAATAATACAGTCACTTTTTTAACTACTCATTAATTTTCAAGCTTTAAGTGTCAATTTATCAAGCCCCATCACATAGTTTCGTAGCGAAGCACGGGTATTTAGCTAGTATAATATATAGACAAATAAAAGAAAGAAATTTTGTAACATTAAAATTTCACTAAAAGTTGAAGACCAAATTGTTTCTATAAGCTAATGCAATAAAAACAAATTGTCTATTGCTATGGTAACACCTGTTATTGGTCATTTAATAGGAACATTTCAATCTCCTTATCATGATTGAAGTTTACCAGATAAAGATTAGGTATACTAGCACTCATTTTACAGTGGGTATATTAAAAGAATGTGTGAAGCAGACTCAGTCTCTATATTGAAGTAATACTGTATGTATCTGACCATCATATGGAAGTTGGCATATAGATCAGTTGTTACCTTAGTTGAGACAGCATCTATATAGGCAAGGGAGAAGAGCCTTCTATGCGGGGTATACAGAATCTTATAGATGCAATTGGATATTCTTCAGGGAAGAGAAGCAATTTGTCTATATGGAAGGTGGAAAAAATTGGCTTTGTCCACCTGAATGTCTGAGTCCCATATTCTTTACTTAAATTCTATTAGGGATTTTTTATTATCGTTTCATTCAATATAATCTTCTCAGCAGAGCTTAAATTTAAAGGTTTTGTTTTCTTAAAAGTGAAAATCATAAAGGAAAATAAATTGTGATATAGAAATCATTCTACCACTATTTACAAATAGCTGCTACAAGAGCCATGGAATAAGGAGCTGTTAAAAAAGCGATGAATCCATTGTATTAGTGTTCTAATATAAACATATAAATTATATCATTGATTTTTACCGCTAACATCTCTGATAGTGTGCAGAATCTTCATCTTAGCAAGCGAAGTCACACATGTCACTGCTATGATTCATGGAATGGTGGCATTTGTTTTCAAGAGATTGCACTGTAGACATAACTCCTCCACAAATGTAATGCTATAAACCCACTGGCAGGCTTCTTTCTGTGCTCTTGTGTGAATCAAAGAAGGAATTTAAATTTTAAATGCATCCTCTTTGTAGTCCTCATTATCTAGCCTATTATTCTGCAACTTTCCATTCTTGGATACCAGGAAGACAACATTGTATAAGTTTTTTGCTTGAGAGATTCAACAAGCAATGTGTGTTCCTATGTTCAAATAGGACATATATTTTATTTTAATAATCTTGAAGACATAATCTTGATTCTGTTATTTTAATATTGATGTTTCTGACTAAAAAAAATCACAGCTATGCTTTAAATTTTGCTTTTATTTGATTTATTTCCAACTGAAATTTCATTTTATTTGTAAGACTGATTTTATATTTTTACAATACATAACCAACTGAATTCTATCAAACCTTGTTGATAAAGGATACTTGTAAATAGATAAAAAAATAGTTATATGTGCTGAATTGTTACAGAGTTAAAGCCTCTTATCATCCCCAGACTGTAAAAGAGCTGTTAAGATGACCACAGATGGCTCTATTTGCCTGAGGCGACATGCACAATCAAATTAAAGCAATATGTAAATTGTTACTACTGATATATCTGTCTGAATGTTATGATTACCCAAGAGCAAATATAATCAAATTACAATAAAGTAAGTTGAAAAAAAATAAAAATTCTAACTTTTATTATTCTAATATAACCTTTAAATAGCACAATTAATATGATAGACATCAGTTTGAGAGAAAGGCAAAGGCTGTGACCAAATGTAGATATTTGAATATCTGAGTTTCAGTGATGCTTAAGCATTCCAAACTCTCTTCTGGATTTTGTCCAAAAAAAGAAACTCTTATCAAGAATACAGAGAGGCCTGGATAGAGGAAATGCTAATAAATAGTCACATGGCATCTTCCTAGGCATGGGATTACACATTGCTTGTCTCAAATAAGACAGGAGCCCACAGTTTATATCATCCATTAAAGCCAAATGATATGGTCTAATTATCTAGCCAATTAATTGTCAATGATACTTCCAAAGAATTTTTTTGTGAATATGATTCTTAATATCTGTGATCATCATACTGACAGGTTATATATATTGGCAGGTTTTTTCTGAATATTTGTTAATCAGGTACACATACACACAATATACTGTATCTCTTATTACAAAATGTTTTAGATTGTCAAAACTGCCAAAGGTGCTAGAGAAGCATTAAGGAACAGAGCAAGGACCTAAATTATCTATATAAAAAGGAAAAAGAACTTTCCAGAACCACTGGAAACAATATTCTGGGTGTAACATAAACAATTCCCAAGTGAATGGCTTTTGGTTAAATTGCCTTTAATCTTTTTATGTATAGATCAGCAGCAAATGGAAGAGATGTAAAGTAAGCTTTCAGGTGATCCGTCCTCTGTTCTGTACCATTAAAGGCAAACATTTGGTGGATAGGGATGATCAGATATTCCATCTTCACTGAGTTCATAATAATCATTTATTCTGTAGATTCAGGGAAAGTTTTGTTCTGACTTTTTGATTTTGAAGTTTTGGCTTTGAGATATTGACATATTATTAATTTATGAGCAATAAAAATATTTTTAAATCAAATTTAAAAAATAAAGCAAACTCTTTCTTTTGAAGCTGTTTTCTAATCAGGAAAATGAATTGGGATAATTCTCTATTTGATTTTAATGTAAAACAGTTGAGGCAGTTTTCACTATATTTTGTGATGGTGGTTGTGGTATTTTGGATGTTGGAAAAACTACCAGCTGTCCTCCCTTCCAGCTGGTAAATGCAACCTGTTTCAGATGGCAGGAGACATAGCAAAGCCTGGCAAAATCATGTAAATGCTTTTATTTCTTCATCAAAACTCTTCATCACACAGGAAAACAACAATTGCAAGGCTAATTGTGATTTGAATAGTTAGTGCTAGTTTCTGTTGCTAGAGTTATAACTATGCAATGAATTATATGAATATTTAAGAAGTTATTCTTCCTTTGATAGGAGGAGGAGATACACTGGTTTTTTTTTGTTGTTTTTTTGCCTGTTAAAGTTCTTAAAAGCTTATGTCTTTTTCAAACATTTCAAACATTCTTTATTCTTTATAATAAATGAAACTTATTAAATATGTCATAGGAAGGCACAATTTGACACTGATTTGAGGCATATGAGTTGTATTTACATATTGCGTAAATCAGATTTCCAAAAATTCCATCTTATTGGTCATTGCTGCTCTGCAGTGGATGGCAGGTTTGATTCTTTCCCATAATTGTGTGCTAACTGTAAAGAGAAGACATACAATCTTAAGGGCATCACCATTTTAAAGATTTGCAGATAAGACCCTGCAAGATTGATGCCAGCCTTATGAGTCCAGATAGGAAGCACAACCTAGTTCTATTTTACTGTAAAGTTATATTAATAGATTCTTGCAAATCTGAAAATACATTTTCCCCATTGCCTTTACTGCTCAAGTAACTGGGGAGGTTCCCTTCTGAGACATTTGCCATACTCACAGTCCTGCTACAAACTAAGCTGCCTGTTGTCTGACTATTCCCCGGGTTGTGGTTCTTCCCTCTGTTTCCCGTTTTTACACAACATATTAAGCTAACTTTTAATATTTCTAAAGGATTTTTGGCTATGAAGGGCCATGTGGGATACTGTATATCTGACAATATGCTGAAAATAGAATGGATTTTTTTTAACTTCTTTTAAAGATTAAAAAATGGAGTGAACAATAAACTTTTCCCCTTTATTTTAACAGAAAAACAAGACTTATGCACTGAATTTATGTGCTATGATCCAGGGATATTCTTGGGGTTGTGAAATAAGTGCCTAGGGTTCTGTTTGACTCTTGGAAAACCACTGTTACACTAAGCAGTAATTTGATTAACCATAATACGTTAAACTAAAATTGGTCTAATTCATACAACATGCTGGGACACAAGCAAGAAAATGATATTAAAGCTTAAAATGTTATTTAAACCCAGCTCTTCATAATACTCCCCTGCATTTGGAAGGTCAATCTATCAATTACTCAGTTTCTTTCCTTCTCCAGTTTCCTCTTCCTCAATAGGTCTTCATTCCAGGATATCAGTCTTGCAACACTTGCTAGATTCTGCTTGCATTGCACTGTACTACATTATATTATACCATTAGACATCATGTTGTTTAATCAGATAAAACAGCTGGAAAAAAGAAAGTTTTGGCTTAATGCCAACTATTTAAGGATGAATCTATCCTTAAACAACAATTTACTTATTTAATAAAAGCTACATTTTAGTTAAGTCATTCAATCAGCCTGCTTTCATCCTATTCATCAAATGACAGTGATATCTTTTCCAGATGTGTAACCTGAGATCGTCTATCTTACAATGGTAAGGACCTTATCCAGGGCCTCCAAAACACCACTGGTCACACTTGTGGATGATCTCTGGGAAGAGTGGGATGGGGGTAATTCAACCACCCTTACTCTCCTTGACCTCTCAGCAGCCTTCAATACCATCAACCCTGATATCCTTTTGGCTGGCTATGGAATCTGGGACTGGGCTGCACAGTCTTGCTCTGATTTGGCACCTGTGATGGCTCCCTTGAACACTGGCTCAGACAAGGAAGAGGAGCCAACTTAGAAGCCATCAGAGGAGGAGCAATGCGGAAGAATTGGAGCCTAAGATGACTACTGGGGTCAACTTGGTGGAGTCAAGGCCAGGAATGGCAGAAATAAGCAATCGAGGTGAAGTGGTGGGGACAACCAGTTAGAACCACCAGGCAAATAGCAGGTTGTGCAGACTGGGGAGGAGACACAGCTACAACTGGTCAGTGTTGACAAAGAGGAGTTGCCACCCCAGCTCAATCCAAGGACACACATGGCTGAGTGTAGAGAGGTGCAACAAAGATCAGTGAGGCTACTCATGAGGAAGTGGTCTTGCCTTTCTCAATGAAGCACACTAGGAGGTGCCTATTTAACCAGGTGTTAGTGTCAGAGGCAACCATCTGGAATCAGAGTTGCTGTGTACAGTGTATGTCCTGAAGACCTCATCCTGCCTTGTCATGCCAGGAATCCGATGATGCAGCTGTTGCCTTTATCGTTCCTTCACCTTGCCTGGCCATGGTTTTTCATCTCACCCTGCTATATTGCCTCCCCTCTTCCTTGCCTCACAACTTTGGTGCAGAAGGAATGCAGCTTACTTTGCTTGGGTCTTGGCTAGTTGAACTTTGCTGCTGTTGGCCTGAGACCCTACTGTTAGCCGCATTCAAATGGGACTTGCGGTAAGGATACACATGGTGGGGCCTGGGGAATTATTGGGGTTAGTTGTACTAATAAACACTTCTAACTCCTTCTTGTATGTATGTACCAGTGGCCTGAAAAGGGCAGCACCTTTCTCCAAGTCTGGTCTCAAACGGTGTTGATAGGGAGTGAGAGATTCAGCCCACAGCTGTTCTTTTGTGGCATATTGCATATTGCTTAGTACTCTTTCCACTCCTTTTTAACATCTATATTTATTTGTTTGTTTGTTTGTTTGTTTGTTTAGATTATCCATCACCATAGTTGATGTATTATCAGTATGATGATGATAGTCAACTTTATATCTCTACCCCTGAGGACCTCACTGCCCTCTCGCAGTCCCTGGAGGCATGAGGGCCTAGATGGGGCACAACAGGAATTGGCTGAGTCATTGCAAGACCAAATATCTTTGGATGCATGGAGCTTCAACATCTAAGACTTTGACATCCTTAGTTCTGGATGGCGTGCACTACCCCAGACAGACCCAGTCCACAACTTGGGGGGTTCTTCCGGACTTGTGACTCCTGCTTGAGCAGGTGGCAGTCATGGCTAGGACAGCCTTTGCACAACTTTGGGTTGGGAGCCAATTTCAGCCTTTCCTGGATCAGGAGTTCTTGTGCTCAGTCATTCAAGCCTAGTCATCTGCACTGGCTGCCAGTTTGCTTCCAGTTGCAATTCAAGGTGTTGGTTATTACCAATAAAGCCCTGCATGGCATAGGTCCAGGTTATTTCAAGAACCATCTCAGCTCAATGGGATAAACGTACCCCACCCGTGTGGGCAGAGAAGGCATAGTGCAGATCCTGGCTGGTGTAGTCCAGGAGAAGAGCCTTCTTTGCTATGGCCCTGGTAGGTGAGCTTGGCTCCAACCCTCTTGACTTTTTGCAAGAGCCTGAAGTCTTTGCCAGTTGGTTTGTGGCCCCAATTGAGGAATATTACACTGGAGGTGGTTGATTGACTAATAGTAATTCCCATCTTCCCCTCTCATATATTCTACTGCCTTCCTCTCCATTTTTAGTTGTAACTTGTATTTTATTGCAATTTTAGTGTGTGTGTGTGTGTGTGTGTGTGTGTGTGTGGAGAAACAAAGAGAGTGAGAGAGTGGGGGGGGGAAGAATTTTATTTTAATGTTGTAAGTCACCCAAAGTTGCCTTTTCTTCCTCCCTTCCACCTTTCCTTCCTCCCTTCCACCTTTCCTCCCTTCCTCCCTTCCTTTTTCTTTTCTTTTATACAATGTAATTTAACAATAATGAATAGTGCTATAGTGAATAGAATAGCATCTGCCTGCCTTCCTGCCTTTCTTGCATCCTCTTTCTTTCTAAAATCCTTTCTGTCTATGGAAATTCTCAATGATGCAGGTCATGGTTGTCTCGAAGGTGCTTTTTCCAAAAGGCAACCAGACTATGTTTTTTTCCCCCTGATGAAGCTTCTTGGATGAGAAGCGAAACATCTTCTTCTTCCTCAAGGGAAAAAAAAAACACATAGTCCAGTCGCCTTTTGGAAAAAGCACCTTTCAGAAAAACACTTTCTGCCTCCACATTGTCTCAACTGGTCGCTAGCACAGACTTATTAAATTAAATGGAAGTTTTTATTTAGTCCAGGTTTTCAGAAGAATGCTCTGTTTTGTGAAACACCTAGAGATAATTCAGATTATATAGCACCTCTAAGTACCAGGAGATACGCTGCAATTGACTAACAGATGGTTAAAACAAAATGTAGTTCTTTGCAATGCCAAATGAGCATAAACAAAAGATATCATAGCAAAAGCTGCAGAAACATAAAAGAGGTAACTAAAAACCATTTCATGACAGGATTCATCAAAGAGACCTTTTATCTTCTAATCTATTCTTCTCCTCTTCCTTCCTCTGAAGCAGAACTGCCTTTTGAACACCAATTCCTATTCAAAACCCCTTGCTATCTAATTCACATTAGATATAGAACAATATTTATAAAAACTGACTGAGACACTGAAAGGGTTATCCATAAAGTACATATGTATGCTGCAGATGCAACACGTTTATGTTTTATAGAGTTTTTCTCATTATTTCTTTGGGTGTAAAGCAGATATGCATGAAAGCATGATTGTATTAGGTCTTTGGGGCAATTTACACTTTAGCCTCCACAAACTGATATAAATAGTTTCAATGAAGTTGTATGTTTACAATACTGAACATTTAATATTTCTTAAAACAAATAATAAATAAATAAAACTGAACATGCATATTAAGACTGTTATAACTGATCTATATACATCTATTTACCAGTTTACTAAATACATCTAAGGTAGTATATTTCCTTTCTGGTATACAAAGATTTCAATGGAAATGGTAACACATACAGAGAAGATCAGTAAAGAACAAAAGAGACAGAAGATTCTAGGACAAATGATATTCCCAACAGGTTTCTTTAAAATCTATCAAGAGAAAAGAATGCTTCTTTATAAAATCTGCTTAACACTAGTTAACTTAAGTAGACTACAGTGGTTCCTTGGTACTCAACTTCTTTGAAACTCACTGAATTTGGTACTCAACACATTTTGATGCAAAAATTTTGTCCCTTTATTCATTGTTTGTTTGATGCTCAGCACACAAGCTAGAACTTGTTGGTGTTGGCTGCCTTGTGACTCACTACATTATTCCTATTCTGGGGAAAAATTGTTTGGTACTCATTGGTTTTGGTACTCATTGCACCTCCCAGAATAAATTTATGATAAGTACCGAAGTATCACTGTAAAATTATTGCTATTGTAGTTATATATAATTTATTTTTATATTACTATTTTTAAAAAATTCTGAGGTACATCATAAATGTGATTATAGATGAGTATCAAAATATCTATGTTGGGGTTTAGAGTTTTTGTTTTGTTTGTTTTGTTTTTGGCAAATGATGTAGAGGAGCTATCATGATGATATAAATTTGTATGTGCTTGCAAGTATTCAACAAATCTGGAAATACAGGATTGCTTTCCAGAGGTTTGGTGTTTACGAGCCATTTTTTAATTATATTTTGAGAAAAAGAGAAAGAAGTTGATTCCAATAATTCTCTCCAAGTTTTATTTTATTAAAATGTTTATAAAAAGGAATTAAGAATGTTAGCTGCCTAGCACTGGGCAGATTATTTTTAGCAATTTTTAGCAATTTTGTGATAGAGCAAAAAAAAAAAAAAGATTAACTAAATAAGGAGAAGGGAGCTGGAGAAATGAGCAGAAAATGAGATGCTTACACAACACGTAGTTCTTATGTTTTAGTGGCAGAGAAGCAGGGGACAGAACCAGGGGTGGGCTGCTATGGGTTCGCCCGGGTTCGGGAGAACCCATAGCTAACGTTATGGCTGGTTCGGAGAACCTCCAAATCCCACCCCTGGCTGCCCCCCCCCCCCGCCCTGCCGCTCCCAGGAGTCTCCACGCGGCCCATTTTGGATGCGAGGTAAGTGCAGGGCCTGTGCGAAGGCTCGGGGAGGAGGAAAAACGGGCCTCCCGGAAGTTCCAGAAGGCCAGAAATGGACCCATTTCCGGCCTCCAGAGGGCCTCCGGAGGCCAGGGAAGGCAGTTTTTGCCCTCCCAGAGGCTCGAGGAAAGCCTCCGTATCCTGGGGAAGGCAAAAACACCCCCCATGCCGTGGTGCAGGAGGCTGACTAGGCCACGCCCACCATGGCCACACCCACCCAGCAACTGGGCAGAGAACCTGTTGCTGAAATTTTTGAAGCCCACCCCTGGACAGAACTGATAGATTTAGGAGAAAAATCTGGAAAAGGGGGAAGAAATAACATTCACTAAAGAATATTTGAGTGAAAAGGATATATAAAATCATAGTTCTTGATTTGACCATGACAACTTCAAAATTCATTGTAGCAGAGAATATTCTAGTCCTGAGCATCCTTGAAAAATATGTTATCCTAATATTCTCAGAGGAGCATATTTTCAGAGAATTTGATTTCAGCCAGCACTGGCTGACACATGCAAGGATGGACAGACATCATAACTGGAAACTTTTGTTTATCACAGAATGTTTGATCTACCAATCCCAGCTTGGTGAAAATGATATTCTTTAAACATTTTGAGTGAAACTACATGTTTTCAGAATTAGAACTCAAAGGACATGGTCCAATCACAGAAAAAAACACTTTTTGGCAACTTAAATATTCTTCATTTAATTAACGTATTTGTGTAATGCAAGAAAAAGGAGTAATTTGTTGTCATACTGTTAAGCTATTGGGAGTTGGAAATCTTTGTTCCTCTGTTTAAATCATCTAGTGACCTACAGTTGATTTTGGCCAGTTGCTTATCTAGAGCTAGGTATATGATAGGGCACCTAAATCATTTTGAGGAAATTCAGACACCTGCAAACTGATGCATAAAAAAAGTGTACTGTATATGCTTTGCTGTGATAATTGAATGGATTCAGCATAATTCCCATAGTTCTGTAGATGACTTATTAGATTGACACTAATGAAATACAACTTTCATGTGTATAGCTTGTCTTATTTTTCTCAGTAACAAGAGTTCATAGATGCTTATGCAGTATTTTGGTGAAGTAGGGCGAACATAAGCAGAATCTCTGCATTTCTTTTTCAACTCCATCCATTATTTTTTATTATTTTTTTCCCATTTCCAGACACTGTCTCCAATTTTATCCAGTCTTACTCCTAATCTTAATATTATCTAATAATATTGTACTTGGAAATCAGAAGAAGAAAATGCATTCTGTCTTACAAATTGAGTTAATCATTGAAGGTGGCTGACCTCAGAGTGCTGTGAGTGCAGAAATGAAGGAGACAAGAAACATTGGAGGAGATTTATGCAGCCTCTAACCCATGGGTTGTGCTCACGGGATATAAATTCCCAAAATAAGACTGACATTACTTTATGTTTCACTGCTATATAAGATGGAATATGAGATGAATTTATGCCTAAATATATCTAAAATAAAGACTCCACATCCTTGTGGGGGTAGTGAGCATACTTAGAACTTTAAGAACATTTTATGGGTAACCTCACAAGACATCACAGCACTTATGTTCTGGATACAAAGATGAAGCATAATTATAAGGAGGAAGGTCATATTTTATTGAAACAATGATCCTTAGGTTCTGGCTTACAAAGGAAGAGGATCCAAGAACATTAGAAAATAAGATCTTTAATACATATTTTTAAATTATGGAACGGGATTTCTAGGCACTGGTTTGCTATATAGGGAAAACTGGATAAGTCCATTAGTGTAAGGAGACATTTGATTGTTAAGAAAGCTTTTTAGAACTTCGGGGGTGGGGGGCTGGAAATAGTATTTTTTTTCTTGTTAGCAAGTGGAAAACACTGATGGGATTGGATGCCTGTCACCCAGTTACTTTGTGAAATCTTTTCTACCTCTAATCACTTTCGTTCTGCCTTTGATCATGGTGGGCAATAGCCCTTTCTCTCTTTTTTTTGGTCAAATGATTAGTCATAGTTTCAGCTTGCCCCTCTCCTCACCATAAAAGCAAAGACCATCTATGATACAGTTGAGGATATTTGCATCTATTTTGCCACTTAAGAGTAAAATTCAAACTTTGCCCAAACCAGTTTTTTCATCAATGATTACCATAGAAAAACAGATTCATGATATCTACTGATATATGAGTACATATATTTCAAAACAGTTATGCAGGTTGCTGCAATGTGCATGGATCTTGGACTGCAAATTTTAGTTTTGATTTATATGTATGAAGATATCCTTCCATATTTTCTAGTTAAAACATCTACAAACAAATTTCTCTTGTTTTGTGTTAGGAAGGTGAGCAGGTCAGCACTGCTTGAAGACTTGGTTTTTGTTGTTGTTGTTGTTGTTTTAATAGAATTCCTGAGATCTTCTAGACCAGGGTGTCAAACTCAATTTCATTGAGGGCTGCATGAGAGTTGTGCTTTACCTTGGGGGGGGGAGGAATGGGCGTGGCCAGGGTGGGCCTGGCCAGCTCAATGTCACTTGTGCCAGGTGCGCCTGTGGTGGCCCGAGCGTTGTGCGAGAGAAAATGGGCTCTCAAGCTCCGTTTTCTCCTGCGACGGCCTCCTGCAACCCTCTGCCAGCGAAAACGGAGCTCGGGAGGGCCTCTGTTTTTGCTGGCAGACGCACCATGGGCCAGTCCTTTGCTGTTTCCAGGGTGGCCCTGCAGGCCAGAACTAAGCACCCCGTGGGCCGGATCTGTTCTCCGGGCCTTGAGTTTGACACCCCTGTTCTAGACTAGTTAATAAAAGGGTATCCCTGACATGTACATCTAAAAGATCTTAGAATGACTGAACTACAGGTTTGGTTGTTTCACCCCTTTGTGTTGAGGATACACTGGATCAGGGGTGGGTTCCTACTGGTTCGGACCGGTTCGCCCGAACCGGGGGCGACCCGCTAGTGACGTCATCTGAACCGGATCGGTGGTTGCCGGTCCGTGGGGGCTGCCATCTTTTTTTTTTAATTTTTTCCAAATTTTTATGAAAGTGACTTTTTAGAAGGTGACTTCCAGCACTGTGCTGTGCATGCGGTCGCCATCTTTTTTTGGCTTTATTTATTTATTTATTTATTTATTTTCAAATTGAAGCCCAGCAGCACCTCTACCTAGGATCGAACTCACAACCTCCTGATTGTGAGGCAAAAGTTCTACCTCTAGGCCACAGCAGCTATGATTGGAAAGTGGTCGATTCTGCCTGCTACTAAGTGGCTGGGTTTTTTTTCTTTATGCTTTTAATGGTTTTTTTTAAAAGGATATTTTATTGTTTTTTTTTTTTATGGCATTTCGTTGTTTTTAGGAATTTTTTTTTTTTAAAAAGATATTGTTTTTAGGAAATGTTTTATTTGTAATGGCGTATCCTGCTTTTAAGTGCAGGTTGTTTCTTGACTTAGAACTGTGTCATTTATCA
>QLTV01003428.1:482232-500235 GCA_003457575.1 Thermophis baileyi
TCATTTGTGGAAGTTGCAAAGTTGTAAAGTGTGTTAAAAAAGTGACTTATGACCATTTTTCACACTTAATGACCAACGGTCGTTAAGTGTGAAAAATGGTCATAAGTCACTTTTTCACCACATTTTATAAGTTGGCCACTCCCACCCGGTCACACGACCGCCAAGCCACTCCCACCCAGTCACATGGCCATCAAGCCACTCCCACCCGGTCACATGGCCGTCAAGCCACTCCCACAAAATTAAGCCACGCCCACAGAGTGGTAGTAAAAAAATTTGGAACCCACCCCTGCACTGGATGCTTCATTTTTTTAAAAAAAACATCATTAAAGGAATTTCTATGACCACTTGCAAATGTTGTGGAATTTTTTTAAATCAACAATTGAAGAAATGTAAATAATCAAAGTCAAAGGATCTGTGTTGAACTAAAATTTCTAAAAGTCTTTGGCATCAAATTTGTAGCATATTCATATTAATCGGCTGCATTAATAAAGCAATGATAAACAAGATATTCAAAGTTTCCTTGCATGCATGATATTGTGATACACTTTGCTTTCTTAGAAGTCTGTCCATGATTTCATGAAATGCTTTTACATGCTTAACTGCTTTATTATTGTAATAAAGCACTATTTTTAACAAGGTCTTCTTTAAGAAAAGCTAATAGTTTTCCTGAATCAGTAATAATAAAATAGGGTGATAGTTATATCAACTAGTCATCAAAAGATTATTGTGTACAATTACTCTCAAATTACATGCAAAAAAAATGAATGAGAATATTAATGATCTCCCAATAGCTGCAGAACTACAGTAGATACAAAAAAGATGTGCATTATGGCCAGTTATAATAACTTGCAGATTCATCACTTTCTAATAAGGACAATATTTAATGAAATCAGAATTATGAAACTTTGTTTTTTCAATTAAGCATACTTTAATCATACATTTTAGAGCTTGAATAGAGGCTTTATCAATGGTTCCTTCCCAATTCTAAGAAAGGATTAATTACAAATTTTTCACTTGATTATTTAATATCATTTCAGTAAATTGGCATTTTACCTACTGCATGGGAAAGTGTTAGGGTATGTAAGTTATTTTCTTTTATAGGATTTATCTTAGAAAAATACCCATTATTGAAGTCTACTGTATATAACAATGATGACCTTTATAAGAATTCTCAAAAAAAAAAAAAAAAGCTAACAGAGATAATCTCATTCAAGTCTTCTCTTTACTAATAGCAGCTTTCACCGAAGCTAGTAGTACCAAGTCAAATGACACAGATGTTTCCCCTCAACAACAAGAAGCATGTAATCTGTTTTATTTTGAAGAAGCACCTTGATCAAAACCTCATTGAAGTACTGGTGCCGCTTGACTTTTGACCACAATGGACATGGACATAGTTGTAAGTAGTTGTGGTTGTAAATTGAGGCACCATGTGACTGAACTCTATTTTTTTTAACCATTTTTATGATGAACAAAAAATGAGTCACTGTGGTCACTGTGGTCATTTTTTAACCATCATGTGATGGTTAAAAAAACATCCTGGTTGTTAAGTGAATCCAGCAAATTCAAATGATGCTTTTTGTCATTTTCTGCTGGAAAACAGCAAAACAATGTTGCAAATCACTGTGACTTGACTGTGGAAGGCTGCAACTGGTTGCAAATCCAAGTCAATTGCCAAGATATGTGACTGACATTGTAACTTTGAGGATGGGTAATAAGTAACTTTTTAAAAATCCATCATAAATTTGAACAATCATTTAAAAACTTGTTTTAACTCACGGACTATCTGTACCTCACTGAATATTTACAGAACTCTACTCTTCATTACAGAGCCAGTCTGGTGTAGTGATTAAGGCACCAGGCTAGAGACTGGAAAACAATTATTCTAGTCTCACCTAAGGCATAAAACTACCATGGGCCAGTCACTCAGCCTTAGGAAAAATGCAATGGCAAACCACCTCTGAAATCTCACCCAAAAAGCTGCAGAGACTTGTCGAGGCAGTCAGCAGGAGTCAACACTGAATCAAAGAAACAAATTTAAAAAAAGAAAAAGAAAAGAAACAAATATTTATTACAATAGCAATGCCTCATGACGGTACCTCAGCAACTGAAGTCTTCTAAGTGCATTTGATATAATCAAAACCACCTGAGTAGGGTTATGAAAATAAGTTGTATTTTTGCATACTACGTTGGTGTCATATAATATTCAAATTATTCTAACTGTAATTAGCTATATTTAATTAATACCAGCTTTAATAAAAATTGGATTAGATTTCTGATATGTTTTACTTATTTCTTATAAAACATACAAAGCGATACATTCAAATAGATCCTATTCTTGTAAGATAGTCCAGACAGGAAACATGACCAGATGAGCTAATTTTACTTTCTTGTAAAGCTACATTAACAGCATCTTTCAAGTCTGAAAATACATTTCTCCCCATCACCCTTGCAGCCTAAGAAACTAGGAAGGGTCCCTTTTATGATATCTGCCACATCCATATTCCCTTTGTGGATTAAGTTGCCTCTTATCAACTGTTCACCTAGCTGTGGTTCTGTTCCTTGTCTCCCAAGGTCACTCCCATGGACAATTACATCAAAAGTCATCTGAATGTAAATTGTATGATTGTTATTAGAATAGGGCTTATTTTATTCTCTTAGATTTGTTAAAAGAATGTCTGCAACATTGCCTCCTTTGTTTTAGTAGAATATATGTATCACAATGGTTAAAATAGTAATCTGTACTTTATTGGATCAAACTAAATAGTCATTTAAATGAGCATGATAATATTACTATGATAGAGGCACCCTTCAATTGATTTTCCTCAGCATTTAATCATCAGAGGCATGCTATGATTGACTAAAGGAGGTGCTTTGCTGCTGTTGTAACTATGACTCATGAATAAAGCTATTTTCCATGAGTCTGATTAATAAGAGAGCAACTTCACAAATTAAAGTAGCCATGCAAATAGCTATATTTTATTGTGATCTTAAATTGGATTGTAATGGGTTATTGTATTACTTTCTTGATGTCACATGAAAAAATCAAACTGACAAAAATTAAAGATAATGTGATTCCTGTGAAATTTTAGAATATATTTTCCTTTTGATGAGATTGAGATTATTAAGTTAACTAATCATCTGAATATTGCGCATTTTACCTTTGGAAAGAATTATTCATCATCACTGCATGAACATTTTAGTGAGGCTACAAAACATACTCATTTCTCTCCCCTTGTAATAAGCAAAATCACTCTAAACTAATGCCCATTCTCTTAATCTATATCATTCATGCCAATATAGGGGTATTGCAGTAATGGATTTCCTGCATCAGTAGGCATGTGGACTTTTAACTTCCAGTTCAGTGATTCTAGAAACCTACCTCTCAAGTTTCTTTTCAACTTAGATTGCCAATCATATGGCTGAAGTCAAAATAGAAACAGTTTTTAAAATATATTTACTATTTCTGCTTACTCCAAATCATTGCATTGGAAAAAATTAGCTTTGATTATAGTACTCATGGATTGAGAAAGCTCCCTGTTTCAAATGAAATCCTCTGAAGCTATTTAGATCTTGATGGAGACATCCCCAGTGGATATATGGTAATCCTTGCACAATGGCAGTTAAAGAAGCTGTGTTTGTCAGCTGGAAAGCTGACAGCTCAGGTTCGAGATCCAAGAGCCACACATGAGCTCCCATTCCTGCCCATTTAGCAGTCTGAAAGCATGCAAAATGTGAGTAGATTAATAGGTACCACTTTTGTGGGAAGGTAACAGTGTTCTGTGTGCCTTTGGCATATAGCCATACTGGCCATATGACTGGAAAATGTCTTTGGACAATGCTGGTTCCTTCAGCCAAGAAACAGAGATGAGCAACATGCCTTAGAGTCAGACACAATTGGACAGGGAAACCTTTATTGTTACTGCTTACAAGATTGACCTCTATTTTTTCACAACAATTCTCAGCTAAATTTCTTTCTTTTTTTTTTAATTATTTTTCTGGACTTACTTTTCCTGCTGTCTCATGTTTCAAAGTGGTCTTCCAAGGACAGATTTTAAAAGTGGAAACTTCCCACAAAAACGTTGCAATGTGTTTATCTCAGAGTCTATGTTGAAGCATTTCCAACAACTAATAAGATAAGATCTTTTGAAAAGAAGCTTGTATGCTCAGACTTATTAAAGCAAGGTGTTTTTCAGAATCCTACTGTTGAAAAATTCTACTGAATTCAAAACTGAATTCAAAACTGTTGAATTCACAGCTGTTTTAGGAGAAAATTAAGATTAAACAGTGGAGTGGAGAAGAACAGCCGAGGTGGCGCAGTGGTTAGAGTGCAGCACTGCAGGCTACTTCAGCTGACTGCTAGCTGCAGTTCGGCAGTTCAAATCTCACTGGCTCAAGGTTGACTCAGCCTTCCATCCTTCTGAGGTGGGTAAAATGAGGACCCAGATTGTTGGGGGCAATATGCTGACTCTGTGAACCGCTTAGAGAGGGCTGTAAAGCACTATGAAGCGGTATATAAGTCTAAGTGCTACTATTGCTATAACAACTCAGTGAAAGGGCATAGAAATAATCCATTGGTCCTCATGTCATTTCTTCATCTGTAGACTTTATACATGCCTTTCATGGCTGCAAACTCATAGAATTACACTATTTTTGTGGATACCAAAACTGGAAAAAAAACAGTAGTTTCATTTTCTATAGACATCAAGCTTAATGCTTATTTCCATAACTTGTGGTAGTACCTGGCAACTAAACTTGAAAGCTAAATAATGTGAAGCCTTTAAATGCTAATGAAAAACAGGAAATAGGCTAGATTGGGAAGTTGGGGAAAAAAAGAAGGTAGTGACATGTTTTCAGATTATTACCTAGAAAACTAAATGAGAAAAGGTTAAACAAAACCAAATTTAAAAAAAAAACCTGCAAAGAAGCCTGAAGTTTTCTTCATTTCCTACTTTTCTTAGAATACGGGCCAAAAATCCATAACTATTAAAATTGGGCAGAATAGAATTCTTCTAAAGATTTCACAAGCATTTAATGTAAGCTATGGGTCAAAAACAGTCATATGCAGTCTGATCCTGAAAATGGTGGTTGTTTCTGCCTGTTGCATAACTTTCTTTATGCCCCAAATGAATAAAACCCCTTAGAATTGTCAAAAGAAAGCAAATAAAGCATCTTAGACACAGAAAAATTTATTTTTCTCCATCAAGTATTGGGGCGATTACAATTCTTGGCAGGAAAATGGGGTCTTACTGGGCACAAATCTGCTATGACAAGACAAAAATATAATTAAAAAAGGAAAGCAAAATGAAAGAGCAGGAAATGTTAAATATGCTAATGTCTCCATAAATTATTCTTCACATAATCTTATGATCTTTCAGGAAGAATATGGGCACTCTTCCAGGTGAATTAATGATGAAATGATGTTGGGGAAAAAAATCAGGGAAAATCTTGACTGTCCTAGTCATATTAGCATATTTTCAGTTAATGTTATTTTAAGTGTTGCATCTTGTTTGGGCACATACAAATTGATACAATGGACAAAAAAAATTCTGTCATGATGAGATGATTTTGGATAGGATTGTCTTTATACATAAAGTATTTGAATTCACAATAAAGGAAAATTGATACAATGGACAAAAAAATTCTGTCATGATGAGATGATTTTGGATAGGATTGTCTTTATATGTATTTGAATTCACAATAAAGGAAAATAGACAATGAAAAAGCTAAACGTTCTTTCAATTTAATATCTCAGAACACTGAAACAATAAATATAACTGTAATGATTCTCTCATTTGGCTCACAAGGATTCTCCTCCAGAGCAGCATTTCTATTTTACATAGGGAATAGAAAGACAATGTTACTCTGTTTTTATTTATATATTGTAATGACTCCAACTGAGCCTATTATCCCAAGGCTCATCTAATGTCATGTATGTAAGCACATAAAACAAAACTCTTAAATAAGCAGTGGTTTTGAATGCTGAATAATTTGAATCATTCTGTCACAAGGTATGAAGTTTTAGTTAGGTATCAAATAATAAAGAGGAAATATTTTACAGCTAAACAGTGCAGTGTTGTGCCTGAAAGAGGAGATCTCTTCATTTAAAAAAAAATCATGAAAATTACATTACTCTTTTCCAAAAGCTCAGCCTTGCACATCTATAAAATATCTCAGCCATGAGCTTTAATTTCCTTCACAAACACTTGGTACCATATTACTGATGATTACATTCTAATTCTCAAGGGAGGAAAACGTGTTAAAAATCTGATTTTGTGCTACAGACTAGAAAGGAACTATGTAACAGCACAGCTATATAAACTGTGACTTTTTAGCTATAGTTGACATTTAATTTCCATGTATGCTGATGGGTAGTCTATCTGTCTATCTGTCACATACATCATAGACATTAAGGATAATAGATAAAATGTATATTGCTATATTTGTTGATGAAACAGTAAAAGTACAACAGAGTTGGAAGAGACCTTGGACATCTGGTCATGTGATCAAAATTCAGATGCTTGGTAACTGACTCATATTTATGACTGTTGCAGTGTCCCGGGGTCATGTGATCCACCTTTTCAACCTCCTGACAAGCAAAGTCAATGGGAAAGACAGAATCACTTAATAACTGTCTTATTAACTTAACAACTGCAGTGATTCGCTTAACAGCTGTGGCAAGAAAGGTCATAAAAGGGAGCACACAACAAATGTCTCACTTAGCAACAGAACTACCTGTATTTCATTCATGGATATCCAGACAAGTATGTTCTAACATTACAAAATGATAGCATTGTGTCATGACCTATACAAAAAGGCAGGGTTTTGATAATGACACTATGCCTAATGATTTGCACATTCCATCATATTCTTTTACAAAAAAACAGAGAAGAAAACACAATCTGTGTCCCCTGCTTCTTCACCTTCTTGCTCAATGCTTCATAGTCCATTGTAGTGTCTTCAAGCCTGTTTCTGGCAAAATTGTTTCCATTCACCATCACCAGAAGTGGGTTCCTGCTTCTTTAGAACCAGTAGCGGGAATTTCCCCCCGCTCACCGAACCGGCAACAATGGCTGGCTAGACAAGCCCCCAAACTGGCCATAGGTGCCGCCATCTTGTTTTTTGCTTCTGCGCATGCGCAGAAGCTGGGTTTTTAGCACTGCACATGCGCGTGCGCCCACACGGTGCATGAGGAAGTGAACCGGCAGCGAGGTAAGCCAGAACCCACCCCTGACCGTCACCTCTCCTTTCTTCCTATTCATGATATAGGCAGGTCTCTTTCTTTTTGTAGTGCCTCAGGAATCTTTTCTCCTTGAAGCTTTGGCTGGGCTTTTCACCCAGAGATTCAGAAACATAATTGTCAGTGAAACTCTGGATTCTTGCTGAAGTTCCAGAATATAAGAGCCTTTCTTGACTGAAAAACTCTTATTCTGACAAAGTTGCTATCTCCTCAAGTAATATTAAAGTGAATGGTAAAATCGGGATAACTCAACAAGACCAGAAGAAGTCTACATTGCTTTGCTGTACAGATAAAGTTCCATCACCATTATGGCTGATTTCTTGGCTCTTGTTTTCTGATCAATTTCAAGATTATTTAACAGAAGGAAAAAAATAAATGTAGACCAATTATTTACTATTGCAGGCAAGGTTTAAAGAATTTTCAAATGATGACAGTGTTTTATTAGATGCTATATTAAATAATGATATTATCTTAGACTTATAAATCAATCCTAGGTTACTAAACTAGACTTATAAATCAATCCTAGGTTACTAAAGGGCAAAAATATTGTTTTTTTAAAAGTACCATTCCAGATTAAAATAATAGAAAACCTCTAGTTGAATCTATAGTGATGTGATAGAATTGACTTTGTTGGAGATGATACAGTTGCTATAGAAACTTATAACTAGAAGCTAAATAATTTATATTCTTCCGTAAGCTTTTGGAATTTAAACACCTGGCACTAAGAAAACTGCTCAACCCACCTGTTTTAATATTAAAAGTTCATGTTGTTTCTAAAACTGATTAATTTCAATTAATTATCAATTAAAATAGAACAACTTAGGAAACCATACTTTATAGAGAAAAGAGAAAAGTAGTTAAGGCCAAAATAGGAACCAGTTCTATTTTCTAATATTAAATTAAAGGTCGCTGTATGTAAGATAGGCAGCATAAAAGTTTAATAAATTAATTAAATAAATAAAAATAAATCTGGTTCACTATACTTCTTACTTCTCCGCCTTCCTCAACTTTCAGGCTATCTAATCTAATTTATGAACTTGATGGGCAGAATTTAATTATTAATTTCCACTAGCAAAAAGATTATCCATTCATGGGATGGAATGAGGGAAGCTTCTTCTATAGATCATTAAGACTATTCAATAGAGTCATAGCAGATTTTAGAATTCCATATGGGATGATTTCTTTTATCCAATATAGGTGATAATTTTAATATATTAATTCTGTTTACACCAAGTTAACTAACAAAAAGGTTTTAAAAGATCTTTTTTTTCCTTTACCACATTAATCAAATTAAAATTTTAAAAAGCCTAAAAACATTTTAAATGAAATCACAATAACTAATGTAAAGTAGCAATGAATAATAAAACAATGCATTTACAATGGCTAGATAAAGTTTCTAATATATTGTGAAATTTTGGACTCGTGGTTGCAGCCTTTGTTGTATTTTGATAAACAGAGCTCAGTGTGCAAACATGTATCACTGTCTGAATTGTTCCACATGTTCAACAATGGATATGTCTGTCCCAGGGGTGAAATGCTCCCGGTTCGCTCATGCCTGTCGGTCACCATAGAGCCGGTCGCCAAGGTAGCGCGAGGCTCCGCCCACCCGCCCGGACGCCGTGATTTGGGTTCTTTTACCCTCTGCGCATGTGCAAAGCGTTCTGTGCATGCGCAGAGGGTAAAAGAACCCAAACTCCTGCATCTGGGCAGGTGGGCGGAGCCTCCCGCTAACTTGGCGACCGGCTCTACGGCGACCGACAGGCACGAGCAAACCGGGATCATTTCAACCCTGGTCTGTCCTATGTGGACAGTTCATTAAAGGTTTTAAATACTATGACAATTTTAACTGAAGATTTGTAGAAAAGTAATAAAAGATACTTTTGCACAAGAGTAGTAGTTGTTTCTTTGTCCTCTTCCCTTTCTCCTTCTCCTTCTTCTTCTTTCACTCCTGGAAAAGAAGAAAATCTTACTTGTTTTGAGGAAATTGCCATTTTTCCCATATTCATTGGAACTAATATACTTTACTAATCCTCAGTTTAAATTCATTATAAATATATCACCGGTATTGATTTATAAAAGTTAGTAAAGCCAATTCACAGCCCAACTTGAAATAACAAATTTGAAAATTTATCATATGAACACATACAATAGTTATTTTCACATTAACGTCAGGATTAGAATTCAAAAACATATTTCAGTGTTTTGGATGTTCTATTGTGTTGTCATAGATTGTTGATCCTGGCATAATGTTCTTGAGTCATAACACATGACTTGCCACAGGTACTGACAAACTCTTTTCAACTATCTAATAGACTGGCATTTGGACTGTCTGTATTCAGAAAGGGCCATACAGTTGAAAACAACTGAGACTGCTTCTGGAAAGATCTTGTAAATAGTCTGGAACATCAGCATACCTTCATAAAAGCCAGAGGCAACTAGTGGCATCTGAATAGATGACCCAAGCCAAATGGTCAGAGTCTATTTACTGCTAATGTTGGCATGTATAACATGCAGCTGCAGAGAAGATATCAGTCTGAGCAGTAGTGTATAAAAACAATCAGGACCTTATTGCCAACTCAGCCCTCAGTTGCCAGTAGCCAGCCATCCACATCAGGGAATAAAATGTAGCTCTTAGCATGCTGCAAGGTTGCTGCATTTCAATACTTTAGAAAAAAAAAGATGTTAAAAATAACACAAGATAGAAGTTACTTATTCTAAAAATCATGTCCATTAACATATATTACAATAAAAATGAATTTATGCTGTATTTTAGCAAAAAAAAGGGCATGCTAATTTGATCAGCATTTTAGCATAGTTGTCTGAATTATGATATACACCATAAATTGCTACTATAAAATGTAAGACCTATCATCATAGTATTTTACTTGTAACATAGAGCTTTTCCATTATAGTGCCATCTATACTATGAATCCTTGGCAAAAATATTGTTTTTGAAAAGGAAGGGAAGGAGGTTGGTAGGTATATTAAATGAAATATTAAAAAGAGAACACAATTCAACTGAGTATAAACTAATCAATATGGCAATAATGAGGATCTTGTTATCTACCCAAAGAAAACTGAGGAAAACTAAGATGAAGGTAAAAATGAATTGAAAAGAAACACCTTAGGACAATAATGGAAAATCTGTAGGTAGATTCTGAGATGAATTTTTTCAGGAGTTCTCCTACTAGGTTTTGAAAGCTAGTTGTCATTTTTGAGACCTAATTTTCAAAGGTCTATTTTTTAAAAAAAAAACTAATGATGCCCATATATCACTGCTCTACTACTTTTACATCATTTCCTGCATTGAGGATTGCCAGTTGTGGTAGAGTTAATTTAACTTAATGTAATTTAAACTTAACCACTGAGTGGTGGCACAGTGGTTAGAATGCAATATTGCAGGCTAACTCACTGTTCACTTCCAGGAGTTCGATCATGACCAGTTCAAGGTTGACTCAGCCTTCCATCCTTCTAAGGTTGGTAAAATGAGGACCCAGATTGTTGGGGATAATATGCTGACTCTTAAACTCTTAGAGAGGGCTGCAAAGCACTATGAAGTGGTATGTACTGTAAGTCTAAGTGCTATTGCTATTAATGTCTATTCAGGAAGACTGGGTGGCTTTCAAATCCACTAAAGAAAAGAAAACAATTAAAATAATTCCCACATAAACAGGCAGACCAGGCTAAACCAATTAAAACAATAAACAGTACAAATATATGACAGGAGCTTGACCAATAAATCATATCCACATTAACCTTGGCCTAAAAACTGAACGTCTTAAGGGCTTTCTGGAATTCCAGGAGATAGATGGTTCCTCAGTTGGAGATCTTTTACAGGTAGTTACAAACACATTGAATTGCATCCAGAAGCCATTGGTAGCCAGTGCAGCAATGACACATGGACATGCCTTTGAATCTGTATCAAAGTCAAGGATTTGTTTGTTTTTTAGGAAAGGCAGTTGGCTCTGCACAAGACCAAGAGCATGTAGGCAGAAAGGGAAAATGCCAGAAAACATTTGTACAGTGGCATGTATAAGTCATGTGTATAGAATACAAAAAAGCCAGGAAGAGCAGAGAAAGGATGGGCAAAGAGAAATGATCACTGTCAGCTGGAGGCCATCTTTTTCTTTGGATCTTCAGGGCTGCCACACTTGGTGGATGGGCATGCTGTGGGAACTGGGAGGAGGGTTGGATGGCGACGGGGTGAGATGTATAGCCATAACAACAACAACATTCTTTCACTGGGAATCAAGGACGTTCAACCTGCACCTGGAGAGGCATGACTGGGAAGCTACTCCGGTTAGGATGGTGGCCTGATTGGACCATGTGATGGACATGTGGGTGCAGGGGAAGGGACTTGGTCTTTCCTTTGGGTGGGGAAAACCCGGGGGACTTTCAGATTTGGGTTTTCCCAGATGTGCCAATATGACATCTCTAATAAAATGGAGCTTTGAGGAAATGCCTGCCTTGGAGTCTTGCTTAGTTGGGGATGTGACTTGAAACCCTGACGATCACTTCACATGGCAGTCTCTTCCACTATTTCATTCCACAAAAGATTGTTTCTCCCTGAATTTAATTTGCTGTATAGAAAGAATTATTTCATCTGGTTATGCTATCTTTCATTCTGTAGTTTTAGAAGGTAATGACAAACCACTTCTGCATCATACCAAGAAAACCTCATGAATGTGTTCATGACAGACATTATTTGATTGATTGATTGATTGATTGATTGATATGCCATCAATTGGTATTAACTTTTAGCAACCACCTGGTAGATTTTCTTTAGGATAACCTATCCCCAACCTGCTCCTAAAGATCTTCCAAAAATATTGAGTCCACCCACCTTGCTGCTAGTCATCCTTTTTGCTTTCCATCTACCTTCACCACCATTATTTTCTAATTAAGAAAATACAGATTATGAAAACTACAATATATATAAATGGAATTATTGATATTTATACCACAAATAAACATATACATTGCAATGGCAAATGTGCTATAAATGTGTTATAAATTTGCTAATGTGTAATATGTTAAAGGCATATATTCATTCTTAACATCTTGAAAACCAAGTGATTACCTATGTAGTACACGTTTTGCTTGCTACTTGCTGCAACTTTGGAAAGCTTTATCTATTTATCTTTCCTTCTGTAGCATAAACTGTGGAGACAATTCAATTTATTGAAGCCACTCTTTTTAGCCAACTAATGGTGTAGTACACTTAACTTGATATGCTATTTGCCACTTGTTCTTAATGAATCTTTGATCAGCTTATACTTAGCTCACAATTTTGCCTCCATGTTTCACTGTCCATGGCTAAAAGGGTAAGAGTTTAATTTTCAAAAGGTCAGAAAGAGAAAACAAATTTAATAGGGTCAATGCACTTGAGAAGGCAGATCACAGATGGATCCTCTTGATTCTAAATCTTTGACTCTGTCGGTCCTTCTTAGGTTTTCCTGATGCTAACACAGAGAGACAAGGAATGAGTGTGAGACCAAGCTCTGCAGTTACCAGTGCTTTATTTTTGAGTGAGTACTTCAGCCTGGCAGAGCCTAAAGATGGTTCTTACTGAACAGTCACCTGCAATCACTCTTCATCCTTCATGCACAACAGAGCCAATTATAAATGAGGCATCTAGTTTGCAGATTTAATTTGGAATGTGCCACCATCCTTTCTAGACTTGAAATAAATGTATTTATTATACCAGTCACATCCTGAGAAGAAATAAATTGTGGTGAATATTTACAAAAAAAAGGCTGAACAGCCTTAAACACTTTGTCAAGATTTTGGAACTTCTTGTTACAAGTACTGCTGGAAAAAGAACTCAACCCATCTTTATAGTAACTAAACATATCTCAAAGCTGAAAATCAGAATGACTGCTATCTCAAATTAATTCTGAACTAAAATCTCATTAAATATATGAAGTTGACATAAAACAACATTAACAGAGAATGATTGATTGTATGTTGGAAAAAAAATATTGCTCTCCAGAAGCTCAGGGGCTAGACTGTCAGAAAACTTAAGAAAAATGATTAGCAGAGTGTGAGAGCCAAGATCCACATCAAATTAACTCATTGCATTTAAAACTGCTTTGAGATCACTTTTTAAAAACATAGATATTATTTTAGCATAGCGCTGAATCACCCAATTGGTGCACTTTGGTTACTTGAATGAATTCATCATGTCTCACACTGTTCTCCCTTGAAGAATGTGCTATGCACCTCATACCTTAAGGGGCTGCATCCCTGCAATACAGAAGCTGAAGAAATAAAAGGTATTGAAAGCTATAGTAATGAGTAGAGTTGTGTTCTCAACTTGTGCTTCTTCCTGTTCTTTGCTGAAGCATTCACTGATGGTTCCTTCTGCTGCTGCTTTCAAAACAACTCCAATGAGAAATTGGTGCTTTGTTTCTCAAAAAAAGCAAGTTAAAATACTTCTATCTAGTCTACAAGCAGCCAATATGGTCAGAATGCTTTTGAGATTTATTTAATCTTATATTCTTGATCCTTAAAAGAAAGGAGAAGACGACAGAGACTTAAATCCTCCACAAATACACAACAAAAAGCATTTTGAGCCCCCCGCCCCTGCATAAATCCACTATTTCTGGCATCCAGAATCTCCTCTTATCACCATCAATAGCCAAAAAAAAGATTGTGTGGATTTTCTTCATTTTGAAATAAGAAATGCACACGAAGTAGTAGGCAAACTTTAAAACAGCTTAGTACATTTTAATAATGCCTTATCTATTCTTAACATCATAGCTAGCAAAATACAGGAAATCCTGACATAATCCCATGTAACAAATTGCAGGATTGGCAATGAGTCATTCATAGATTTACAGGTATATGGAATGGGGGGAAAAACAAGAGTAAAATTCAAAATTTTGCAAGGCATAAAAAAGAAAGGTGGGTTAGCTAATCTCAGCAGCCTCTCTGTCATGGAGAGAATGGATAAAATTTCCTAGCAATAGAATTTCAAGTGTAGAAGGAGCAGGCTTAGCCAATGGGCTTCACATATATTTATAGTATAAAGAAACAAAAGAAAACAAGAATCCACAGGGACAGATTAAATGAGAAAATCTGTTAAAAAGTGGAAATCCTTAAAAGCATGTATAAATTCAGTGATTTCCCCACTAACATTGCCATTAAATGCTTTTTATTTCAAGTAAGGAAAACAAAATGTGGTACAGGATGGTCTATAGATGGTATATAACAACATCAGCAATTCTTGAGATTAATGTTGAATAAATGTTGAAAATGTCACAATGAAGGAATATTTTATGATAAAAACAAAACCAAACAAAAATGTTAGTACTACAAAGAAATACACCCAAACATTCAGAAAATTCTTAAAATAAAATTTGAATTAAAGTCAAATATATTTTTATTAAGATGATGCCAGAGAATATAAATGAAAAGCAACATAATTTAAAAGATGCATGTTGACAGCAGCAAGAATCAATCTGGCACAACAGATTGAAAAGAAAAGCTTTGGAAGACTAAAAGTGAAAAATGTGCAGCAATGGAAAAACTGACTATATATGTGCACACATATCTAAATTCAAGCAAGAATTTATTTTTTTACTTATAAAAATTTTATGCTGCCCATCTCCCCTACAATGGTTCTTTCATATACAATATATCACATAGTTTGCCTTATTAAGTCACTAAGAATATGGCTTTTGAGTAAAAAGAGAAACTGTTGAAAATTAATAATAATTACATTAATAATAGTCCTTGGAATGGACTTGATAGGCAGGGATAAACACCAAATCTGATCTAAGAATCTGCTCCTTATTATTAATCTTCCCCACCCTTATTGGCTCATGTTTTGGTTCTTAGTGATCATTATAATATTTTATCAAGTCATTAATACTCCGCCCAGAGTCCTTCGGGAGTTGGGCGGCATACAAATGTTATAAATAATAATAATAATAATAATCTCTCAGAGCATCTTACTATTTTAATGCCAAACTCTGTTTCTAGCCATTAAAAATACTGATCTAAAAATAACTTTCATACATGCCAACTCAATGCATAATATTGTTTATTGCTTCAAAACATACCCTACCAATATGTACCAGAGGGCATCTTTTAGCATCACCCAATCATGCTGAGACAACCTCAAGTTGGCCCTCACTAATTTACACTGGTATAACAATAATTGGATAACTTGAGAATCTACAAGTCAGTAGCAAAGATGATGCCATTATCCCAAGCCTATACACAATTACCCTCAAATGATACACACTAAGAAAATATGGGCTCAAATTATGAGCTCAGAGTTCATCTTATATTAATAAATGACTGATGTTTACTGGTTATAGTGCTGGCAATGAATACACTAAACATATTTATAACAGTGTGTAACATTAAGGCATTCAAGTATCTCAGCTTCAGACTCTTTCAGTGCAAAAGTTCATGGTGAGGAATAAATTAGTGGTTTATCATTTAGCAGGAAGAAATAGCAGGTGGGGAAATGATGTATGCAGTTAGTCTAACAGAAGCAAATCTATCTAGTTTCCCACATCAGTGAAGATAATATTGTTTGCATTCTTATCAACAGAAGAAATATATCCCTTAGAATAAATGGGATGTTCATAAATATGCTATTTGGAAAGCAAAATCTTTGTATCAACTTGTTCTTTCTACATTAAAAGGCAATAATGCCAGTAAGGGTCTATAAATACGAAAGGAAAGCAGTTTAATGTCTGTCTCAACATCTATATACATTTTTAACTAAAGAGGATAAGGAAAAAAATCACACTTTGATTTTATCCCAAAATGAGTGATCTGAAACGAACAACCTTTCTGCCTCTAATTCAACCAGTCCCTTTGAGCACAAAGAGTAAGGGTCCTTATCAATAGCACAAATGTGTCCACTGGCAGCAGCAGAATATGTAAATGTATACCAAGCTTCTCTGTGTTAGAGATGGTAGCAATGAACCATTGCAGAGATTGACTTTTTGTAATTCTGTTTCCCAGTACCGCTTTCTTGAAAGCACAGTTGCTTTGTGAGGATTTAAGATTTCCATGCCCAGTTCTTTCTCCTGAAATTTTATCTTATAATATTTTTTTGTTTTGTTGCTTTAAAAAAATAACAATATCCTAAACCACAGTGGAGACCTTTGTAGTGTATAATTATATATAAAATTGCAGCTTTTCCAACTGATGTTTTTCCAACCTATTGCTCCAATTTTCATTCTTTTCACTGTGTTCTTTTCACAATAGAATTGGACAGCAATACTAGAAACCTCATAAAGCAGTTTTCATTAGCAGATCAAGTGCCATCTGTTATCTTACTTCAGTGTAATAGGCAGAGAGGTAGCAAAGGGGATCCATGATTAGGATCTCTTTAACTAATAGCAACCCTGATGGAAGCCACTGCACTGCAAAACAGAATTGACCTCTTAGCCCTGCACAATTTTCTGGATTAAATCCATACTCACTTGACACTATTTGCTCTTTGCAGCAAAACTTGCAGTTATCCCATCATCTTTTACAAGCTCCTTTTCTGCAGCATTTTGACTGAATTCTTCTTCAGAATTGCCTTAGGTGAGGAAGTGATTAACTTTCCTTCTCTTTGAATTTTGAACTCTGATCTTCACTGGTTCTTATTAATTAAAAATATTGGTGATCTAGTTTGAACATCTAGTTACCACCTTATAACTGTTAAATTGTACTCTTCTATATCCTACTGAATAACTCTAGTGAGTTTTAATTTCAGAAAAATGTGCATACAACTTCAGGGACAAGACTATGTATCATTTCAGTTCATGTTACTATACCTTTCAGTTTAAGGGGTCTAATTTCTAGTTTAAGGGGTCATGCAAAGTCTCAGTTCAGAAGATGAGAGGAACACAATTTACATTTGGCATTCTTTCCCATATGCCTACTTTTCAGATGTGATGGGTATAAATTGCCATAATTCCCAATCAAATAAAGAAAACTAAAATTCAGTGATAGGGCACTATAAAAGGGAAGACTGATACAACATGCTTTCTATTAATAGCAAATCGGCCCAAGACACATGGCGCTACTAAGCCAAGAAGATAGGGGTTCCTCACTGCTTTATCTGTTAGGTTTGTGTGTGCACATGCATGCATGCATGCATGCACATTGGGTACATGTGCACCTGAGTCAGACCTCACTTCTGGTAAGTTTTTGGATTAATCCTTGCAGCTTTCTTAGCAAGATTTTTAGAAGCAGTTTCCCCATTGCCTTCTTCCAAAGGTGAGTGAGAGTGACTGGCCCAAAGTCATCCAGCTGATTTTTTTGCCTAGTTGGGACTAGAACTATGGTTCTAGCCTGATACCTTAACTACCACACCAAATTGGCTCAATACAAATGTTGTCTGGATTGAGTTAAATCTTTCTGCCACATCAGCAATGTCCCTCTTTTTTTCCTTCACATATGCAAGCATAAAGCTACTTTATGGAATGCAAAATCAGCCATTTGGTCCAAAGTTCTTTTCTCCAACATTTTCTTGCCTCTTGAAGAAATGAGATTATTTAAATACTGTGATGGCTTTGGAAATCAATGTTACTCGAGAGATGGAGGACATAAGATTATTTTTAATAGTGGCCTGCATGAACTGAAATATTTGACTGTAAGCCCATTAATATAAACGAAACTGTTATTATTATTCTGCTTAGAACATTGTATATAATTTGCTATGCAAATACTATCTTAGAGTCCTAGTGGACAATTATTTAAATGTTGCAGCTGCCAAAAAAGCCAACACAGTTCTAGGCTGCATAAACAGA
>QLTV01003428.1:500534-518840 GCA_003457575.1 Thermophis baileyi
GGTGTTGGACTAGAAGACCTCCAAGGTCCCTTCCAATGCTTTTTTTCTATTGTACTATAAAATAATTCAGGTGAAAATGAAATTCAATCATCATATAATTGTTTCTTCTTCAGCTTCCTAAGTATTAATGTAATGGATTTATTGACATATATTTTAATATAGGTCATCACTTGTTTCTACCACGTCACTTAGCACTAAATAATTATCAGACAGCACAGCACAGGTGTTTTGTTTTGTTTTATCCTTTGCTGCTAATATGGACTTGTTCTAATGACTATAAAGTAGAACAACCTTATGCCCATTTATCAGAATCCTTGGCAATGCATCGGTGTCGTGCAGATATAATCTGTTACCACTTGTGTGCTCAGATTGTAAAAGTTTGAACTCTTGGAATAGAGTGAGAAAATGAAGAGCAACTTTACCCTGACTTTGTATTGTTTTATTCCTTCATTCTGAAATATATTCTGATAGTAGTTTTAAATGCTGTATCCAGTTTTCTCTCCAATTATCCCCCAATGATTCCTTTTCAGTGCAAATGTTTTACGTATCTTCTGGGTGACATTGGAGAAGGAACATTACCAATAACATCAGTAAGGCAGGAATGAAATCTTTATGGGGGGGGGGAACTTTAAAAGTTCTTCTTTTTTCATTAATAGGAGAACTGAATTCACATTGTGTGGCTCCATCTGAATTCCCAACAAATCAATCTCTTAAAGCTACTGGTCTAGGACTAGAAATACTTTATAGAACAGAGAAAAGCCTTAGAGCACAAATCTATATAATAGTCTGTGATGTACAGCAATTGAAAAAGGGACTAGATCAGCCAGAGGCAAGGGGAATTGCAGAGAACAGATAAACATTTTAGGTATAGATGCAGAATGAATAAAACAGGCTGGAATACAGCATATGCTTAATCAGTACATTTTGTTATGATTACTCTCTTCTTCATAAAAACGAAAGAGAGAGAAGCAGTCATAAGGGAGCACAATACATGATGCTTAAAATCCTAGCAGCCTAAATGGAAAGCTTTTAGAAAATACATAATTAAGGTCATTGCAGCTTAATCACAGCACTTTATATGTTCAGTGTGGGTTACAGTGTACATAAAAGGAATGCTTTTGAAAAAGAAAAGGTGACCTGTTAGAGTTAAGAAAGGAATCTCTATTAAATTACAAATTGTCTAAACATTCCATAAGGGAATCTGAATGAGAGCACCTTCTAAAGCCCATGTAAATTTCATTGAGGTGCAATAATAGATTACTCCGAGGATGGAAAGCTACTTAAAAGAAACATCATTTCAGCACTGATAACAGAGTTGAATAGTTCATTGCTTTGAGAAATAAGTTGTATCTCTGAGTCTCCCAGAAGGGCTGTTTGGAAAAATGATAAATGGAGAAGAGAACTCTCTGAGCTACATAGAATGCTGAGATTTGAACTTACCAGGCAAACAATGAAAGTTCCTTGTTATTCTAAAGTAGCTTTCAGTTTCCCTTTCACATTTTCTCTTTCTCTCATCACTATCTTCTATATACTTCTAGTCTTACCAAAAATTAAGTTTCCTGGAAGTGAACTCCGCTCCTTGCAACTTCATAAGTATTCACATAAGGTTTTTTTAAAAAACCACAATAATATGGAAATGGTTTGTCTGATTTGATTTCAATAAAGACTAGACTGAAATTCATGTTGAGATTAAATCTAGAGCCATTTGCTGTCTTTCAGTTTATCCAACCTTAGGATTTTTTTATGAGTATTTAAATGAAAATATACTTTCGTATACTTTTTAAATCCTATAAGAACTATCTCTTTAATAATAATAAAAAAGTATTATTATCCAACTAGAAGTATTAAATATGAGGAAACAAAATACAAGTTAATACAAGTTAAATATGAGGAAACAAAAAATACAAGGAGACAGAATAATAAACCAAAAGACAAAAAACAAACAAACCCCAAAGTAATCCAATTTATGCTGTTCAAGAAAATATTGGAAACTTGGTTGTTCTCCCAGGACTTGTTTCCTGTTTTGTCTTTATTTTGTTTGATCTCTTTTGTTTTATTTTGGTATTTTGCTCTTCTAGTTGGATGTATTCTTTTATATGTTATTTTTCTTATTTGTAAGTGACCTAGAATAATTTAAGAATCAGCCTATTAAATTAACAAATAAACATGATAGTGTATATATATGTTTATGTGAGCATTAAATGAAAATAAAATATTTTATTTTTAAATGTTAGCAATCAGTTTTAGATAAATTATTTTTGTAAAATATGAACATTGCGAAAAAAACTAATTACATTACTGAACTAAGCTAGTGATGTTTTCCCCTATGAACTCTGAAACGATTTACCAGCAATTTTCAAGGTAGAATTATACCACAATGACAGATTTTCATGAAAGTTTAGTTCATATTTAAGTTTCCTTTCCAACATCAGTCTTATATATCTTTCATCTAGAAAGTTATAAGATCACATTTTAATACAATCAGCAAAACTGAAAAGAAACCAAATACAACCAGATAATGCTCCAAAATTTAATTTGCACCATGTCAAATGCCTCCTTCACATTCAGTTCAACAACTGTTGCCAAATTTAGTTTATTCAATTGCATTTTAAATACAGGACTGAATGAAAAAGAAAATGAAATGAAAGAAAGGCTTTCAATGGCATAAGTCAGCAATACACATTTGTACTAATTAGCTAGAAGATTTGGCCTGTTCTTTAGAATCTATTCTTTCATTTCAGTTGGCTGAAAGTTGCTGTGAGAAAAAAGTGTGTTGCACTTGTTTGAAAAATGGAAGTCTTCAGTGGATATTCATCAACATGATTTAAGTAACACACCATGATTAAACTGCTGACTGCAAAAGGAGTCCCTCCATTTAATATTCATTGTTGAATACAGGTTGTTCATGGTGACGATTGTGATGACCTGAGTCTATATCACTGGGCCAAAAAATGTGAAGATGGTAAATTGGGAAGAGCTGATGTATGTGATCAAGAGTGAAGTGAATGTCCTGTGACAGCAACCAGTGAGTTTCACATGAGAATGATTGATGAAGTGATTAAAGAAAATTGGCAGATTACTCAAAAGGAAATTGCTGTCAACTTGGACAATTCATAGGAATAATGATGGGACAATATAAGTTCCTTGCATGCTGACCAAAGAGATGAAAGCTTCAAAAGTTGAAAATTGCCAGCAGTTGTTGTCATCATGCTGTGAGAATGAAGATGAGTTTCTTCAGATAATTATGAGAGTTGACAAAATATGGGCTTATGTTAATGACCTACATAATGACACAGCAGCCCACAGAACATCATCAAAATGTTTCAACTGCAAAAAATATCATGTTTTCTTCTAGAATATGAGGTGCACAAACTACAGCAGAGTCCTGTATGCTGAGAC
Source organism: Thermophis baileyi (assembly GCA_003457575.1). Classification (NCBI taxonomy): domain Eukaryota; kingdom Metazoa; phylum Chordata; class Lepidosauria; order Squamata; family Dipsadidae; genus Thermophis; species Thermophis baileyi. The sequence goes on from QLTV01003428.1 coordinate 503,934, forward strand.
TTTATTACCTCATTATGCAAAAGTATTCTGTCAAGTGACCTATTTGTCAATTGAGACTTTTGTACATAGAAATAATAAAAATCAGTCTCTTTTCCTTTTTAGTAAATTTAATTTTTTTAGTAAATTTAACAGCAAAGCTGTTATGGACATGGACATCATTAATGAGTCAGGTGTAAGGGGTTGAGGAATAATGAAACAAAGCTACCCAACAATCCAAATTCTGCCTATTTTTATCAAAATATCTAATGCTAGTAGTTAAGCTAGCTATGCATGACCTGGGTCAGATGTGGGAAAGAACTCTTTTTTAAAGACAATGAAACCAATAAGGACTAGTCTCAAAATATACTATTGTTTTATAAAAAAGAAAAATTCCTATGGAATCCAGATGAATTATATATTCCCCTGGATTTGTGTCTCTGTGTTTTATACAATCTTATTCATTTAAATAAGTATTTAGTAATGAAGCAAAGTGTGATAGATGTGGACTTAGAATCTAGAATATTTATCAATCTATGTGTCTCAAAAAATAGTAAAACAATATAAAAATTCTTGTCTTAGTGTCATTAGTTATTTAAACATTTTGAACTAATAATCTGTTGCTGAATAAGTAAAGACAGCTGCATTTTAGATAACTCCCAATAAGAAAAGAGATTTTAGAAAAGACATAGTATTTCAGCTGAATAACTATCTAGCTGGGATACAGTCCCTGAGCTGCCAAGATTAGCTGCTTCATTGAACCTTGTTTAATAAGAAGCTTTATGCAAGAAAGCTCCTCACATTGCTCTTCCAACAGAAATATTTTTGTTTTAATTCTTACTAGAACTAATGCACTGATAACATTAAATGACAAAGGTTAAAGAAAAGCAATATTTGATTAAAATCAATTAAGCACAGCAAGATACATCTTCCTCTGCCATAATCCCATGGAATCAAATCTTTTTTTGTGTTGCAAGTTTCATCATGGCAGTATTTGGGAGCTGACATTTCAATGTCCTGACATTGTGCCATACACCATTTCATTGTAGCAACACCTCGTTGTGCAGCATCTTGAGAATGACATTTCATCATGGACATTGTCTAGCACATTCCTTTCTGCACCATCTCATTGTTGACATTTTTGTCATTGAGATATTTTTGTCTTTCTAAAATGATAGTGCCATCATTGTACAAACAATTAAATGATATTCATTTGAAATCTCACTGGTGTGGGTATAAATTTAAATCAACCTCTACAACAAAAGGGAAATCAGAATGCATTTCCATGATTAAAATCAATGTGATTGGGATAGTTTCCTCTTTATCCTCAAAGCAAATTGCACTATCATTTCTTAAAATATAAATCAGCATATTTTGAAAATTATGTTGGGAGTAAATGCAGATCATTGACTACAAGTGCTCTCTTTTGTCTAAGAGAGAAAATGTCATTAAGAAAAAAACTCTAACTGAACTGTATGGGTTTCAATGTTTGCATTTAAAATTGGTCTTGCAACAATAGTGCTTTTGTCACAGCAGCAATATATTCAAATTAAAGCAAACAAAAGCCCACATTTTTGAAGCAACTTGAAAGGAAACAGTTTTTTTCAGGATGTGACACTTTCAGGTGATCCTTTAAAACACAAATAACCATTCTTCACTGGAAAGGTGTGAGGGTTTCAGTTGTAACGAAATGCTGTAAGCAACTATGTACATCCTTTCAGATGGAAAGTTTAGCTCCAAATAATCCAACTTGTCAAAGTCCATTCTGAACATTATTTTAAAGTGGTGCAGCAAGACATTAGATACTTATACAAATCCTTTTGTTGCCTTTCTTTAAGCTGTTCCTGTAACCTATAACTACAATAGGTGGTAAGAAATCTTGCTGAATTCCAGCTGCTGTTGTTCTCAGAAGTGCACTCCTATATATCTGGGGAATGTTGTAGTCCATATACCAGTGGTAGGATTCTACTTGTTCGGACCGGTTTGGCCGAACCCCTAGCTCCAACGATCAGCTGAGAGTGAACCGGTTCGCTCCGACGATCAGTTGGGCCCGCCCGCCCACCCCTGCATTATACTACCTATATTTCCTTTGTTTGAAGCCCAGCTGATAGGCACGGCAGAGCAGATTGCCGCGCCTCAGCTGTTTTTGTCACCGGGGCTGCACTAGAATGTAAGTTGTGGAGCTGTTTTCAAATGCAATACGTGCATGCTCAGCGAACCGGTTGTTACACCAGTTTAATCCCACCACTGGATATAGCTGTTAGTAACTCTACCTGTTGAAATAGATACAACTAAAGTATTGAAACAGAATGTGGCTGTCTGAATATGCAAGAAAATTTGAATATGGTACCAAGGAGGAAAAGAGCATATTTTTCTATAGAAGAGGGGACTGCTGCTGTGTTGGTAAGGAAAAGAAGAAAGTTAGAGATTGAAATGAAAGATGGAAGAAGGAGTTACAATTGTTGGCAAAGAAAAATGGATTTTAGATAGCATTGGCTTTTGTAGATGTGTTGTTGTTGATTCTGCTGGATTTTTTTTTTCTAATTCCAGGAGAGCTGAGAACAAGATTTTTGAAGTGGAGAAGAATCTGAATACATATAGAAGGAAGAGTGATATGAGACAACTTAACCAAAACCCTGTATTCATTGCTTTATTGTTGCCAACTATAGTCAGGAAAGAGCCTGCAGAAGTTGTAGCAAATTCCTGCCTGATAACAAAACGGAGTGCTTAACTTTGATACAATAGGTGACACTAATAAAAAAAGGGGGGAAAGGGTCACAAGAAGGTATGCTGTATATATGAGTCCATGTGACAGGAACAGTATGATGACAGAAGTGATTTAATTTGATGAGGAACATATTTATTATAGCTGTTTTTTTTCCATGCGAGCTTTTTTTTTGTCTTCACTTTATTAAAAGTTGCTTGAAGTATCATGACTTTGAAGGCTAAGATGGTAGGACTTTCCTCAATGGGAATATTATTAGATAAAAGCTTCAGAATTACCCCCTATTAATTTCAGATGCATAGGAAAGATTGAAAAAGGCTTGACTATCACTTAATAGCAAGTGTCAAGGCATTAAACTGTTTTACTCCTGACTTCATTATTAGCTCTCTAATTTTGCTGTTTTATACATTTAGTGCTAGTGTTTGTTTCTTTGTTTAACAAGGGTGTCAATTTTTTAAAAATAATCTTTTTTCATAAGAATTGATCTATGGAATTGCCAATATATACTTAAACTTTAATACATTACAAGTTTGGGAAAAGTAGATTTAAGATAGGTAACAAATTACAATTTTGATGATTATGTCCTTTCACTGTGTGACAAAATCTGTGATACAAAGATACTACATATATTTTTGCACTTGTAAGCTTCAACATTTATCAAGGAAAGCAATAACTCAACCTATATCTAAGACTTATTTTTCAAATATAGAAATCAAGAGGTCTCAGTGGTACAAAAGTGCTATTAAATATGAGGAATTGTTACCTATTATCATGCTTTCTAAGAAAGGATTATATTTTAGATATGCCTTTTTGAACTACTTAACAAAGAAAAAAATACCTCACCACAAACTTTTCATAGAGAAAATGTGCTTCACTTTCCGTTGCATTACTATATTTTTAATAATTTGATTTGTGTCTTCAAGTTTTTCCTATTAGTATTGTAATTTTTAAAAAGATGACAGAACGTTTGACTCCCAATGCAGATTTTAATATGTCCATAATTCTTTTTTCTTTTAATGACCCTGTAATCCCTTGCATCGGGGTGGAGTCAGGACAACTGAATTTCCTTTGCAAAAAAAAATTATCAGGGAAGCACAAGTACGTATACTGCAAACCTATGAATGATGAGTCAGCCAGTATATGACTGACATGAAACTGTTGAAATGAGATGATTTGGTCTGATAACCTTCTTAGGTTGCCAATTTTGCTCAGTCAATCAGGAATATTAGTAGCAATGGCACTGGCTTCAAAATGGTGACCACACCTGGGCAATCATATTCCCCCTTAACATATATTACACACATTGCATGTTGATAAAAAGGGCAAAAATTTGATAATGTCATAGCTGCCATTTTAACAGAATAGCAGAATAATAGAGTTGGAAGGAACTTTGGAGGTCTTCTAGTCCAACCCCCTGCTCAAGCAGGAAACCCTATACCATTTTAGGCAAATGGTTGTTCAATCTCTTTTCTAATGTCAGAGCATCCACAACTTCTGGAGGCAACTCATTCCACTAATTAATTGTTCTGTTAGGAAATTTTGTCTTAGTTCTAGGTTACTTCTCTCCTTCATTAGTTTCCATCCATTATTGTCTTGCCTTCAGGTGCTTTGGAGAATAGATTAACCTCCTCTTCCTAGTGGCAGCCCCTCAAATATTGGAACATTTCTATCATATTACACCTAGTCCTTCTTTTCATTAAATGACATACCCAATTCCTGCAACCATTCTTCATATGTTTTAGCCTGCAGTCCCCTAATCATCTTTGCTCCTCTGCACTTTTCTAGAGTCTCAACATCTTTTTTTATATCCTGGCAATCAAAACTGGATACAATATTCCAAGTGTGGTGTTAAAGGGATTGTAAAGTGGTATTAACATTTCACGTTATCTTGATTCTATTTCTCTGTATAGAATCTAAGACTGCATTGGCTATTTTGGCAGCTGCAGCACACTGCTGACTCATATTTAAGTGATTGTCCACTAGGACAATTTTGAAGACAAGGACTATCGCTGTGGATGCTCCTGCAGCTAAGCCAGATTCAATTTGAAGGTAGACCTATTGAGCCACGGTGGCGCAGTGGTTAGAGTGCAGTACTGCAGGCTACTTCTGCTGATCACCGGCTGCCAGCAGTTTGGCAGATCGAATCTCACCAGGCTCAAGGTTGACTCAGCCTTCCATCCTTCCGAGGTCGGTAAAATGAGGACCCAGATTGTTGGGGGCAATTTGCTGACTCTGTAAACCGCTTAGAGAGGGCTGTAAAGCACTATGAAGCGGTATATAAGTCTAAGTGCTATTGCTAAAGGTCATTCTGCAGCTCATGCCTCATGAACCTGCTGAAAATGTGGCAATCTAAGAATCTGTTTCTATCAGAGGTGGGTTCCTCCCAGTTCGGACCGGTTCGCCCGAACCGGTAGTGACCTGCTGGTGACGTCACAGAGCTGGTTCAGTTGGTGCCGGTCCGTGGGCACCGCCATCTTTTTTTTGGAGGGGGGGAATTTTGGGAATTTTTTTCCCCCTTCTGTGCATGCACAGAAGCCAAGTTTCCAGCACTGTGCATGCGTCGCCAGCTTGTTTTCGGCTTTTTTTGGGGGGGGGGATTTTTTTTTATTTTTCAGCACTGCGCATGCGTGCATGTGTGAAGTGCATGCGCACCCACGAGGTGCGACCACGCGGCACGGGAGGAAGTGAACCGGCAGTGAGGTAAGTTAGAACCCACCCCTGGTTTCTATGTACAAGGCAGTAGAGACAAGCTCTGGAAGAGTCCTAAAATTTATTCCAAGGGCATTTAAATCTAATTTAATATGGACCCTTCCAGAGCTTGTCATTTTGTATCTTGCCATTACTTCTGAAATAATTAGAACTATGTATTTTGACACCTTAGGTCTTCATATAGCATGTATAATTGTTATAGCTCCTAGCCAAGAGAACTACTGAGCAATTCCGGAAGCTGCTGTGAAAAAGATTTACAATAAAATAATCATAAGTTTGCAATTCTTAGAAAAAGAATCACAAGCATGTTTCAAATTAGTTTAAACCTACTATCTTATTTTTCTACTCCCTTGTTCTGTGAATTCTATTGTGGAAGCTATTGAGAGAAATAGGTATAGCACCAAACTCTGAAAATCAGTGCAGGTACTTTGAATGAAGTAGAATGTTGTTTGCTAAGTGCAGAGGGGGGGGAATCACTTTGGTTCTGGGATAGATGAGCCATTAGTAGATGTATTGGTGCTAAAATAATCACAGAACTCTAAGTACATTTTAAGTAAGGAGGAGGAAAGCATAGCAAAAGGCAACACTGACAAATTGTTCAAAGTGGCCGCCTGTCACTTTATTGCTGAATGAACTCATAATTTCAATTCTTATACTGTAGTGTTGAACTTTAAAAGCTATAAGGAGCAATAACATTAATAAATGTTCTTTATTGTTCTACAGAAAATCCATCAGGTCCTGGTACTCATCATTTACTGTAAATTGAAAAACATTTTTTGATCTCATCAACAATCAAAGGAATGACTAATAATAGTTTTGTAAGTCATCTAATAACATCTAAAAACATCTAACATCTATCAGATAAGTTCTCGCATTTATTATAAGGCTAACATTTTAAAATTGAAAATTTATATTTTCAGGAGACCAATTTATCATTTGTGTTGATGTGCTGTGTTTGGTTTTCCCCAAACATAACACTGTACATTATGGCCAAATATCTCCTCTTTGTTTTTTTCTGTTCAAAGGACAATGTTCCAGAAATCTTGAGATTTGTTCAGATGCAATTTTGCAAACCTAAGCCATGGTGCCATGTTCTTTTTAGAGAGAAGAGGTGGCAACCCTTCCAAACAAACAATACTTGTTCAGTCTTTTTCTAATTGTACTGTCCTGAACTTCAACATTTAACATGCTAACTGAGGCCTTAAGAGTTTGAAATGTAATTCTTGGATTTTTTGCAATTTCTCTGAGTATTGCATAATCTGACTTTGGGATGAATTTGCTGAGTTTGGATTAGACACACTAAATTAATACAGTATGTTTTGGTGAAATATAGTCTACTCTGTTAACTGGCACAGATCAAAATTGATGCCAATAGGCAAAGATTTATTTATCTATACACAAAATGATTATCATTGTTGTATGTGTACTAGATTTATGATTTAGGTATTCTAATCCACATGATATTTCTAAAATAATTGCATGTGGCATAACAAATAATTGCATAATTACAATTATTACATAAATCACATTTATAATAATTAATTTTGACTAACATACTACCAGGTTTTTTTGGGGTATTTATTATTTATTTATAAATAAACACTGAATTGAATAAATAATTGGAGAATGCCTTTTGGTGTAAACTATTTTACATTGAAACAATTTTTGGATTATAATTTCAGAGATGGAGTCTTACATCTGAAATGTAGGTTTTTTTTCTTAACATAAAATATTAATACTCTACTTTTCAATGTTATCTTAAATTAACTTAGCTCTTTATTATTCAATAGGAAATTACTGCAATTTATTTATTCTATTGCTTATATTGTGATTGTTAGCGGATTTTAAAAATGACCTGCATTTTCTTAAATGACATAAAGAATTAATGAAATATTGAAGATTCTTATCTAATCTATTTAATACTATAGTGCTTGCTAATTTCCTAGTTTATTCATTTCATATTTATTTGTCTTTTTGACTCTTTTTTTCTCTTGTTTTTTCTTTCTTAAATGTTTAATAAAACTATAATAAAAATAAGCAATGGGAAACTGTTTTAACTTCAGATTTCAACAGAATACTGATTCAGCAAAAATAATATTCTTGACTTAATGGACTTTATTTAGAACACGAATGAGGATAAAACAAGAATAAGATTAACTCCTTATTCACTGCAATGTCAATATAAGACACTCTAAATCAGGGGTGTCAAACTTGCGGCCCGCAGGCCGGATGCGTCATGCGCTGGCCATGCCCACCCCCACTTTAGCAAAGGGGGCAAAAGTCACAATATATCACGTGACCATGGGATGATGTGAGTTTGACACTCCTGCTCTAAATGCTCTACAGATCATGATGATATGACCATGGGGATGCTGAGTCAGGCAGAACTCCAGGAACTGATGATAACAACCATTTTTTTTTAATTTATTTGTTTTTCAAACATGTACAAGATGGCAGGTATAGGTATAAACATAAACATAATCAAAGTGAATACAGATAGATGAGGACAATAGGACAATAGGACAGTAGGACAGGGACGGTAGGCATGCTGGTGCGCTTATGCACGCTTGTTCAGCACTTTCCTTACTTTGAACACCAGTGAATGAATGATCATAGGCAGTGGTTCCCAACCTTTTTTGGGCCATGTCTCACCTAAGCATCTCTAAAATCCTGATCCCCCCCCCCTGTGACATATAATTCTTACTATTCAAAAAGTGAACTCCTACTCACATGGAGGAAGCCTAAAAGGCCATTAACTTGGTTTAAACAAGGTTCCAATTGCCCCCATTAAAAATCAAATTGCCCCCCTGTGGGGCATTGGCCCCACGTTGGGAACCACTGATCATAGGTCAAGGACTACCTGTATTTATTCAGACATACTGAAAATTCCACAGGGTTCATATACTTTTAAACACCATTGTACAGTATGTTGGAAGACTAACACTGTTTGAAGAGAGTGCTAAAATAATATGGGAGATGTTGACTGACAAGTAATTTCATCATCTGGTAATTAGCTATCCAAAAAGGAAGATTTGTTACAAACTTGTAGTTTCTGTCACCTTGAACTGTATTTGAATTGAGAAACCAGATCCTGTCAATACTCATTCATTATTTTAACTATATATTTTTGAAGTGCTCAAGAGATATGGAGAAGAAGAGAGACCAATACCTAATGGGAATTCCTGAATAGGAGGTATTCAGAATCTAGTCTAGTGAAGGCATGGATAGGAGCTTACTACCTTGATTAGGTGAGCATTCAAGCCAGCTGTTGACATCTATTTAAAAAAAGGACAACAAAATATTATACAGGAAATGTATAAACCTTGTAAGTTTGACAACTATTTGTAACTTACTCTGCTTATCTATTAAACTCTTTAAATCCCCATTCATAAAGAACAATAATTGTTTATTGATCTCACTACTAACAATGTTTCACTCATTATGCAGTAGGATCTAGAAATGTGATTTAAGAGCAATAATGGATTTACATATCCATAAAATGTATGGTTTTGTTACTATTTGTCATAATTAATCAGAAGCCTAGATTACTGTTGCTTTTCCCCTGGCTCCATGTTGGCAATGTGCCGGTTTAATAGAACATTTCTGAAAAACTATTTCTTTGTGGATTTTAACTGTATTTTCATAGAATAGAACATGCTAAGTAAGGGCTTACTCACACTGTCAGGTTTCCTATTATAAAGATGAGCCAGCAACCATTTTCTTAAGGGCAGCACTAAATGACATTGCCACTTACTCAATTCTTGCACACTTGCACACTGTATCTGTTCCACTTTCAAAGTTTTGTTTGTTTGGTTTGTTTTGTTTTGTTTTTCCTCCCAGAAATGGTGTTTCTGTTTTCTTAAGTGTAGCTGTCTGGGTTTCCTGCTGCATTTATGTTTCTTACAGATCAGACTCTAAACTTCTGCTACTTTATAGAAACAGAAATGCCCCCTTCCTACGTTTTCATGGCTAATCCTGAATAGCATCTGTTGCAGGCTTTGCAACAGTTTTTTTTTCCTATGAGCATAATGATTACAACACTTATCTAACATATATATTACTCTAGTTTGAAAAGCAGTAATGTTTTTAAAAATTAATTTCCTACCAGATTAGGCTCTGATTTTCTTTATTTCACCATTTTATCATCTATCCAGTCACTAAATAGATCTGAAAAGTGATTGAGAGTACATAGTAGGGCTTATTATTTTGTTTAAAAAAAAAAACGCCCCAGGAGAGTATGATAAGGCTAAGTAAAAGAAAAGCAGTCGTTTGAAACAAAAGTTTCTGCTATGTCACAGACATGTTTCCTTTTTAAAAAAATATCCCCCCGCCGCCCCTTTCCTTGGCTTGGAACAATGATGGGTATTCTAGGACAGCGGCCCCAAACTTTTTTGGGCACCAGGGACTGATTCTGTGGAGAGAGGTTTTTCAATGGACTGGAGGGGGCATGGTTTTTTGTGCTGTTTGCGTCCCATGGATGGGGCTTTGCTTGTTTGTGTGGCCCCATTTCTGGCATGCTGTGGCCCGGTATTCATGAACTACACTATTTATTGGAATTGGTCAAACTATAGTTCTTTCTACTTCAGTTGATTGTATAATCAACCATCTTTTGAAATACCAGTTTGTTTTATTTTTCTGCACAAACTAAATATTTTCTGTACTAAAGATCCAAAATTGCACATAGTAGGAAAATAATCCTAATTCTCTTAAAATTTCCCTATTTACTTTACTTGTCAAAAAATGAAGTAACCCATGAAAATCAACATAGGCTGTTAGTAGTGATATCTGCAGCTTCGGGGGGGGGGGGAAATCCCCATTACCATTTGCAGATTCTATTCTGTGTTCCTACTTTTATCCATGTAAAAATAAAAATAGCATTGCTAGCTAGGAGCTGTGGTGGCACAGTGGTTAGAATGCACTATTGCAGGCTAACTCTGCCCTCAGCCAGGAGTTCCATCCTAACCAGCACAAGATTGACTCAGCCTTCCATTCTTCTGAGGTCAATAAAATGACGACCCAGATTGTTGAGGGGAATATGATGACACTTGTAAACCACTCAAAGAGTGCTGTAAAACATTGTGGAGCTGTATATAAGTCTAAGTGTTATTGCTATAGTACTTGGTCTCATCCAGTTTAGCTTTCAGAAAATTATCCCATTAAGGATTATATAGGCAAATATAAATTATATAGTCCCAAACGCTTTATATAATATCTTCCCCATATTCCATTGCATTGGAAAGATTAACAATGTACAAAAAGCCTGCAAAACATGGCTTCTTAATTTTTTTCCCCTGGGGACTGATCAGGATGCCTACATATGTCTCACCTCTGTGCATATGCCTGTGAGAACTCAATCAGGGTGGGCATTTATGTCTCTGGATATATTTCTGCATTGTACTGAGTCTATTGTTTGTGTTATGTATGCACTAATAAACATTGGATGAAGGAATAGATAAATTGGCAGCATCTAAGGATACCTTCCCAAAGGGATTATGGGACAATTTTATAGGCCTTTTTTTTTCTATAGCACCAGGCCTGATCCAGACATTTTAAGGTTTGATCTGTCTTTTGCTACCATAGCTTCTCTCGACACACCAAACTTTCTAATCCAAACTTTTTGGATCCATTTTGTATATTTCAAAGTGTTATCCTGCTGATGAACACCTGCTGAAGCTGAGCCCCTTAGTTTTTTTACCACATTTTGTTGGGTTGGAAAATTTAAAAAAGAGACAGGCAAAAATAAATATTTTTGCATCTTATCTTTTCCTCAGTTTGTGTCCTTTTTATTTATTTTCTCTATTTGTGTAATGCATTCCTCTGTTTGTTTTCCTAAGATTGACTTCTCCATATTTTTTAAAAAAATACATTAGAGTGTTATAATCAGGTTTGTTTCTGTCCTTTGTATTAATGTGGCTGCCCAGAGTTTTTGGCGTCACATGTCCATAGGCTTGTCCATCACAATCTGCTGGACATATTTCCCACTACAGAAGGGTATTTAAATTAACTGGCATTAGTGCATGATTTTAAATGCAGCGAACAGCAGATGAAATATTGAGCTGAAAGATGGTGAACTGTTTGAAATGAGGTAATTCATTACTGTTTAATAAAGCAGAAGGCAGATAATCATTGTGATGGTCCTAAATAATGACAATGGCAGCAATTCAGCTACTGCACAGTTCTCACATAAGTACCAACCATGTTAGACAAGTATTGCAAAGTTTTCAAGTTCATGGCTTAGAGCAACTTTGTAGATGTGAGTGCAAGATAGATTCCTAGAGACTAGAGTGATAATTAGTTACTTATCTTTCAATTCTGAAAATGGAAGTTGAAAGTTAAGTGGCAACATAAAGCAAAGCACCTCTGGGATTGGAGCTCCAGCCAAGGCTAGACCGAAATGACAGAAAATCATTGAGAACTGAAGGCATTAAAAGGTCAGAAAGAAATTGCGATCATGCCCTGTTTGATCATTTTATCAGTTGGTATTTTTCTGTGCTTTTGAATAAACAATAGATTATTTTCTGTAACATAACGTCCTAAGCACTGCAATTAGAAGAGCTCGGAATTTAACACTGAGTTCTTATTTGGAACTCAAAGAGGGTATATACATTTTATGGGAATGTCTAAAATATAATTGCCCAGATAACACAACAAAGTGAAGTTTCCTATTACTCCAACCAATCAGCTAGATTTCCCTCCTCTTTTCTCCTTCCTGAATTCAGTTCAGTTTTTTAGAAGACTTGGACAATTGAGCTAGGGCAGTGTCACTTTAAAAGCCATTGTTGCCTGTGTATGATACTTGGCATCTGTACTATTGCTAATATTAAACATGTTACTTATTAATACTATTTATATGTCATTGTGTGGATTTTTATGAAATGAGAAGTAACTTTTTATGTTTTTTGAATAGTGGGGGAACATGGAATAGTTTTATGGAATAGTTTAAAATTTTCATCAAAAGTTCAATGTCATGAAACCCCCATATTTTCATAGATATCTTTCATTTTTTATAGGATCTCCTTAATAAGAATGTGCTACATAAATATCTTTTACTTTCACCACTGAAGGCAGCACAGGCTGAAAAGTCTTCATGCAGGATGTAAAAGAACCAAAATGTATACGACAACAACAGTGGATAAATTATTCAGATATATAAATATTTCACATACATCATATCAATACTGAATATATCTTAGATAAGTATACTAGGAACATATTTTAACCTAGCCATTTACAGTATAACCAAGCCCTTTCAGAGTTGCAAAAAGGCTTTAACCATTCCAATCTTTAAAATGTTAGACTAAATAAAAATTAAAAATCATGACAGTTGAAAACAAATGAAATTAGCAAAGAAACCTCAACTCCCCCTCCCCAAAAAACAAACGGCAAAACATTTCTTCCTCCTTCCAATTCCATTGTCTCTGAGCGTGACTGTAAGTTCTAATTGTTTAGCAGCTGGTTACAATATTAATTCTATATGCAAAGGGAATATAAATCAGTACAAGGTGTGTTTAGAAAATCTGCAGAATTCTAAATTGCCTATTTCCTTTCTTGTTTGTACTTCTGCCTGCTATAAAAAAATACAATTTTTGGACTCCAAACAGTACTCTATATTCCAAACAAATCCTATGTCTTTGCAACTGGTACTGGACATTTTAAAACTGCAAATTTGTGACCTTCTATTTGATCTTGTTTTGGTAGCCCTAAGTGATCACAAATAATAATGGTAGTTAATTAACTATTAATGTATTCAATACCTCAAATGTTTCTTCTGGTACTTGTAAAATGGAATGACTGAAGGCCACTCTTTTTGGGACTGTCCAACAGCACTTTGCTATTTCTGGAATATCTTTAATTTTTTGAGAGAGTGAGTAAGTCAGCATGAGAAATAGTATTGTGTAATATGTTAATATTAAGTTCTCTGGCCTTTTTATCCCTTGCCTATGTTCATATCTCTCTTTCTCTCTCTTCCTTCTGCTGCCTGCCTTTTGTCTCACTTTGCCAGTTGACTGTTTTGATATCAAATGATGTTTAATAAATATATATCAAGATAGATTTGTGCTAGTTGAGTTGAGTGGTATTTGTACTTGCTTTGATCTGGATATGGGGACTGGCTGAGAGTCTGCTGGACGCAAGTTAAACTCGAAATTACCCAGGGTAAATTTTCAGCAGTTAACTATAGAGATAATCTGTTTTGTATCTACAGTATATGATAGGAATAAAATACTATAAGATTATTAATGCTTTGTAATGTGGTTCTAATTCACCAAAGTAGTGAATATTGACTTCCAAGAGTCAATGGAACTATCCAAGAGGGCATTGTTGTTGTTGTTGTTATTCACAGTACTATTAGAGTGGTATTTATGAAATTATTTTCATGTATTACTTGGGAATCAATGAACAATTGCAAATTTCATGAAGAGGTCAGTGAGCTGAGTAGTTTTGGGCCCCTGCTCTAAGATAAAATAGATAATTTTATCTTAGAATAAACTAAACTGAATAAACCCTGAACACCCCATACACCCCAGATAATTTAAATAGGATGCATAGCATGGATATACTGTATATTCTCTTCAGTTGTTCACTTTCAGGAACAATGTACTAGTATGCTTTTTATAACAATATTAACAGGCTATTTCAAATGCCTTTAAAAATGTTAACCTTTTACAACACATCTGGTGGGACCCAGAAAAAAGCCTTCTCCATGGTGGCTCCCTCCGTCTGGAACATCATGCCTCTGGAAATTAGAGACTGGCCCCCACTCTGACACTCTTTCAGAAGGCCCTGAAAACATGGTTGTGCCAGTGGGCCTGGGGAACCCAGAGCAGGATGGAGCCCATTAAATGGCTGATAAGTGTATGTTATCGCCAGGGGATGGGAGGGTATTATTTTATTATTATTTTATTATTTTTATTTCTTTTATATTGTGTTTTTATTTCCTGTAAGCCACCTTAAGTCGCCATGAGCAAGTAGACAGCAATATAAATTTTCCAAATCAACAAAAATAAAATAAAATATGCAAATTGAAGCCATGCACAGGACATTATGCTACAAGGCCCTCTAAGCTTCAAATACATTTCATTTCTATTTGCTTCTCTCTTCAAGTACTCTTTTTTGTTCATATGTTAATTTTTTATATTCAATTGTGTTATGCCTACCAATATTGCTATAATCATTCCTATTTCACTATTGTTTATCATTTTGTGTGTGTACCTCTTTCCTGATGTTACTATAATTCCATAGCAAATTATTAACTTAGATAATAATCTCATTCTATTGCTTATCTGTTTTATATGATGATGAAGCTTATTTCCCCATTGGTCTTCACATATATTTTCTTTTTACCAGATAAAGATTTTGGAATGAAGAACAACAGCATAATAAAGGCTTAGCTGTGACAGATCCACAATGGAATATGTGGGGAAGGAAGGAAGGAAGGAAGGAAGGAAGGAAGGAAGGAAGGAAGGAAGGAAGGAAGGAAGGAAGGAAGGAAGGAAGGA
>QLTV01003428.1:537261-557427 GCA_003457575.1 Thermophis baileyi
TATCTATCTATCTATCTATCTATCTATCTATCTATCTATCTATCTATCTATCTATCTATCTATCTATCTATCTATCTATCATTCCTCTATTATCTCTCTTCTATCTTTCTATCTATCTATCTATCTACCTATTTTTCATCTATCTATCTATCTATCTATCATCTATCTATCTATCTATCTATCATCTATCTATCTATCTATCTATCTATCTATCTATCTATCTATCTATCTATCTATCTATCTATCATCTATCTATCTATCATCTATCTATCTATCATCTATCTATCTATCTATCTATCTATCATCTATCTATCTATCTATCTATCTATCTATCTATCTATCTATCTATCGTATAATTTTCATACACTTTTTCTATTATCGTTACAGAGTGATTGATAGAAGCCTTCACTGAATAAAATTCCAGCAAGAAATCCTTAGAAAATAATACTTTGGGCATAGGGATACCTAGGAAGGGAAGAAAAGACTTCAAGTGACAGAACATGCATTGTGATATCACTGCACAAACTCTACTCATTATATATTTACATGCCAATTTGTGACACGAGTATAGAGATATCTACCTGTATCAGCTTCATTAACATTTGAACTCCATTAAATAACACATTAAATATATTCAGTATTATTATTTTTAAAGAATTTGGGCCTTACAAACATAAATGCATTAAAATTTTATGTACGCAGTTTTTAGAAATTTAGGAAACTGAAGAAAGAGATATACAGCAATCAATGAGTAATTCTATATCTGTCCCTTTGATGTTAAAAGAAAGGAGCTGTCAATCCAGTAAGCAGGAAAAAAAAAACCTGTTCAAATATGTTATTTCATATATCCTAAAAATAAATTGTTTCATTGCAAATCTAATCTTATCGTTTTGATCTCAGCAACAGTATGTGTAGACAGATCAGGAGATAGCTTAGCAGAATCTATACACAAAGATGCTTATAAAATGTCTGTGTCTTTAGAAATTTTTCCTCCTTTTTTCCTCCCAAATATATTTTTCCACTTGATCATCATTTGTTAACTGAAGAAATAGGTTTGAGAAGAGTGTGTGCATATATTTTAGTATATTTATATACTGCCTTAAGCCATGATTTACTTAGGGCCATAGAGTTGAAAAGACCCATTAAGGCTATGA
This sequence comes from Thermophis baileyi, assembly GCA_003457575.1. NCBI lineage: Eukaryota > Metazoa > Chordata > Lepidosauria > Squamata > Dipsadidae > Thermophis > Thermophis baileyi. Next base: position 538,416 of record QLTV01003428.1, read on the forward strand.
AGTCTGAAACCTAGTTTAGTGTGGAAATTCAAATTAAAATATTCCCAATAGATGGTTGTCTAGGCTCTGCTTGAATACATCCAGTGAAAAAAAATCTATCATCTCTCTGGGGAATTATTTCCACCATCAAACTCTTTTTATACTTAGGTAGTCGTCCCCGTCCCCGTCCCCCCGCATCAGAATCTGCTTTCTGCAACATAAATTCATTATTTCATGTACATACTAAAGATGGCACCCTATTTGTTAACTACATTTTTAACACAGTCTAAAATTGTATTTTCCTTTGCTAGCCTACTCATATTCACTTTGCAGTGAGCAATTCTTCCAATATCTGTTTCACAATTACTGTTACCAAGTTGATTTGTTAGATAGACCATAATGGCTGAATTCATGCTACAAGGTAAATCAAATATAAATAAACACATTAAATAAAGCATTATTTGTTTAATGCTATATGTGAACCAGGGCTCTTGTACAAATGACATGTATATATGCATGAAGTGTGTGTTGTGTGTGTGTGTGTGTGAAAATGTAGTAATTACATGTCCGTGATGGTTATGGTAGGGCAGGGCTTTAAAATCTGACCAGTTTGTCCTGCAAACTGAACACATTCCCTACTGTTTTAATTCTTCTGAAGATAGGACTCTATCCTAACACATATGTCCTCTGATTCTATCTAGCAAGAGCTACAAAACAAGTATTGTTCCAAATACCTTCAGGTGATAAATATAGAACTTTATGGGATTAGTTATGGCAGAAACAAGAATTAAAGTCAAGATCTCTTATTCCTTTTAGCCACAAAAGCATGCCTTCCTTGTTCATCTCACTAATATGCCAGAATGTCCCTAGAGGTCTCTCATACAAACACTGACCAAACTCGACTTTACTTAGCTAATGAGATCTGACGAGATCATGGCTCAAGGCGGCATGGCTGCAAAAACCACATTAAACATGTCAATGCAACTGATTCTCCCAGTATATAAATTGACAGTGGAAGCTTAGCTTGTATTGCATTGGAAATCTATTAACATTTGAAGTAGTTTGCTTGAATTAAAGGCCTTAGCAGAATTACAATTACTTTCCTTCTCCTTTGACAACTTTGCAAGGTGCTTTCTTTTTCTTTTCTTTTTTTGTTTCAATCTTGGAAAGTTTATAAACAAAAGGACACTTTCTAAAACCCAAGGCTGGCTATGCAGTGATACTTAAAATAAAGCATTTTTGGCATTTTTAACTTTATTTGACATTTCTTTTATTATTATTATTGATAAACCTGTCTGCCAGTTAATCTATATTGGCACTTGACATGCCACTGAAAAGAGAACACTGGGTGAACACAGTAATTCTAGCTCTGATATATGTTGACATATTAATAATCCAGCAGATATGATAAGAATGAATCATCCGTCATACTTTATTTAACTCCAAGTTAACTTTGACTAGTTTGACTATTAATGGTAATGGTATTTGATTTTTTTAGTTAAGATTCTTTATTCAAATTGACAAAAAAATGAGAACACTGAAATTTTAAAAAAGAAAAAATAATGCACCCAACCTTATCTCAGTTGTGCATGTGCCATATGAAATGTATAAATAATAAAAGACAAAAGACAAACAGATTATATTTTTTAAATACATTAATTATAATAGTCAGATGGAGCAGTTTAGTTACATGATAGCTCAGCATTCTCAGCTTGTTCTTTTATTTGCTGATATTCCATGACTTATCTAGGTAACATCATCAGTACTGTAATCATGCACAAAATAAACTTCACTTCTCCAGCATCTATTACCAAGGTAAGTCATGAAATGTCTTCAAAAGAAAAACCAAGCTCAAAAAATTCATACAACCCAATAGTCCAGTTCTGAGCTACATATATTCTCTACAGTCACAGTTACATAATTATTCTGCTTTGTTGTCTGATGTTACTTAATAATTCAGAATTTTACAGCAGTTTGTCATCCATTTTTCTTATGAAGTCACAAGGTTTGCATCCATAGTTGAATTGTTTTATTTTACCAACATATACCCAAGTTTTATTGAAAATATTCTCATATCCTAAGCCAGGAGTCCCCAACCCCCAGTTCGTGGACCAACACTGGGCCGTGGCATGCCAGAAACCAGGCTGCACAAGCAAGTGAAGCCCAACCTTCAAGATGCAGACAGCACATGAAACCATGCCCCCTCTGGGCTGCAGAAAAACTTCTCTCCACAGAACCAGTCCCTGGTGCCCAAAAGGTTGGGGGCCGCTGTCCTAAGCCATACATACTGTTGTTGAATAACTTTTTAATTGTGAGCATTAGAAAAATACATTTGACACTATTAGAATGTCTGATATAGTCAGCCTCTTATTAAAAAGCTCATATTAATGACATGAAATTTAATATTTAGCAACATATTAAGAGTATCATTAGAAGGCATTGAATACTAATCTGTGTTTTCTGTCAGATGTTGCAAAATATACATATTAGACTATTAATAATTGGCAATATGAAGGCTCTCCAGTACTGCTTTTTTAATGTGCTAAATTATTATTCCATATCAGTGGTTTCAAATAGCAGAAAAACACTGACTATGTTACTGAATATTTAAGAGAAAAGAAATCAAACATTTAAGACAAAAGAAACTAAACATTTTGGGATATTCTTTGATAATTTAGAATTTTCATGGTAGTCTTCTATGGATAGTAACATGCAGAATGGGAAAAAGTGATCCTGAAGGTACTTTCAAAGTATCAACTGTATTTTGTGACTGGCACCACATCTTAAACTCCATATCCAAGTCTTTTTAATGATAGCTACAGCTGCCCGACAACTCAAGGCTAATTCCTCACTTGATCCCTCTTCTCTGTCTGTCTGGGCACCTCCCCACAGTTCTAGTCCCACCTTAGGCAGCTAGCTGACTTTCTGCCAGTTACTCTCTTTCAGCATAACTCATTTCACAAGGTTGTTCTTATGGGGAAAATAGGAGAAGGAAGATTAGATACGTTCACAACTGTCAGTTATTTATAAAAAAATAATAAAGGTGAGATAAAAAAACTAAAAACAGTTATAAGACACAATTTGAAAAGACTAAATATCAAGACTATAAAAAAGGAAGGAATATAAAGTATTTTTTTTAAAAAAAAATCAAGGTTAAAATATGTATGTTGTTGTCTCTGGTCACCATTAGTGGAGTTTTGCTGATTGGGACTGAACGACAAGACTTTAAGGATTTGTTTATAGACAATGGATGAGATATGGAAAGAAGAGATCATTTGTTGTATTTTAAGAAAAGTGATCAGTTACTAAAATTATTTATAGTTATGATGGAGAAAATCATTCCTTTATATATTTGTTTTTGTTTTTCTTTACTGTATTATTTTCTTTCTTTTCTACTTTTCTTTTTTTTTCTGCACCTTCCATTTTTAATCCTTTTTTCAGTTTGTATTCAATTTTATCTTTGCAGTTGTAATTTTTAATAAAATTACTATTAACAAAGAAACTGAAGTGGCCAGAAAAATGTTTTTATGTCTACATAAAAAGACATTATTCATCATTTTCCTAAGCAAAATTCTGTCATTGCTACCAAGAACTCTGACTAGTTGTGCAAAGTCCATAAATAGTAGATGGCCACTGAAGGGGAGAATGTTAATTATCTAACATTTCAGATCCAGAATCTAACATTTAGATAAAGCCTACCATGAAAGACTCAGGGGAATAATAATCAAATACTGAGGATTCTATCTCACTATTCAGGACTTCAGACTCAGTCTCTTGGGCTGAAAAGTTATTATCATCTAGCATGCTTTTCATAAACGTATATCAAAGGGATTTATGGTACCAGTCCCTTTTGCAAGAACTACATGCCCTCATACTAACCCAGTTTAAAAAAATACCAACACATTGAAAGGGCATATCAATCACAGTGTTCTCTTTTTCATACAGATCAAAATAGGCAAAAATATTTTGAGGGTGCAGAAAACTTTCTGCTTCTTTCACTCCACTTTTTCATATTATTATAGTGGGTCCTTCCATTAACTACAAGCAAATTATTAGTGTTTTGTTCGTATGTGTGTGTGAATATTTTTTGCATCACTGATTAAAACAAAAACAAAACTGCCCTTAGCAATAAATTGCTTTTATTTTTATAATTATCACCATAATTATATGAAGATCATTTGCTTAAGGAAGTGTTGGTTGCCATTTAAAAAAAAATTCAGTGTTTATGAATCAATGTGATTTTGGAGAGAAACTCACAGAAAAAAAATATATACTTAAATTTTGAAAAACAAAACTTATTTGATACCAGAGAAAAAATGACTCAGAGGACATCAGTAAAAAAAGACAAAAACAATGGAAATGATTACTAAATTACTTGGAAATAAAATGAATTTGGGATAACCACATATCAAGCAATGTCAGGTTTTTTTAAAAAAATACAACATTGTTAATGCAATATTTTAGAAAAGACATAGAAAAATAATACATAATACTAAACAAAAAAGGGTAGCAATATCCAACACTTTAATTAATTTTTAAATTATAAGTTGGGTTTTCTGCCAGTCCTAGCTTAACAGTGCTCTGGTGCACTGTTATATATACATTCACTAGTAAAATGATAAGATCATAATCCTTAATCTGATATGCAATCCTATCTCAAATTAAGTCTTTCTCCTAGCTGTACTTAGGAATGTTATTTAATTAATAAAATATATAAATAATAATAAATAAACACATTTTAAATAAATATTCTCACTATTTTTCTTCCATTACAAATGTGTCCCCCCCCTTTTTTTTTTTTTTTTTTTTTGAGTAATCAAAAAGCTACAGGCCAGTATTGCTTCAATAGCATCTTCCTTGTTTTTAGAATTGGGTTTACTGAAGCAAAAAATACCAATATGTTTGATTTGTTCCAGCAAAGGCACCTGATTCAAGAATAATTTCTTAATGCTTACTTTTTAACAGGAACTATTTCAAATAGAGAGTTAACAACGATCACCCTATCAGATATAAAAGATGGAATAGGATCAATTTATCTCATTTTATATATGTGTTTATGAAATTATTAATCTTACTTAAGCATTTAAATAGGTCATTTCCATTAAGTGTCATTAACTATCATTAAGTGTTGTACCTTGTGATTCTTGACGAACTTATCTTTTCTTTTATGTACACTGAGAGCATATGCACCAAGACAAATTCCTTGTGTGTCCAATCACACTTGGCCAATAAAAAAAATTCTATTCTATTCTATTCTATTCTATTCTATTCTATTCTATTCTATTCTATTCTATTCTATTCTATTCTGTTCTGTTCTGTTCTGTTCTGTTCTATTCTATTCTATTCTATTCTATTCTATCCTATCCTATCCTATCCTATCCTATCCTATCCTATCCTATCCTATCCTATCCTATCCTATCCTATTTTTAGCTCTTGGGCAGCAAAATAAATTAGTAATATACTATTGGTACTGCTTTAGCAAGTTATTGTTAGGAATATCTATATAAATGAGCAGTATGTAATAGTTAAAAGATTAATTACTGTGATACATATATACGGTGAAACACACACACACACACACATAATAATACATTTCAGCTAAAAATGCTTGTTATTTCTATTATTTCATGAAATTAATTAACATATGGATAATTTGTATTTTATAAAATTAGTTGGAAACTTAGTTATGCAGGGATACATGTGAGTAAAAAGCAAGCTAATAAATCAAATTAATAAAAAATAATAATAGTTGCTATAAGACTAAAATCCATTCCAGCAAAATAAAAAGACCATTAATATAGATACTACTGACAAATTACAAACTTTGTAATTTGTGGATGGATACAAAAGGACACAGTTCTTAGAAGAAACTGAAGCAAATTCTTATGATGTGGGAATAAAAAAGACCCAGTTGTTAAAACAATGTTCTGGAAGTTAGGTATGCGCATGGGCAAATGTCAGGTTACCTAAATGGAAAAGTAAGAGTAAGGAGAACTTCCTTGAATAAGCTAACTCCAGAATGAAACTTGACTGAATGTCTTACAATCAAGGACTCTCACAGCCTGGTGAACAATCCAGCAGGTAACTGAACAGGGTCAGGAGAAGTTAATTCAAAAGATGTGTTCAAATGTGTTTCAATTCATGTAATTCAAAAAGTAATGTAGGCATTTCCCCTCGTAAATAAACTTTTAAAACTTTTTGCTAATTAAAAAGTTTTTATCTTTGGATCTCTGTGCAATAGCCTTTCTTCTGACATAGATTACAATTCAAGCAAAACTGAACATGATGCCCATTTATCTCTTTTTTCTCTCCTATTATCTGACACACACAACATTATAGAAATGTATGTTTGATCAAATATTTAGTTGGGTTAGGATCAGGGGTGGGTTCTAACTTACCTCACTGCCGGTTCACTTCCTCCCGCGCTGCATGGCTGTGCCTCGTGGGTGCGCACGCACTTTGCGTGCGCGCGCATGTGCAGTGCCGAAAAATTAAAAAAAATCCCCCCAAAAAGCCAAAAACAAGATGGCGACGCATGCGCAGTGCCGGAAACTCGGCTTCTGCACATGCGCAGAAGAAAAGAAAAAAAAACAGAAAAAAATTAAAAAAAAATCAAAAAAATTAAAAAAGAGAGAGATGGCGGCGCCCACGGACTGGCACCAACAGAACCGGTTCCGTGACATCACTGTGACGTCACCAGCAGGTCGCTACTGGTTCGGATGAACCGGTCCGAACCGGGAGGAACCCATCTATGGTTAGGATGTTTTAAAACTTCATGCAACATTGTATTTCTTTATAGGGTGAGTGATATAGTATGTAATAATGCACTATAATACATTATTCTTTTTAATTTTCAATTTTCACAGTCTTTATGAGAGAAAAGTTCTCCTAATCCAAGGGTAATTAATAGGATAGACTGGAATTTTTTCATGTCATTGTACTCTTTGTCTCACCTTAATCAGTTTAAGGACCTTAATCTAAGGGCTGTTGACATGGAAGATTGTAGTCCTCCAGGGAAGCTGTTGCATTTTCTAATATGTTGAGGATTACAGTGATTTAGAGGTTATTCATAATTTCTGAATAGAGCATAACACTCACTTAGGAACAAAAGGGGTTTCAGGGGAGGGAGGGAGGGAGGGAGGGAAGGAAGGAAGGAAGGAAGGAAGGAAGGAAGGAAGGAAGGAAGGAAGGAAGGAAGGAAGGAAGAAAGGAAGGAAGGAAGGAACCATAATATGGGTTTTAATTTTTTTAGCAACATCTATTTTATTGGACAAAAATGTATGAATTGATGCTTATATGAAGTATTATATGTCTGTTACAGATAGGAGTATATCAACTAACCATGCCATTTTTATTATATTCCATGCTGTTCATTTTGTTTATTTAGCCCTAAGAATTTTAAGCATTCTGTGGCAATCATGGTAAATTTTTACTGACTTTAGCATTTATGTCAGAAAATCCCTACTATGTTTACTTGAGTTATGGTTCAGATAACATTTTCTTAACTTGAGAATGTTTCTCCTGCTGCTGTTCATTTTTTATTAAAGTTTAAACAGAGTATTCCAGAGTAACTCAGAGTCTTTGAGAAGGCTACTTTAACATCATTACTGCTGTTTCAAAATAGGATTGTCATGACAGTTAACTAAGTTATAAATTTCTAGTGGATTTTTGTCATCTGATTTATTTTATACATTAGAAAGATAATCATCTAATAAGATTCTAAGCTGAAAAGACTGAGCTTTGCACACCTTAGAGTAAGAAAGAATGATCAGTTGAAGGACTATAATTTTGTCATTATGTTGAACACAATATTGCTAAGGCCTATTCTGTCCATGTTCAAATGGATGATTTTTTTACTTATTTGTCATATTCTAGATTTTTACTACAATTGTTTGAATCAATATAAATCAGACTGGACCTACTCTCCTGTCTAATACCTTTCAATCTTTCTGGTAAAATTTAATATTTAAGTGCAGATTTTTTTTTCTTAGTCCTTCTCAGTATTGATTCCTGGAACCTCCGTCCCCACCCTCCATCTTCAATTATGAAAGGTGATAATTATCTGAGAATTATGCATTCTAATAAATAAACTTTCACCTTGTATACAAAACACTTAGAAACATCACCAAAATAGCTGCTGCTTTGCACAATATGAAAGTAGAGAAATAAGTCACCTGGGGTTATCTGTGACCACATACATAGTATACAAAAAAGTTAAAAAGCTAATATTGCCAATCAGAAAACTTCAGAATTCTTAATGCTATACAATTTATAATATACTTCAACATTTAAATCATATATATTAGGGAAAGCTGAATATGAAATGTGTATATTAGAAGACCTATGTGCAATATATTAGGAGGTTACAATTATGTTATTTCATAATAAAGTTAAGCAATATAATTCCATTAATATATTTGTCTCTGTTAATGAATATTCTACTACATTGCACATATATTAAAATCAAAATAAGAAACTTTAAAGAAAATGAAGTTGGAAGAATATTTCTACTTATCATGATAATTCTTCAAGCAGAAATTCAACTGATCCAAATATAACAATGATTACTAGAATCATACCTGACAACTTTCTGACTAAATTATATTTAGTTATTTTATCATTCCATAACATTTGTTGAAGCATATATTTTTTATATTTATTTAATATATACAAAATATGTCATAAAATGCTGAAGTAGAAGAAATAGAAACTGGAATAAACAATTACTGAGAGAAACTTCAATAACTTCAGATAGTGTATGTTGATGAAACCACACTTCTAGTTTGAAGGAAGAATTATTAAACAAATTCACTGTGAAAGGTGAAAGAAGTACAAATTTAATCTACTGCTCAGCATTTCTTTAAATAAAACTAAGATCTGGGTGATTGTTCAAGTGCAGAGAACTTGATATTTTCAAGGCCATAGATTTCCCAGTTGTAAGATATGGCTGTGAAAGCTGCATTAGAAATGCCGAACAACAAGAGCAGCAGCAACAACCACAGATGCGTCTATTGAATTGCTGTGCTACAGAAAATTGTTGAGAAAAAAATTGCACCTAAAAAACTAGACCAACCAATCAACCAAAATGATATTAGAAGAAGCAAAATAAAGCTGCTTATTAGAAATTCTTATACAGATATTTTGAATATAAAGGCAAACCTAGAAAATTGCAAGCTATTGAAAACAAGGTGAACAGAAGAGAAAGTGGCTAGACATCATTGATGATGGAAGCATGGATTTATTTGAAATCAAAGGAATTCCTAATAGATGAGCCTGATGAAGTGCTGTCCATTGGATTACAAAGAGTTGGAAAGGAATGAACAAAATATCATTAACTATACTGGGAGCATTTAATAAAACTGAAGTTCTTACAATACTATGTGGTGTTTTCCCTTCTCCTTATGCGATAGGAATAATCACATCACTGGTACGTCTATGAAGTGATTAGTATAATCTCATAGCTTCCACCCCGCCTAAGCTTATATTTAATTTCAAATACGACTTTTCACTTTGTCTGAAAGGAATGATATGTTTAAATCCAGTAGAGTATACAAAGCATAGTATGTTTGTTCATAGCTTATGTTCTTGGCTTTTATGTGCTTAATTTTCAAACTGCTGCTTTTTGCAACATGATTGCAAATTGGAATTGTTCTGATATGTTTAACATAATCTTAAACTTATTTTTAAGTGAATATATATTTAGCAATTTTCATATATTTAAAAAAAATCCTCAGATTGATGAACAAATAAAATAAAACAGACTTAAAAAGGTTGAAGCAAGAGATGAATGGAAAACAACTCTAATTTACAAATATATTTGTGCCTACTCCTTTTCAGATAGCATAAGTGTCTGTACACACTGAAGCATTCCATGATGCTTAAAAAGTATGTAAGCATACTTTTATGCTTAAAAAGTATGTAGCATAGTATGTAGATAATAATTTCTAATGAAGGCTGGCAGTCTGCAGCTTTTAGACAGGACAGAGGTCATAGGAAATAAGGTCACCCCTCGTTTTAGAAGAATACTCAGCATCATTTGACAAAGTTCAGCTTCCATTTCTAAATTAATGATTTTGACTTTCAGGCTGAAGTGTAAAAGTGTACTATTTGTAGCCACTTAAAATGGCATAATTGCAACCCTGAAAAATTGTGTATGTCCCAGAGGTTACATAAGTGCTGGTAAGGTATTATAGTGGTTGCTATGGCAATACCTTATATTTTATTGATTAACAGTAAATAGTCCTGAAAATCTGGTGGCAAGGAAGGGAAGCTGCTGTTCCACTGTACATCTTGTCATCCAGATTATGTGCTAATTAGTATTAATTAAAATCATGCATTTTACTAAAAATTAAGTTTTGAAACTAATATAAATGATTGTTATGTAAAGTTATTTTAATTGTTTAATAGTTTAATCTGATAAGAATAACATTTTAAAAGCAAAATTAATAAAATGCTCTTTAGAGGATATATTCTATAATATACTAAAACAACACTGGAACACTGAGAATTTATTAATGGTCAACTAAACTTCTTCACCAAAAACTTTTCAAAGTTTTTGAAACAACAAACAATTTCAGTGTCATTGCTACTTGTATCAGATGCTGAATAAATGTTCTCCTTATTGTTTAATGATCTATATATCCTATATTTCAAATGTTTCAGAGTAACACTGTCATGCCAAAAGACTTAACAAAACTCCCATCTGTTGACAGAAGGAAGCAAAATTCAAAAAATCCCTTTCAATCCTCCCCAGGTTCTTTGTTTCCAGTGAGTACAACCAATATCAAAAGCAACACAATACAACAAGGTTTATGGATTCATATCTTGAATAGAGTTATCCCTAAAATACATTTCTTAGTTTCAATACAACTAATTAGATACACTTCTCAGGCCAATATGACTTACTCAGTTAATGTAAACAGAGAGATAGCAACCATCAATTATCTAATACTTTCTTGCATTGGAAAAAAAGAAATAGAAGGTGGGTTATAAATGTTCCTGGGTTGTTCTTGGTTATGTAATTTCATGTCTTCCATTAATTAGATTTTGATTTACTCCTGGATTTATGGCATTTTATCATTTTTAGTCTACTTTAGTATATTATTGCACTCTCTATGCTTACAAATGGACTAATTACACTTAATTAGATTAGAATATTTACCATAAGGTTTGTTAAACCTAATATTTATCATGATTACTTGTGAAAAGTATTTTCAGGGCAAGCATGCAAAGAGCTTATATTCCTGTTCATATATGAACTCTCTCAGGTTCAGCTGGCCCTTAGTTCCATGTTCCCAAAGTACCCTTTCAACAGAACTTCAACAGTATGTGTTCCAGCAACCTATACAAAGTTTCAGTTTCCTTAGAAAACTAGTTTAATATTTACTTTAGAATTCTTCTATTTTATAAATAAAGGAAAGTCTCAGCCAAGATTTTCCAGTTCCCTGCTGTCTCTTCAACAAAAGATTTCTACTTTGTCTTTATCTGCTGCACCTGTTCCTTTTCTGTTGAGTATTCCTGCCTTGTTCTCACATGCTGACCTAGCTTCCCTTATGAGCCACATTAGCCATAAAATGGGACATGCACTATTAACACCTAAAACAAGATACGGAAAAGTGGGCAGCTCTACTTGACTGTGGCAGCTTCTCTTAGATAGGTATTTGTTTGCTTTTAAACATATGCCTTTGTAATGCCAATTGTATTGATATGTAATATAATGCGGCAAATATATTACTACTGTATGATATAAATGTTAATATGGCCAAAATTCAAATTAGCTACAAAATATATAACGTTCAGTCTACATATAGATCTTTTTGTGCAAGAATCAAATATTCTCTTTTAAGCTGGGAAATGTTTGTTCTGTGCAATTTATTACAAGACTGCATTTTCTAACATAAAATAAGGTGGATAATATAAATTAAAAAAGAGTATCCTTCAGGAACAACAATTTCAGCATATTCAGTCCTAGTTTTTATAATTCGGCTTGTATGCAACTAAATTATTATTATTGCCTTCCATCTGTGATTTTCATTGAATATTTAGTTTAAAAATTAAGATCTATGTATATAGTTATAGTTATATAACATCCATGTTAAAACATTGACAAAGGTCACTTGTGACCTACATCTTTATTCCTCTTTCTTAAATAATGGATTCCTTTTATCCTGGAGTAGATTTCAAGAAGGCAGATTTCAGTTGAATGTTAGAGGACACAGGAGAACCAATAAGAGCAGTTTGAGTATGGAACTAATTATCTAGAGAGATAGTGAGCTCAAGCTCCAATTCATTGAATATGTTCAAGCTGAAGCTAGACCATTATCTATCTGGACTGCTTTAATGTAGATGCCTGTACTGATCAGGGAGTTGCATTTGATAGCCAAAAAGTCCCTTTCCAAATCTAAGAGTGTATGTAGAATGTAGAAGATTAAATATAAGTCTAAATTAAATTAAATCTACCAAGTTTGTGTCCTGGTTCTATGAGCATGACAATTGACCCCAAAATCTTGCCATTGGCCTAAACAACCCTGGCATCCAATTCATCATCTGGGTGGATGATGCTTTTAGCCTTTTCACTTTCGCTCAGGGGTGGGTTCTGGATCCTTTTGCTGCCGGTTCGCTCAGGGTCGTGCCGTGCGTGCACGCAGCAATCAAAAAATAGCTTCTGCGCATGCACAGAAGCAAGAATTAGCCTCTGCGCATGCGCAGAAGCAAAATCCAAGATGGTGGCGTCCATGGAGACACCGTCAGAACCGGCTCAGTGACATCATCGCCGAGTTACTAACGGTTCTAAAGAACCGGATAGAACCGGTAAGAACCCACCTCTGACCTGGCTCCTTTACAATTATACTTTCATTTTCTTGTTCTGTTGCATCAGATACAAATAAAGTGGGATAATTTGGACTTAATTAACATAATGAGTTGTGCATGTCAATTATTTTAAAGATGTCAGAAATTCAGTTCAAAACAAAACTAGCTGCCTTCTGACTCAGAGCACTCTACAGAAATGCACCACACTGATGTTAACAGAACTTCATTCAGCTGTTTCTTAGTACAATTCAAAGCACTGTTGCTCACAGCTGAAGTCCAATATAGCTTAAATCACAGATACTGAAAGAATAATTAAATCCGATCATCCCATGTACCATATGAACATAATTTTTAAAGCTTCTTTTTCAGAGCCTCTGACACGTGTTGCAGAAAACATCACTATAGCTGAAATCCATTTGTCAAATTATTTATCCATGAAAGGCCCCATAGAATCAGAATGGTTATACTCAGTAAACCTGACAGATAAACTTCTATTTACCAAATTTTTAAATGAGAATTTACTTATTTGTAATTTTTTTTAATTGTTTAAATTTTTATGTAATCCACTCTTGAAGTTATTACTAAGAAAATGCATTTAGTCATTTTTGTTATTAGGATAAATAACAAATATTTCCAAAATAGCTAAAAATACTTTGGGTTCTGAAAAAGTCTAGTGTTTCACTCTTGTTACTACTATCTATTACCACTGCCCAACACAATGAATTTTTTTAATATGACTATTGTTTTAAAAGCATTGATTGAAGAGAAAACAAAGACAGATACTATCATATCAAGAGCCACTAATAATGCCTTTGGAAACAGCAACTGAACAACATACTAGAATATAAAAAGATACCAAATTAATCATTTTTTTCCTCAAAATATTGAGCAGTTATTGAGTGCTTCTAGCAAAATCATAGACAACGTGTAGGCAGAATTCAGTTTGCATTTTGTAGGAAGCATATGAAATAGGAAAAATAGTTCTGTTTCAAATATTCAGGAGCAATTATATAATTTTCAATGAGTGCATTATTCTTATTTCAATAAGGCCCTTGAAACAGAAGGAAGGGGGGGAGGGGGAGGGGGCAGTGCTTTAAATATAATATAGTTTTGAGTGATTCAGGTCTAATAATACAAGCACTACATCTCTCTGGCATTCATTACAGCAGACCAACTTCCATAACAAGAGAGATGCAACCATTTTAAGAATGACATGAACTTCATTACATTAAAAACTGCCACTTTTTTCCAGGCTATATGAAAAGATAAGACAGAAATCAGGTTTCATTGGGCACATTAAATATTTGGGTGGTTGTTGCATATAGCTCAAGATGACAATCATACTATTCTCTCCTCATAACATTTTTCTCACAACTTTGAAAGATAGGTTGTCTTGAGAGAAAAAGACTGATGCAAAATCACTGAATGAGTTACCATGCATGAGAATAGACTAGAATATAGGTCTGATCCAGTAGTGGGTTCTAAAACCCTTTACTACTGATTCGCGTGCGCGCTCATGCGCGCGACGCTTCTGCGCATGCGCAGAAGCGTCCCAGGCGGGTAGCAGAGCCTCCCGCCACCACTACCGGTTCTAAGAACCGGTCCAAACTGGGAGCAACCCACCGCTGGTCTGATCACTTCTAGCTGATCATCCTAAGCACTACAGTAGCATGTCTGTCTCTGTGCATCTCTGTGTGTAGATATATTGTGTAAAGATGATGTAAATATAATGTAAAATATATGATGTAAATCAGATAAAAAGTTAGTTGATATTAGCATAAACAGTCTGAAAAGCTAATTAATAATTATAGTGGAATACAAGAATTACTGTCATGGACAGTGAAAATAAGTAGCTTGGTAAAGAAAACTATGATTTTTATGTTTCACTTTCTTGCTGAAGTTTATTTTAAATATGATAGGTATTAATTGCTATGTTAGGCAATCAATCTTGTTATATTAATCAGAAAGTGTCCCTGCAAACACTATGCTAAATATTGTTTTAAGTACCTTAAGATATTTGTTTTAAGTACTTCTCCCTCAATAATCAGAAAATGAAGAGAGACTTGGAAAAGAGGCCAAGGAGGAAAATGGCTTGTCTTTTATATAGGCAGTTTGTGAAACAAAATCAATCTTACTTAAAATTCAAAGTATATTTTCCTTTTCTACGATTAATTTCAATGCATAAATATTTTCTGACTTCAGAGTATTATGAACACAACTCTATGAGCAAGAATTCTTGAAAGTATTGTGCACAGTTAAGGTAACTGCAAACTTAAAAGATAGTGTCATTTGAGGTAGTAATGATTTTCTTCCATTTACTCAACTTTATCTCTGACAAATAGCAATCATGAGAAGTTCATATCTAAACTATTTTTCTTTCTGAGAGATTTATAGTTTTCTTTTTCTTGACTCCTGAACCAGTACTTAGGGAATGCTTCATGTTTGTTTTAGAATTTCAAGGTCATAGCTACATACATACAATTTGAGGAGATAAAAAGTATACAACTGAATAGCTTGCTTGGCATAGCAGAAAAAAGATTTCTTGTAGTTTGTAAATGTGCAGCTCAAGTAATAAATGCTGATCATTTGAGGAAAATGCTCTTTAACTGCTTACAAAGCCAAATCAATTTCAATAGCAGAATTGCATTCAATTCAGAGGTGGGTTCCTACCAGTTCAGACCAGCTCTATAGAACCGTTTGTAACGTGGTGGCCTGGGTTGCTAGAACCGACAGCAACCCAGGCCTGCCACGCCCCCGAGCCGGTTCTTTCGGCGGTGCCATAGGCACCGCCATCTTGTTTTTTGCTTCTGTGCACGTGCAGCTGTTTTTTTTGTACTGCGTATGCATGCACGCACAAAGCACGCACACCCATGACTCACCCGTGCGGCGTGCAACACACCCACGCCCGCGCGGCACATCCCTGAGCGAACCGACAGTAAGAAGATCCGGAACCCACCCCTGATTCAATTCTACTACTTATTGGAGGAGTTTCTACAAGGCATTTTAATTTCCTTATCAAAAGTTAGGCTTCTTTCCTCCTGCCCCCCATTCCTAATCCTGCCATTCCTAATCCCCATTCCTTCTTTCCTCCCGCCCCCCCCCATTCCTAATCCTGCCTTTCTTCCAACAAACAGGCAGTTAGGCTTCTTTCCTTCCCCCCCCCAATTCCTAATCCTGCCTTTGTGCCACCAAACAGGCAGTTAGGCTTCTTTCCTCCACCCCCCATTCCTAATCCTGCCTTTGTGCCACCAACAGGCACTTAGGCTACTTTCCTCTCCCCCGCCCCCCATTCCTAATCCTGCTTTTCTTCCAACAAACAGGCAGTTAGGCTTTCTTAGGGGGAGCCTGGAACCCCCACAGAGCGTGTCCCCAGGTGGCGGATTGGGGCCCCCTACCCAGTATAGCTTTTACGCTATAATGGTGGGATGGAGGGAATCAAATACCTCCCGTGGACCAACAGGCCTGGTGAATGGCAGCTGGCTCATCAGTATCGACTGAAGGCGGAGACCTCATTGGTCAGAATGGCTTCAGAAGAACAGCACACGATGTGGTGGCAGCCACTTGAACAGCGTGTGCACAGCGGTGTAGAAAGCAAAGGGAAGACTACTACACTATATATTTCCCAGGAAAATCATGTTAATGGTGGCAAAACCTAACAATGGCCCTGAGTACGGGCACCCCTTAAATGGGGCAGGGGTGCTAAGAATCCCCCAGTCCGCTAGAAGCATGATAAACCCAAAACTACGAATTGGAACGTGGAACCTGAGAAGTCTATATGAATCTGGGAAAACACACAACACTATCCAAGAAATTTTCAAATACAATATCTCTATACTGGTAGTGAGTCAAATGCACTGGCCTGAAAATGGAATGTGTAGAATAGGAGATTATACTATCTATCCCAATCTATCTGGCAGTTGAAATGAATAGGGAGTAGTGCAAGAGCCAAAAAGAAGTCGTACTCTGTGAACTCAGGGAAGAGGGAAGCAGGAAAGGAACAACAGCCTCGAAGGCCTCGAAGCAGATACAGCTAAGCTTTCATTCTTTTGAATAATAAACAGTTCACAGTTAACAAACACAGTCTTCTGAGAAAGGTATGAGAACCTTGTTTGAGACTTAACATCTTCTAAGAGAACCTGGTTTAAATGTAACATCTTCTAAGAGAACCTTGTTTGAGACTTAACATCTTTTAAGATAATCTTGTATTTTGCTTGGATTTTGCAAACACAGATATTGCAAACTCAGTCTTCTGAGTAAGGTATGAGAACCTGGTTTGTGACTTAACATCTTCTAAGAGAACCAGGTTTGAAATTTAACATCTTCTAAGAGAACCTTGTTTGAGACTTAACATCTTTAAGAGAACCTTGTTTGAAGCTTAACATCTTCTAAGAGGACATTGGTTGAGATTTAACATCTTCTAAGAGAACCTTGCTTGAGACTTAACATCTTCTAAGAGAACCTTGTTTGAGACTTAACACCTTTAAGAGAACCTTGTTTGAAACTTAACATCTTCTAAGAGGACCTTGTTTGAAACTTAAAAAACTTAACATCTTCTAAGAGAATTTTGTTTGAGAGGGATATCCGGGCAGCCAGGAGAGGGACCGTACTTCCCTTCTCTACTTGAGAATTATAGAAGAGAGGGAGGGAGGTTTCTCTTCTGACCAGGATGACTGGGTTGATTTTCCTGACATGGCTGAAGTCAAGGAAAAGATCTGCAATTTCCTCTTCGAGGTAGTGGACTTCACAGCTCACAACCTGGCCAAGAGCAGCGGCTTGATCAATGTCAGGGATGTTAATGGCGCCCTCCTCGCCCTTGAGAAGCTGGGCGGGATGCACAAGGAGAACGCCAGTCTTCCCAAGTGGTCCCTCAGGGACAACAACTTTTTAACTTATTTGACTGTACTGATTTTATCTTAGGGGGTGTGTGCGTGTGTGTGTGTGTGTGTGTGTAGGTGTTGGGGTTGATTGGATGGAAGGAGTGGATTTGGAGTGGTTGAATTGCTTGATCAATGCCTGGGATGTTAACGCTGCCCTCCTCACCCTGGAGAAGCTGGGCGGGATGCACAAGGAGAATGCCAGTCTTCCCAAGTGGTCCCTCATGGACAACAATTTTTTAACTTATTTGACTGTACTGATTTTATCTTAGGGGGTGTGTGCGTGTGTGTGTGTGTAGGTGTTGGGGTTGATTGGATGGAAGGAGTGGGTTTGGAGTGGTTGAATTGGAGGGGAGTGAGGGAACCGGGGGCAAGGAATGGACCCCCCTCTGCTGAGTGTGCAAACCGAAGCAGATGGGGGCTCAGATGTGACCCTCGGCTCGGTATGGATGGGGTGTCTTGCCTGCTGGGGAGGAGGAGGGCCGTTGGGGTGTGGGAGGGGATCTCTGGGGTGTTGGAGAGCCGGAGTATTGCGATTATGACTGGGAGAGGTAGATATGGCGGGAGCCAAGGGGTAGGCCGCTCTCGGGGAACTAGGACTCACTATCTCAAAACGATTACTTGTTCCAGACCCTCTGGTTCTGGTTCATCGGGCTCGCCTCGTATACCTGGTGACTTGGGATGTCAGGGCCCTGGCCTCAGGCTGCTGCTGCTTAACGCCAGGTCTGTTGTTAACAAGGCCCCCCTCGTTCGGGATTTAATCCTGGAGGAGAGGGCTGACCTGGCATGTATAACTGAGACCTGGCTGGGCCAGGAGGGGGGTGTTCTCCTCTCAGAGATGTGCCCTGAAGGGTTTCAGTTATTGCATCAGCCGTGACTCCAGGGAAGGGGTGGAGGAGTGGCAGTTATTGTCCATAAGAGTCTCTGTCCTCGCAGGATCCCTACCCCGGAGATTGTTGGGTGTGAGGCTCTCCTCTTGAAGTTGGACTCAGGGGTTCAGTTGGGCGTGTTGTTGACGGACCTGCCTCCCAGCTGCGTTACGGCGGGTGTTCTCCTCTCAGAGATGTGCCCTGAAGGGTTTCAGTTATTGCATCAGCCGTGACTCCAGGGAAGGGGTGGAGGAGTGGCAGTTATTGTCCATAAGAGTCTCTGTCCACGCAGGATCCCTGCTCCAGAGATTGTTGGGTGTGAGTCTCTCCTCTTGAAGTTGGACTCAGGGGTTCAGTTGGGCTTGTTGTTGATGTACCTGCCTCCCAGCTGCATTACGACAGCCCTGTTTGTGCTGCTAGAGGCAGTAGCCGGGTTGGCGGTGGAGTTCCCCAGGCTTATGGTACGGGGGGACTTCAACG
>QLTV01003428.1:560101-572991 GCA_003457575.1 Thermophis baileyi
AGAAGCCCAGCTGAAACTAAAAAAGATGAAAAACCTGAATCCTCTTAAATCAAGAATTGACAGTGACTTCATCATTAAACATGGAGATAAGATAAAAGAAGAACTAGAAATTCATTTAAGAGAATTCAACAACCTAAATAATGAAGATGTAGAAGTGAATTGGAATAAATTTAAAAATGCAATAGTAGAGGTAACACAAAACAAAGAGAGAGGTACAACAAGAAACAACAGTGGATGATGGATGAAATTCTTCATCTCATGGATGAAAGACGCTCTTATAAAAATAAAAACAAAGAAAAATACAATGAATTGCAGAAAACAATTAGAAGAAAAATTTGACTGGCAAAAGAAAAGTGGATTGCAAAGAGATGCAAAGAAAAAGAAGAGAAAGAACGTATTCATGATAATTTCAACTTACACAAAAAAGTGAAAGAAGCAGCAGGTGTCTACAAAAAGAAAACCAACAACTTAATTGACAAGGAAGGGAAAATCATCTTGGATGAGGATGAAAAACTAAAAAGATGGAAGGAATATATTGAAGAACTTTTTGAGGACACTAGGGATGATATTGATATGGGAAGTATAACAACTGGACCAAACATCACTATGGAGGAGGTTGAACACGCAATAAAAATAGCAAAAACAAGAAAAGCCACAGGACCTGATGATATCGCAGTAGAAATTTTAAAATTGCTGGAAGACAATGGGAAGTAATTTTTACTGCAGCTCTTCAATTGAATATATGAAACAGGAAAGATACCAAATGATTGGCTAAAGTCAACCTTTGTGACAATCCCAAAAAAAATAAATGCAAAGAAGTGTACCAAATAGAGAACAATAAGCTTAATGAGTCATGCCCTGAAAATATTCCTGAGAATAATTCACACAAGAATATACAACAAAATTGGAGTGTCTAAGTAACACACAATTTGGTTTCAGAAACAATCTTGGTACACAAGATGCCCTATTCAGCATTCAAGTTCTTGTACAGCGCTGTAGAGTTGTCAATCACAGTGTTTACATGTGCTTCATCGGTTTTGAAAAAGCATTTGATAAAATAAGACACAGCAAACTATTACAAATCCTGAAACAAGTGGGACTAGATGACAAAGACATCCGAATCATAAAGAATCTATATTGGCATCAGGTAGCAAATGTGAGACTAGGCCAAAAATACTCAGATGATGCAGAAATACGAAGAGGGGTCAGACAGGGCTGTATTCTGTCTCCGCTGTTGTTTAATATCTACTCTGAATCAATTTTCAACGAAGCACTGGAAAACATTGATGCTGGCCTCAAAGTAAACGGTATTCAGATCAACAATTTAAGATATGCTGATGATACAGTTCTGCTTGCCAGTAAGCATGAAGACCTTCAGCTCCTCATCAACAGTCTGAAAAATATGGCTTGAAGCTTGACACCTCAAAAACCAAGATCATGGTCGTCAGCAAACAACCCATTAATTTACCACCGATAAATTTGGAAGGAATACCACTAGAAAAAGTTGAAAGGATCACGTACCTCGGTTTTAATTTACATGAAAGCTGGGACATGATCAGTGAAGACAAGGATAGAGAAAGCTCGAACAGCATTCTTCAAAATGAAAAAGGTCTTCTGCAGTCACGACATAAGCCTAAGACTGAAAATCAGGCTTGTCAGATGTTACATGTTTTCTATCCTGCTCTACGGAGTAGAGAGTTGGTCTCTGACAGAAAAGCACTTGAAGAAACTAGAAGCATTTGAAATGTGGATTTACAGACGGCTGTTACGTATAAACTGGGTTAACAAAATCACAAATGAGGAGGTGATAAGCTGCCTGGGAAAGCAAAGGGAAATCATCAAAGCCATTAAAAAGCGAAAGTTAGAATATTTTGGACATGTGATGTGATACCCATAAAAATACAGCAGCCTTCACTTAATCCTCCAGGGAAAGATTGAAGGCAAACGAGGTCCAGGCAGAAGAAGAACATCATGGCTTAAAAACCTAAGGGACTGGTTTGGACAAAACTCAGCAGCACTTTTTCATATGGCTGTTGACAAAAATAGGATTGCCAACATGATTGCCAATGTCCAGTGACGGATATGGCACAAGAAGAAGAAGAAGAAAGAATCAAAAGTCATCTCTGCCATTTTATATAAAAAAGCAGATTACATATTTAAAATTTTGAAAAGAACACGGATTATCTGTAACGCAGATAACTTAATGGCCAAAGATTTTAGAAATAGAGTTTCCTAATCATTGTAAAGGTATGATAAAAGTCTCATTACACGTCATGGATTAACTATATTATTGAAAAATGCCTATTTTTCTTCATAAACTGATAAAGATCTGAGAATTAAGAGAAACTTGGGGCATGTTTACACAATTTGTCCATTTTATTACAATTTTTCCATGGCAAGTTATATTAATACAATTAACACATATTTATATGAATTTTAAGATAGAAACTATGGGTTGGCTTTGGATTAAAAACCTTTCTCTGCTGTTGAGTTGAAATGCTATCCACCATCTTTAAGTACCAGAAAATGTTATTGGCATGACATTTGTTGTTCCTATTATCTGTGTCCTACCTCTGCTGCTTTTACATACCGTGACTGTAAAAAAGATTAAAATTCCAGGAAAGGGGATGGGCCATACTTTCTCTCTTTTGATGTTGATGAATCAATAATATGATTGTGTTTGATGATATTATTAGTTTCCTCACCCTCTGACAGGTTGAAGATAAGGAAAAAGAAAAAGGTTAGAGAAAGTCACCATGCAAAAATATTATTGCATACAGTATTTTGTTCTACATAAAATATTAGACAAGAGGGAAGAAGCACCTAAACAAGTTCTTGTAACACTTTTTCATTCAAAATAGGAGTTATAATTTATTTACAGTTTAACCTAGCTACATATGGATGGATTGCCTTATGCTTATCAAAATTACCTAAGACATTGTGGTAAGAAACAAGGAATTTTTTTAAGGATTAGTACAACAAAGAAACAAAACATGTTCAGTAAGCCATGATCTGATTATAACCATTGTTTTCATCAGCATCATGAAGACTTTTATATGTTGTCTACTTATGGAGACTTCCAAGGATGAAATGGTAAACTGAAGATGCCACTGCAAAACAGTGGAGCTGACAATAACAACAGGTAATATATTTTATAACTTATTATGCCAGTCCTTATTTCATAGAATGCCTGAAGACTAATATTGTTTGTTTTACTATGGTCTTATATAAAAACAACTTTGAATGATGGCACCTTCAATTTGTTTACAGATCTATTATTGTTATTTGCATTTTCTAATATGACTTAGATAGAGGAAGAGGGAGAGAAAGGGAGAGGGAGAGAGATAATTCTGTAAGTGATTTATTGGTCTTAGAAATGTTAAGGGCAATTCATATTATATGACCAATATCACTGCTTTAAAATATTTGCTTTTAAATTAGACAAAGAGATGGCTAAGAGATGTCAGAATATGGCCATTAACAGAGAAGAGGAAAAGAGTCAACTTATGTCATGGCATCTGTATTTGTGACATGTTATAAGCCAGGGGTCCTCAAACTTTTTAAACAGGGGGCCGATTCATGGTCCCTCAGATTGTTGGGGGGCCGGACCGGGTGGGTGGGCGTGGCTAGGTGGTCATGTGGCTGGGTGGGCATGGCTGGGTGGCCGTGGCTGGGTGGGTGGTCATGTGGCTGGGTGGGCATGGCTAGGTGGTCATGTGGCTGGGTGGGCATGGCTGGGTGGGCATGTGACTGGGTGGGCATGGCCAATTTAGCAGTCCATTTTGCCTTTGACCTTCCTAAGCTGTACTGGCTCAACCCAAGGAATCTATTTATTTAATAAGACCCCCCCCAAAGGGAAAAAGAGTGCAAACTTTCTTGCCACTTGCCTAACTTCATTACAACAGCAGCTCCAGGCTCCTTAAAATAGGCCATTAAAAAAAGAATAAAACAAACAAGATTTCCTTCAAAATAACTTCTGATCATATGTTTCAGATGACCACACAATAAACCAGACTGAGAACTGCACCAATTAAAACTGTAACTAAAACCCCCAAGATGGGCATTGAGAGACATTGGAAGCAGGTGGAAGAAGGTGAGAATCAACAGAACCCCTCCCCCCAGCCTCCAATGGTGAATTAAGGAGGGATAATGGTCCCTCAGACTGTTGGGGGCCTGACTATACAGTAGTTTGAAAAAAACATGAACAAATTTCTATGAACACTGCAGATATCTTTATTTGTAGTGCAAAAAAACATGAAATAATAGCAATAGCAATAGCACTTAGACTTATATACCGCTTCATAGTGCTTTACAGCCCTCTCTAAGCGGTTTACAGAGTTAGCATATTGCCCCCAACAATCTGGGTCCTCATTTTACCCATCTCAGAAGGATGGAAGGCTGAGTCAACCTTGAGCCGGTGAGATTTGAACCGCCGAACTGCAGCTAGCAGTCAGCTGAAGTAGCCTGCAGTGCTGCACTCTAACCACTGCGCCACCTCGGCTCTTCAATACAATATTTAAAATGAAGAACAATTTTAACCAACATAAATATACTACTAATTCAATGGGAAGTGTGGGCCTGCTTTTGGCTGATGAGAAAGTCAATGTCTGGTTCCATATTTGTCACTGCCAGTCATAGCAAGTGATGCAAGTGTTCATCAGTTAGTCTGGATCTGGTTGGAGTTTTCAGATGTTTCATTCGTGAAAAAGTCTGTTCACAGACATAGGTGCTGCCAAAGATGGTTACCATTTTAAGTGCATGGTTCCTGAGATTAAAATATGTCTCAGAGGGGAGAGATGCATAGAAATTAATAAGGCTGCTTGACTTGAATGTGTCTTTCAGAGAGTCACAATTCTGTAGTTCAGCCAGTTCCATTTGGTAAATCGCATCAACAATTTAAATGTCAACAGAAAATGGGTTCCGGAAAAGCTGTATGTCTTGTTCATGTGCACGAAGCTCTTTAAATCTAATTTGAAACTCCCTTTGCAACATTTCCAGTGAATCCACACACTTTTTGTTTGGGAATGCAACTGTTGGTTTTTCAGCCAACAGCTTTCGAGTAGTAGGGAGATGGCAGAAGTTTTCCTCCTTCACTTGTTTAATGAGGAAGTCCAATTTTACTTTAAATGCCTTCACATGTGAAAGTATATCACAGATGAGCTTCCCCTTTCCTTGAAGTTGCACATTCAAACTGTTGAGTAGCTCTGTTACATCTGTCAGAAAGGCAAGGTGCCATTTCTATTCTTCATCTTTGAGCTCTGGTACTCCTTTGTTTTTTGAAATCAGAAAATCAGAAACCTGTGGAAGTAAGTCATAGAAACGTTTCAAAACTCTCCCTCGACTTAGCCAATGGACTTCTGTGTGGTACAAAATATCTTCATAGGCAACATGTAGCTCAGATAGAAATTCCTGAAACTGTCTGTGTTTTAGTGCATGTGCCCTAATGAAGTTAACACAAGACACCACAACTTTCATGACAGAGTCCCACTTCAGTGACTTACAACACAGTGCTTGTTGGTGAATGAGGCAGTGTATGGCTATTGGATGCGAGTGGTTGTGTTTGTCCATCTCTTTGTTAATGCGTGCAACCACTCCTTTCATACATCCCACCATGCTAGGAGCACCATCAGTTGTCACACTGGCTAGTTTAGCCCAGTCCAGCTCCAAATCATTAACAGTTTGGTGAACCTTTTCAAAGATATCCTCTCCTGTTGTTGTTCCTTTGGTGCTTTTCAGTGCAGCAAGCTCCTCTGTGACAATCATTTGTCCCATGAATGAAAATTAGAAGTTGTGCAGAATCACGAACATCAGTGCTTTCGTCGAGTGCCAACGAAAAATAGCAAAGTTTTTTTGCGAAGTTTTGCAAATGCTGATGCAAATTATCCCCCATTTCTTCAATCCTTTATGTAATTGTAGGTCCTGAAAGACTCACTGTACTAAATAAATCAGTCTTCTCTGGACACATCTCTTTGGCAACAGAAAGAAAGCATTCTTTAACAAATTCTCCCTCTATAAATGGTCTGCCAGTGCGCGCTATTAGCTTGGCAACTTGAAAACTTGCTCACAGTGATGAAATATTTACCTGCTTCTGCTTCACAAAAGCATTTTGCTGAGTTGTCAATCCATTTTTCAGTTTTAATATTTTGTCTTTTCTCACTTGTCCAACCAAACAATCATATTTGTCCTTATGTCGAGTCTCGTAGTGCCGACTACGAGATTGTATTCCTTGAACACAGCCACTAAATCCTGGCATATCAGACATACAGCTCTTTCCTTGTACTGCATGAAAAAGTAATCGGAAGTCAACTGTTCTTTGAAGATCCTGCACTCAGAGTCAATTTTTCTTTTCTTTGACATGTTTCCTAGGGATTCAAAGTTGCTATTAGTAAGATACCAATAAATACATAGCTACAAAAAGTAGGGATCACTATAGAACGGAAGTAATGACAGGCTGAGAGAAGCTGTCAGTGAAGTCCCTCCCCTCCCTTCTCCTCTCTATGGGCCCATGTGGTTCCTTCCCCTTTTGTTCCAGGCAAAAGCTTCGCAGCGCTGCAAGCAAAGAGTTAAAAATTAAAGTTCAGATGTGATGGTTGGGCAGCTTCTGCAAAACACCCCCCCCCCCAGAGTTCAAAGCACGCTCTCACACACGGTCTCCTCCCTTCCCACTTAGGACTGGGGCAGCTTCTCCAAAACCCCGGGAATAGCTCAAAGCTCAAAGCTCTAACCCCGTGCATCAGTCCACCATCAGTCCACCAGCCAGTATAACCTCTCCACCAGCTCATCCCCACCCACTGGCCCACGCCCTTCAGCCTTATCTTTGCCAGCAGTGGTGAGCAGAAGTGCGTGGGCAGCAATGAGCAGAAGTTCACAGAAGTGCAGCTGCAATCTGCAAGGTATTATAGGCTGGAGGAGGGGCAATGAGGGCGGCGGGAAGAGCCAGCCATGCAAGGAGTGGCTGGGAGGCAAGAGGCAGGGCTTAATCCCACCACTGCGCAAGCCGGATAGATTGTGTCGGTGGGCCGTATCCGGCCCGCGGGCCGTAGTTTGAGGATCCCTGTTATAAGCTATTCATGTCATGATGCAACTGATACAAATTGCATATTTTGGGTCATTTTTCTGATGAAGACATAACCCACAAAGTTGTGTCACCAATCTTAATGGACAGAAGTTCAGATGGTTATAACTAGATATTATTCTTTACAATTAGAGGAATAGAAAGCAGATAAGTACTGATTGCTTCTTGGTGTTCAGAGTTTACAAGGAGTTGGTTTCAGATTGCTTTATGAAGGATTAAAGGAATGAAAACTTAGAAGTATGGATATGTCTTTAGTTTTAGAATACAGTAACACAGGAATAAGATGATGGAGAATTAATTTCTAAATTTCAGGTGGCCATATTATAGTTAAGTTTGGCAGTGCATCTCCAAAATCAACTTTATTCCATCAATAAACTTACTATTTCCAAATTTTGTCTAATAAATTAAAAAGATTTTGCATAATCAGATATCATAGCACATACATCTGCAACCAATTTATTTCTTAGTGATGAAGAATCTTGATTGTACTAAAAGTATGTAGAAATAAATGCAAGAGAAATTGTGAAACCAATCATCTTATGCTGAAAATTGAAGGCATTTTTAAAGTTCAAGAGCCTTTCCCCCCTCCAAAAAAATGGAGAGGGTAAAATGAGTGTAATCTCTATAGAAAATGTCAATTTTATTTTCAGTAACTGCAGTTAAAAAATTAGGATTCTGGCAGAAACGGCAAAGAATAGTAATTTATTAGTGTTCCATAGCTCACATCAAACCAATACAACAAATCTGTAATACAGGTAGACTTAGTTGAGGGGTAATTATTTCTTCCTTGGTCTCCTCTGGCTGAGTCTAATACCTTAGCTGTTGTACCACATCAATTGACTGAATAGTTCACATTAAGAAACTTAGCAACATAATTCTTAGCGCTCATGAAACAAAATAAGACAGAAACATAACAAACCCTCACAGAATTGAAGAGGGATGTCCTTTTAAAGGGGCTTTGTCACCTGAATCAATAGGATAATCTCATCCTAATGGCACTTTCATCCTGGCAGCAACTCCTACACCACCAGGGGAGATGAAAAATAATTGGTCCTTTTTATACTAAAATTTGTTTTCATAGTAATATTGCACATATGTTTATATTGCTTTGTTGAGGACACATTTAGCAAGAATTGCATTTGAATTTAATTACCTAATCTAATTTATTTGATCTTCTGATAAATTCTTCAAAACACGAGACGTCAACCCCAGCTAGAAGCCGTTGGAAGAGGCCAGTCGGACCAGCCGCCTGCTGCTGTGTCTTCTGGCAGCCGGGGCAGAGAGGCAGCGAAGGGCGAAGGGAGCCACAGCCCCGCATGGAGCTGGAACCATAGAGCGGGACGCACACTTCCAGAGTGGCCACTGCCAAAAGACTCTGCCCTGGCTCCTGGAAGACTCAGCAGCAGGCAGTGGCCCGACTGGCCTCTTACCGCTCGGTCCGTGAGTGGCACTCTGCCCGGCCGGAGGGAGGGTTGTCTGCTGGGTGGGCACTACATGGCAAGAGGTGCCGGCCGGCTGCTCTCTTGTGAGTGGGGCGGGAGTTTGCAGGCAAGGGGGATGGATGGGAGGCTGGCAAGTGCCAAAAACACTGGGGGGAGAGAGAACAGAGAGGCAGCTCCCGATCAGCTCAGCTGATCCACGGGTCGGGTTTAAGGGGCCCAGTTGCCACTAGCTGACCGGGAAGGGAAGGGCTGCCTCCTGTGCTGCCCACGCCCACCCTTTCACTAGGGCTTATTTTTGGGGGAGGGCATATATTTAAGCCCACCACAAAAATCAGGCTTGGCCTTATTTTCAGGACATGTCCTATTTTCGGGGAAACACGGTAGATTTATTAGTAGCAGATATAAAAACTGCCTATGCAACCCAAACAACGGCATCATGTTACATCAAAAGAGAAAGAGGAACATCCTAGTGTTCTATCAGAAAAGATAGTGCTTGGACCCACACTTTACTCCTAATGTATTTATATGGAGTAAGGTCCACTGAAAAAATGCATACTTACTTGCATAGTAATCATGCATAACATTGTATATCTTGTCCCATATAGTGATGCTAGGTGGCACACAACAACTAATAAAGTCTAAGATAAAATAGGACAAACCTTTCCCAGCAGGTACCAGACCACCTATCTTATTAACCCCCGGAGTCAACCTGCCTCAACCCTATCCTAGCCCAGTAAGGGATATGATAACCCTGTATGAAATAAGAATTTTATAACAGGCTGATTTATTCCCAACATCAGAAACAACATAACAAGGTATATTATATATATTTTCAATGTCATATTTCAATCAAATAAATATTTTGTAGACTGTTAATGAGTGTTTTATCTGAGCTTGATTTTTTCACTGCTTTGCACATATCCTTTACTTTTCTACTAACAGGATTATCTATATGCTATGTGCTATCTTCCTTTATTGAATCCAGCAATAAATTTCTTCTATATACTAAGTAAATATAATTTTCACTTCTGGGATAGAATTAATACAGTATCTACTTAAGAGTAGGTCCCTGTTTTCCCTGAGTAATTATCAGTGTTATTTCTAGTGGCCTAAAGAGATGTTCCAGATGTTTCATCTACTGCCTTTACAAGTTAATGTAGACTTCTGTTTGTTAGCCTCAACTTTAGGAACTGACTGAAAACAGTTCAAATATTCTTCAACATATTCAGGCCAACACTGGAGGTTTTTAAGAAGAGATTGGACAACCATTTGTTTGAAATGGTATAGGGTTCCTGCTTGAGCATGGTTGGACTAGAAGACCTCCAAGATCCTTTCCAATTCTGCTATTCTGTTCTGTTTTTCTGTTATTATTATTACAAAACTATTAAATAAATTGTAACAGTTGACATATAATTGTTTAATCCTTAGTAATTATTAGAACTTAGTAATTAACTATATAATTTTGAAAAAGAAAAACATGACCATTAATACTGTTCTAATTATTTCTTTGTTCAGTAATGTAGTAATTTATTAGTGTTCTATATCTTATGTCAAACCAACACAACAAAACTGTAATAGAAGTAGACTTCTTGAGAATAATAAAAATGAGCACACAAAAAGTCTAGCCATTGAACACATGAAATAATCATGAGGAGAAAATTCCAGTGAATACATATACATTTCCCCCCTTCTTATATACATCACTAGCTGCCTAAAGGATACTTTGACCTTTAGTTTTCATTAAGAGTGTGGCAATTACAAAGAATGAAATAAAAACTCCTCTCCCATGGTGTCCAGGAATCTGACTCCTCTCTAATGCATCTTACTGTGTGCACTTAATTCTTTAGGAAATTACAAAACTATTGAGTTATATTGCTTACAAAATGATATGTTAATGACAACTGTATTAAAGTGGGTCTCCAGTCAAAAGGGTTTAAAACATTCAGTCAACTATTTATTTGTTTGTTTGTTTATATTTCATATTTCTAAACCACCCATCTTCCTCCAAGAGGGGATCTGGGTGGTGTACAATATAATAAATTATAAGCATACAACTATGCTTACAAACCTCTTGGAATCCTTCATGCTCAATATATGATGGTCTTTAGAAGTGGGCAGGAAGGTTGTTGGTATGTCTAGGTGCATATCTTATAGTTTTAGTCATATTTCATGTGCTTTTGACTCATTTCATTCATATGACTCTAAACAGTATGTATATATCAGTAATCTATAAATTATTATACTTAAATTATTATATTAACTTTATTATTTATTGTTTACAATTTCTCTATGGTGGTATTGTTTTAATGTTTTTACTGTTGTTATATTGTAAATATTTTACTTAGTTTTTAATACCTTGTGCAAGCCACTTAGAGTCTCTGCATTGCCTGTAGAGGAGAAACATAGAAAATAAATAAATACAAGCACAAATTAAATATACCACATTTGAAATAAAACCAAGAAATAACATCATAATGTATACCAGGAGTCAACATCATTGGTGCTAACTATGGCACATGGAAAACTGTGACTTGGAATGTAAGATGACTAAACTGTACATAACATGAATTAACATATGAACTGAATGAAATAAAAATAAACATGCTATATGTTAATGAATGTAAGAACTAGAAGAATGTAACAGAACTGAATAAAGATTGTATGCTGTCATGGAACTGAATGCTACACACATGGATTTGTGAATGCCTGGCACTATACAATGTCAACAGGACACCTTCCTCGAGAGATTCAATGGGACTGAAGAAGACAACACTGGAAGTCAAGAAGACAGCTCATACAAGTGGGCTATCAATTGTAGCAATGCCAATATGATCTATTGTTCCCAGTGCTGTTCTGCATATGCTTTAACCTTCTCAGCCAGATAATCACAAGGACTGGATATGGATACAAATTCAAGAGTGGAAATACCTCTCCTCTACATGAGGAGTCACCTCCTCATGAGTCACCTCCTCTGCATGAATGACACCAAGCTGTATGCTAAGAGTGAACAAAACATTAACTTGCTGATCCACTTGGCATGGTATACAGTGAGGACATTGTGCTGTGTGTGGAGGACAATGTGATGTCAATGTGTGGAGATGTGTGGATGGTTGGTAGTCAAGACATAAAAGGTAGTTAACACTGATAAGTGGACTTAGCAGCAGGCTATATAGCAGACATACAAACCAGTTACAAGTATCTTGGTATCCTATAGTCAAATGGGAACAATGATGAGGAAGCAAAGAAGACCAGTTTGATCTAGAGATTAAGGCACAGGATTATGTACCAGGAGACTTTGAGTTCTAGTTTTCCTTAGTCCTGAAAGCCAGCTGGGTGACTTTGGGGTGACTCTCTCTCAGCCCAACCCACCTCACAGGATTGTTGTGGGGGAAATAAAAGTTGTTTTAGGTATACTTTCCACCTTCAGTTATTTATCAAAATAATAAGGTTGGATAAAAATAAATAAAAATAAATAAACGACAACAATATCTAAGTACCACCAAAGGATAAGACAAGAACCTGAAGAACAAGCTCAATATACCCTGCCAGTCATCAGAGGCCCTTCCAGTATAGTGAGCTGACCAAAGAAGAACATGGAAGCTGTCAATGTGAAAACCTGGAAGCTCCTCAAATGTAATGGAAGTTTCCACCCCAAGTCCAACATCCAGAGACTATACACCAGGTAGAAAGAGAACAGGCTGGATCTAGTAGGCGTCAAAGTCACAGTGCTGTACAAAACCCAGAACATCCAGGAGTACATCACTATGAGGGTATCCAAAGAGAAGCTGCTGAGAAAAATGCCTAACCTGGGAGAGGAAATGCCATAGCAAGACAATAGCCTTCATGGTATGCACCATCAACAGATAGCTAAGGTGGTGGACTTTGAAAATCCTGCCAGTAGTTGGAAAAAATCTGGACTAAAAGGTACTAGCCAATCAGCCCAACATCATGGTAGTAGGCAAGGAGCAGAAGACAGCAGTGGCAATAGATGTAGCAGTCTCAAGTGGCCTCAACATCAGGAAGAATTTTTTCAGGAAAAAATTATCCTGTAATCTGCAACTCCTACACTGCAAAAACATATGGACTACACAACTCGATCAGGGTAAAGCAATAGATGCAATTTACATAGACTTTTGTAAAGCCTTTGATTCAGTGGTACACGACAAACTACTTCTGAAACTAAAATCTTATGGCATCTCTGGACCCCTACATGATTGGATAACTGCGTTCCTGTCAAACAGACAACAAGTGGTTAAAATAGAGAGTTCTCTATCAAATCCTGCACCTGTCAATAGTGGTGTCCCTCAAGGCAGCGTTCTAGGGCCAACACGCTTCATACTTTACAGAAATGACCTTTGTGACCACATTAGAAG
>QLTV01003428.1:595848-606279 GCA_003457575.1 Thermophis baileyi
TATTGTCGGTAAGGCCGGTAAGGTCGTTGGCCTCTAGGAAGCAGCGAAAACGGGTCATGTAGGACCCCCAATTCTCCTTGGTGGAGTCAAAAGGCGTCGGCGTGTGAAACACTGACATTCTGGCGCCATTTGCGGTTCGAATTTACCGCCGATAAATGGCCGCTGATCATTCGCCGCCGGGCTGGGTCTTCGGTGTCTTCAGCTCTTCTGTGATCCCACCTTCGTCGCCAGTGTTGGATCCTGGCACAGAAGACGCTTGAGACAGGATGGGTACAACAGCTTTTTATTGTGAGTGTCTCAAGACTCCAGCAACAGGGCATTCTGACAGTCAGCTTTATATACCGAGCTGTCAGTGAGACAACCAATCAGGGCTCTCCATTCTCCCGCCAGAATGGAGGACCTGACAGTAAACTATGTACATTCAATATATAACAAGAACAGCCCAGTGTTCTGAGGATGGGCTTCAGCATGAGTTTGAAAGCTTGGAAAACTAAATCTCTGGTCCTGGTGACCGACTCAGATTGGATCCTGCAAAGTGGAATAAAGTTAAAGTTTTGGAATGACCAAGTCAGAGTCATGACCTTAACCCTATAGAAATGTTGTGAAATGATATGACACAGGCAGTTCATATGAGGAAGCCTACCATTATCCTTGAGTTGAAGCTTCTTCTGTAAGAAATGGGCTAAAATTTCTCCAAGCCAGTGTGCAGGACAGTTATCAGAAATTTTTAGTTGCAGTTATTGTTGCTCAAGAGCAGGAACACCAGTTATAGAAAGCAAAAATTCACATACTTTTGACACACACAAATATATAGTAGGATCCATATAATTAACAATGTTATGGTTGACTTTAGAACAAAGGCATATATTAAATGGTTTGCTAATATCACCTCTCCATCCCCAAACTATACTGGAAATATATACCATAAAGACAATATTTTTATTTTGCAACTAATTTTATGAAGGTCATTCATTGTTTTTTTATCAATAGCAAATACCCTCTCTCACTTGGAACTTGGCTGTATCTCCCCTGCAATTTTGCCATGTTAAATTCTGGCTAAAACAATTATTCTGGAGTAAGTCCTTGGCCCAGCTTACTCTCAGATAATTTTATTTCACCCTTGAAAGTGTGCTATGAATGATAATAGAAATAATGTAAAGACTTGTGCTTTTCACTATATTTAATCCTAATTATTTTATTTTTGTGAAATTTGCATAAAGTAATGATTAGTTGCAATTAGCTTTTGATTTTTCTGGGAATATATTAGATTTTATTTATGATACCAGTTTATCTGATGTCATAAGGTACTTTAGAAATCAATAATTAATAATAGTTAAAACTCTTTAAACTTTCATTATTTTTTAACTGTATAACCAATTGTTTTACTGAATTTAGCCTTTTACTGAATTTAGGCCTCTGCCATTATAGAACGTGGGAAAAACAAATGAGTTGCATTGGTTATAATTATAACAATAATACATCTATCTCCACGTTAAAGTTTTGATTCTTGGCCGAGTTTGCCACTCGGCTCACAGTTCTCAAAACATTAAGAACGCCGATGCCCTTTTGTGGGCAGCAGCTTCAAACCCCCGACTGCGTTTGCGCACTTCCTAGCAAACCGCACCTCCCAACCTGTAACCCAGAACGCTTTCTTTAAACCCGCCGGCAGCACTTTCTCGTTCCGGGATCTCAACACGTGATTGGTAGAGATCCTCCCCATACAATGTTGCTTTGGTGATGCGCCTGGGCTGTTGGACCTCTGACTCGTTAAGCGTGAAAAGCTGCAGAGCGGAGCTCCGTTAGTTTCAAGCGAGCCGGCTCTTGGCGCAGCGAGAAGTCAGCGTGAGTCATACGTGGGGACGAGGCTTCAGTGCTGCAGATCTGCACGTTCCACGTGCCAATTGCCGCATCATCCCAGCGACGTCGCAGGGGGCGGGCGATTACCCGGAACGGCCCTGTCCTGCCTTCCCTTTCTTAGCGAATGACTGAATGGAGAGCATCTGTTTAGCTCCACTAGAAAAGAGGGAGGAGTGGGGCTCTGCCAGCCCACTTCTTTGGCTTAGCCTATCTTAGTCTTGCTCCGAAGCAGTGTGGGGGGGACGCTTCCAGATGACCTTTTTTAATCAAGTGCCACTACAGTTGCAAAGATGGCTGTGCTAAGTTCGTTTCCGACTGAACTGGAGCGACTGCTGGAGAAAGATCCCTACTTGACTCCTTTTGAGCAAGACTTCCAGCGCAGGTAACTTAACCACCTGGGTCCCTTGGTGGTTCTGCTGGAGTTCTGCTCTCCATTCCCACGATTCTTTCTAACGCCACCACCCCTTTCACATTGTGAAACTTTTCTCTTCCGTTCTCTGTCTATTGATAGAGACAAAAGAGTAACAAACAATAGATTACCATGCTCTGAAAGTTACATAGTTGTTACATCTCTGTGGTTACATAGTAAATTCTAGCTCTATTTTATAAATTAGGGGACTGCTTATTTGCAACCTAGTTGTGTGCATGCTACCAGAATTGATAACTTTTTACCAAACCTTATAATAACAGGTTGTTGTTCCATCTATATAATGTATGTAAGTTATTGCAGTTAAGCTAAATAAATATTTCCTTAATAGAGGGTGGGCAGTTGCACATATGCTGGAAATAGGTTGTGTTAGTCGCTTGTGGAATAAATGTGTTTTGACTCATGGCTCCCTGGCAATTTTAGAAGAAAACAGCACAAAACAAAGCTAGTTGTATTACAGTGTACCGTTCAAGGAGCAATAGGGGAATATTTAATTTTTCGGGTGAGAACAAGATAAGACCAAAGAGATATTATCAAGGGGTATATTGAGGTACTCTGTGCCCTGTATATACTTGTCCATTATTTAACCTTACTTTTAGGGTAAGTAATAGTATACAGAAACCAGAAAATGAATAACCAAACATAAACCAACAAAATTAAAGATGTGATAGATGAAAAAATGCTAACATAGCTTAAACTGCCTTACCAGTGTTGTTCAATATCCCTTCCTATACTTTTCTGCCCTTACAAATCATTGTTATTGACATTCACTGCTTCATAGCTTGCCTTTTCTTTAAATTTCTCATTTCAGGATTTTGCCAACACTACTCCAAATAGCTTTACTCTAAATGCAAACTTTTTTTTCATATATTTTGCAATTCAGTCCTTATATGACCAAACCACTTAGCATATTTTCATATAATGAAATTGGCCAAGCCCATCCTAATTTCCACTTCTTTCAACAAACAAACATCCTAACAGACCATGTGTATCTCACCACAGTATTAGACTGCTGTGAGAATAAAAGTATAGATTATTGTACTTAGTTGTACCTATATCACATGCAGCATACTGTCAGTAAAGACTGATGAGTTTTGCCCCCTTTTGGCTAGTATACTATAAGCACATCCATAGTACAGTTTCATCTCAAACATGCTGACAGTATTATGTGCATTGTAGGTTGTCTACTCTAGAGATTACTTTTCAAACCAAGAAATTGTTAGTATTGCACTAACTGTTAGGAATGTGTAGTTTGCTGACAGACTCGGAGTATTGTTTTTGTATTATTTAACAAACAGTTTTAAGAACTCAGAGCTGTATCAATTCAATTGGCCTAAGATCTAGTGCTTCTAGTTCAGAAACTCAAGATCCTACTAATAAACATGAATCTTTGAGAGTTTACTGGGTTACAATTTAAAATAGCCAAATATATTGTGGTCACTTATTAGATATGCCAGGAATTATAGCTAATCTTTATCTGGAGTACGGTTCCTGAATTAAACTTCAGATACATAACTAAAAATTTAGAAAGTGAAGGAAGCTGCTAATTTGATAAACATGTTAGACATACAGTACAGTGTTGAATTAATCGTGGATATTTCAAGTAACCCAATTTTCTGAAATTAAATCACAAGTTAGATTGGGTTTGATTAATATAATGACGGCTAGCTAATTTGTAAATTGATGTAGGACATAGGTGTCAAACTCGCGGTGTCACATTGCCGTCATGTGATGTTTTTCCCTTCGCAGAGCTGGGGTGGGCATGGCCTGTGCATGATACATCCGGCCTGTGGGCCGCCAGTTTGACACCCCTGATGTAGGAGGAGGAGTGGCAAACCTGTGGTCAGAGTTCAATGAGGGATCAATCTAAAATCCCTATCCTTTGAATTTTGTGGTTCCTTATCTTTAAGCAGGTGCTAATTGTTAATTGAGAAGATTCCTGTGCATAGGCTGTTTAGCAATAAATCAGTTTAATTGGACTTTGTGTGTGGACCTGCTCTTTTGCACCTGACACTTGATGTTTTTACTAACATAGTCATGGGGTTTTCTGTGTCTCAATTTCATCACCCAAAAGATGATTATTACAAATTTTCCCAGAAATCTGGAGCTAGTGCAAGGG
This sequence comes from Thermophis baileyi, assembly GCA_003457575.1. Lineage (NCBI taxonomy): Eukaryota > Metazoa > Chordata > Lepidosauria > Squamata > Dipsadidae > Thermophis > Thermophis baileyi. The sequence continues at coordinate 600,252 of QLTV01003428.1, forward strand.
ATGAATCTTCTTAAAAAATCAAGACTGGAAGGCTGCTTATCAGACAAGGGATAAGAAACATTAAATTCTTGTTTCATGTGCTTCTTTAAAACAAATTGAACCCAAGTTTATATTCGCAGTTCTTTTGGAAATTTCTTTAAACTAGTATTTTCTAGAATATGATCTCTGGCTGTTTCTAAAAGATTATAATATGGACTTTTGACAGAGAATAAGATTATAAAAAAATGGATAAATATTGATGATAATATAATATAGATCAGCGGTTCTCAACCTGTGGGTCGTGACCCCTTTGGGGGTCGAACGACCCTTTCACAGGGGTCGCCTAAGCGTGCGCTAGCCCGCCACGCCCGCTTTGCCACCACATCGCGCGTGGGGAAGGGGCGGGGGTAGCGGCGGCGGGGCGGGGGTCGCGGCATTAGGAATGTGAGAACCACTGATATAGATTGTAGATAATAGGGGACTTGAAAGTCTTAATACATGACATCATTCTGTCTGAAAATGTGCTTAGTTTCATCTTATAAATATAACTTTTCTACAATATGATATGTGGTGATTATTTCTTCTGAACAAATGATGGATAAATATGTAAAAATCAAACACTTTTGGTTATGTAGTTGGGATCAAGTAAAGGAATGTAATTGAGGCAGCTTTCTCTAATTTGGCATCCGGATGTATTGGAATTTTGCATCTTTTAAAGTTTATAGCCAGTATGTAAATGGTAAATAAAATAACATTACAAAATATTCTAATTACTAGATTATTGACAGTGACAGATGAGCAAGCAATTGGGTTGATTTTCAGATATAAACTTGATTCCCATTAGTATTTTTAAGTAATTCCCTTAATTTTTTTTTAAATAAAGTATTAGAAGGGATGTATTTTGAAGTAGTGGAGTAGTAAAAATTGTCTCTTTGAGGGAAGTATTGTTTGATGAGGGGAGTTAAGATAAAAAAAGGGCCATACACTACAAAGAAGGGTGTTTTTCAAATAAGATTATGTGCTAATCTTTTAGCAAAAAGATAAAAATCTTGTAGCTTCTCAGAAACAAGATGTGTATTTTAAACAGTTGTCTTAAATGAGAATAACTCTTAAGAATATGCTTTTTACTTCCCTAGCGTGATCTTTTCAGACACAGTTCGTTACAATTTCCCATTGTTAATATCAAATATATTTTAGTAGTACATTTGGATGCTATATTTTGCAAAAGTAGGTGGCAGCATGTTTAAACCCAGTATTGAAAGAATTTGTCTTAATTTCTGTCAGCGCTAGACTAAGCGAGATTCATTTATTTAGAAAGTATATTTGTAGCTTGCTCTTTTTATAACTTTGGGTAGCTGAAGTTAGCGGAGAATTAAAATGGTATTTTCGAGTTATTTGTCTAAGGTTATCACAGAAAGAAGGAGCTGTAGCAGGAAATGCTCAAGGAGGAGGTGAGAGAAATTTATCTGCGACTTTATATCTGTTCCCCATTCCTCTGCTACTTAGGCTGCAGCTTGGGTGGCCTTCAAGTGAACATCTCATTTGTCAACTCTGAATCAGCTGAAGGACTTCTTTCCTTGGAGAGATTCTATTGGCTCTTCTTGATCTCTCAGAACAGTGGGCAATCTTAGTTCTAAATTGGTAGAGATATTTGAGAACACAAGGCACAGCATTCATACTCTTAGGTAGATTTCATATGGCAGGGGTCCCCAACTCCTAGTCTGTAGACTGGCACCAGTCCGTGGCATGTCAGAAACCGGTCCGCGCCAACAAGTGAAGCCCCATCTGCGAGATGCAGCCATCACGCGAAATCACGCCCCTTCTGGTCTGCAGAAAAAGCCTTTCTCCTTGGAACCAGTCCTTGGTGCCCAAAAGGTGGGGGCTGCTGTCATAAGGTGTCTCTTTGGAGGTAGGTACTCCTTAAAACAGGTCAATTCAATGCTGTATATTTTGTTTCCCAGTCCTTTTTAGTATCTACATAAAACTGCTAGAGATTGAGATTTGTACCTGCATGCTAACAGTATACTGAAGACACCAAATTCTATTTTCCTACCGGTATTACATTTTCAGGAAATGAATGACTATAGTCAGTAATGGATAAGATGAGGAATAGTAAATTGAACTGAATCCAGACAAGATGGAAGTACTCCAAGATGGGGTGAAGGGTGAGGAGGATTATTATTTCAGAGAGTGATAGTTCTGTCTATTCTGAATTGGATCATACTGTTCAAGAAGGAGCAGGTATATTGTTTGTGGGTGCTTCTGAACTAAAATCTGATTTCCCAGTATGAGGCAACAAGCAGGAGTCTCTCTGTGGGTTAATATACAACTGACTTCCTGAAGATAATCTTAAAATATTAATGGATATGATAACCTCCAGACTCAATTATATTAATGGGCTGTACATGGAGAAGTTTCTTTCTTTCTAGCCTGAAATCTTTGGACTAATACAAAACTCCCAAGCCAAGATGGTAATAGAAGAACAAAAAGACCAGACACCAGTCCATTTCAGATTGTTGGGCATTATTCTTAAAACTCTGCATAGCTTAGCGTCAAATTGTTTGAGATAACTCTGACCTCAGTATGAACCTTCATGCTTTTTTAGAACATTTGAGAATGTTCATATATAGTTTCTGAGAGGTTATCTGGTAGCAATGCAGCTTTCCATGTTATAATCTCAGCTTTTTGAATGCACACACTGCAGAATTAAGGAGCCTAACATTTTTATTAATGTTTTAAAAAACTATTAAATATTTTGTATAGGATTTTAATGTTGATTTCAACTATTGATTTTAAAATTTACTTGTTAATTTTTGGCTTGTAATGGTTCACTTTTAAATTTGTTTTTTGTAGGAAAGTTGAGTGGGCAGCAACATTTGTTTAATAAATATAACATTTTTAAGTGCAAAATAATGCAGGATTTTTATGAATTTCGTTATTCAGTGATTTTATATTGCTGTTTTCAGTAAAACATGTCTAAAACTCAAAATCCTTTTATATAACAATTAGTAATTAAGCAGATTTGATTTCATTTAAATGGATATAGATATAAAATTTATTGTAAAATAACACGTCATTTAAAATATATACTGATATAGAAACCTGTTCAGGCTTATAGATATAACTATGTAAAATCCTGTAATTAAAAAGTCATAAAATATAAGGAGTATCATTTTTGACATATCTGTTTTTATTATATATGGCACTGGTGGTTATTAGAAAATATATTTAGAACAACTTTCTTAAAAACTCCATTAAATTATAAAATTGAATTCTCATTTAACTTTAGAAAAAAATAATTTTCAGGTTTACATCTCAAACTTGAAATCAGAAAACCAGTGTTGGGGGGGGGGGGTTTGAAAGCAAACTAAACTCCTACTTCCTATTGGAAATAATAGCAATGAAATAAAGAAGCAATTAATCATCAGTAGATGTGGTGTGATTTTGTTATGAAGTAAGTGACCAGAATGAGGTAATTTTCAGCTACCATAGGGGAAATAAAAGTATACCATGTTTTTAGTTAAGTTATCCTTAGAGTTATTATAAAACTGCAGTTCCCTTTCGCCACAGACAGGCGGCCATAGTGGGACGGGATGGTTTCACGCACACAACCTAGATCCCACGCATATACAAATGAAGCTTTGTATGCTTGCCCACCGCTTGTGTGGCCTGGTTCCCAACAGGCACGGAGGAAGTTGGGGACCCCTATTATAAAGAAAAAAGGGTACACTATGGTCCCAAAGTCATGAAATTAATTTTTACATTTTTAAAAATCTGTTTGTGTCCCAGAAGCTTCCTTCATTATGAGCTGATTTTTTTTTTTAGCACAGTTGTGGAAAAACAGGAAATGTGATCTGTCACTTTATAAGACCAAAAATACATGAAGTTTTTAAAATAGTTTTATAAATAAGCTTAGTATAAAACAGGGTGAATTTGATTTAAATCAAGTCGATTTAAATCAAGATTTAAATCATGATTTAAATCACTAGTAAAAAGGCTTGATTTAAATCAACTCGATTTAAATCATAATTTTAAAGAGCAACTGTCATCTCTGTCCTGCAGCAGCTCCTCCTCTGACCCGCTATTGACTCACCGACAGTCCCATTCACTTTAATGGGATGGCTGGTGATGTGGCAGTGACACAACAAGGTGAGGGATGTGGCAGGCAGGTGAGTGGATGCCCGCTAACAGGCGCCGCCATGATGGATCTGAAATAACAGGTGCTCTTTAATATTATATTTATGAGCTGCTTAGAAGGTTTCACTTTCATTTTTACTGCTTGCTCTTCCTCCTCACACTTAGAGCCTGGTAGTACAGATGCATTTCTCTTCAAACTATCATGCAGTTTGTAGTGTACATAGATTTGCAAAACAATGGGATAAAGGAATATTCCTGAACTTTGTTTTATGATTTTCTCATGGTTACTGTGAAATTGTGTGAATGCATCAATGCAGTGCATGTTATCTCAGCTTGCAGAGATTGGATTCACTGAATGAGTTTACAAAAAATTTAAATATTGCAGAATATACACCTAAGCTCCATTTCATGCTGAATAAACTAAATTATTAATGTATCTTAAATAGAAAACTATTTTTAGATAGATTTTTACTCCAAAAGCATTTTATTAAAATAAATTTAATAAAAATCCCAAAAATCCAATTTAAATCCAAAAAAATCCAATTTAAATTAAAAAAAATCTGATTTTTTAATTTTTTTTTAAAAAAATCATCTATTTTTATCCACCCTGGAAAATTTGCAGGACTTATTTGTGTATATTAATGCTACCTTCTGATTTTTTTCATTCAGTATCTCTTATTTGACATGAGTTGTTAGTTTGTAATAGGACACTATTCTCTGGTTTTATTATATTTGAATTGTAAATGTCTCATTACAAATGTCTTCCTGCCTTAGAAGAAATGATTAATCAATTGTCCCCAAGAAAACATTTCTGGCATGAGAGAGGAGGATGACCTCTCTCATCCTAAGACAAATAGCCTTATGTGTGAATGATATGAATAATTTGGATCCATTGTAATCAAGTTTCAGTCCTGAGAAATTAACTGCACAGGTTTTTTTTTAAAGGGGGAGGAATATAGCTATGTTCATCTTCTTAGATTTCACAACAGTTTTTGAAAACCCTGATCATGTTTCCTGTTGAGTCGACTAGAGTAGCCAGTACTGTTCTTTAGTGTTTCAGTTGCTAACTTTAGGGCTGGCTATGAAAATGATTTTAGATGGCTGTGCCTATTCAGGCTTGTCAGATTTGGGAACATACAATATGCATAAATGTAAAACCCAGTGTAAACTTGCAATTTGCACAAATAATCACATGTTTGAATCATCACATTCTATTTCCTCTAGAATCTAGATGTTATTTATCAGTGCTTTAAGTGTTGTAGAGAAATATAGATTACTATATTTGGTTTACTGGACATAGCAATTATTTGTCTGTGTAGTCATTGATAATTGAGCTTAACTTGATGAGCCCCTTAACAATGGAAATGCTCTTTAAAATACATTTGTTTCATTTTGAATGTATATAGTTGAGATGAGAAGTATTTATGTCTATGTACCCTTCCTCAAGAGACCTTCCCTGGACCCAGCAGTATTAAAGAACTTTCGTCCAGTCTCCATCCTACCCTTTGTGGAAAAGGTTGTAGAGAAAGTGGTGGCACTTCAGCTCCTACGATCATTGGATGAAATGGATTATCTAGACTCTTTTCAATCTGGCTTCAGGCCTGGCTACAGCACGGAAACTGCTTTGGTCACACTGATGGATGATCTCTGGCAAGCCCGAGATGGGGGTTATTCCTCTATCTTGGTGCTACTTGACCTCTCAGCAGCTTTCAATACCATTGATCATGGTATCCTTCTGGGACGACTAAGAGAGTTGGGAGTGGGAGGCACCATGTTACGGTGGTTCTCCTATCTCTCTGGTCGGTCACAGTCGGTGATGGCAGGAGGACAGAGGTCGACTCCTAGACCCCTTGTTTGCGTGGTGCCTCAGGGTTCGGTCCTCTCTCTCCTCCTATTTAATATTTACATGGAA
>QLTV01003428.1:607197-642393 GCA_003457575.1 Thermophis baileyi
CTTTTCTGTGGTGGCCCCAGCTCTCTGGCACCAGTTACCTCCTGAGATCCGGTCTACCCCCACCCTATTGGCCTTCCGGAAAGCTGTGAAGACCTGGCTTTTCTGGCAGGCCTGGGGCTGCTGATCTCAATGTTACAATCTGTGAGATCTGGCCACAACTGGTGTGTATGGCTTTTTAAATTGTTTTTTAATATTTATATTGTTTTAATGTTTTTATACTTCTGTTGTAAGCCGCCCAGAGTCCCTTGGGAGTTGGGCGGCATAAAAATGCAATAAATAAATAAATAAATAAATAAATAAATAAATAAATAAATAAATGTTACAAATGATAACCAAGGCAACTGGTTCAAAAGCAGAATGAAAAATTTCAAGCTTGTTATTTTATTATTATTGTAATAGAGGAAAATATCCTTGCAAAATGACTTATTACTGTATTTTGCTTTCTTAGTAATATAAAACCTAGTAAGTATTTTCTGTGACTGATTGGCTACAACATTATATTAATTTACGAAAAATATGTTTGCTTTCTGATTTTTCTGAAGGACAGATTTCATGAGACCGATTCTCCTTTTTGTATTTCATACTAGGGTCGTTGTTACGTAATCTGTGATATTTGCAGTGTTGTGAAATTTGCACTGTGCTGTTTTTCCATTCTCTCCTTGGTTAGCATTGCTGTCTAAAATCTCTGTACCTCTTTTCAATTCAATTCATTTAATCAATACTTATAAAAAGAGACCCAGCTGAATGGAAGAATAAACAACCAGTCTTAAAACTAAAACAAAAGAAGCTGCACAATCACCTTATCCCAAGGTCTGGAAGAACAACCATGTTTTAAGTAGTTTTTGAAGTGTCATCATGGTGGGAACAAATCTTTATGGAGATATCATTCCAGATGACAGATGTTGCAAAAGAATAGACATGCCTCTTGGCTCCTGTAAGATGATACTGATGGACAGGAACTGGAATGAATGATCTTTCTTGATGGGCAGAAACAATTGGTGGGTAACTGATTCCTCAGATAGTCACAGACTATGCTGTCAAGGTCTTTAAAGGTGACAACTAGTCCCTTGAATTATGCCTGGAAGCCAACTGGCAACCAGTGCAATGTATGAAGAAGTAGGATCATATTAACATAAGGTACCATTCCCATCACTGCATTTGGAATCAGCTGTATGTTCTGAATAGGCTTCAAAGGCAGATCCATGTAGAGTACGTTACAGTAATCCAGTTATGAGGAGACCAGGGCATGAGTGGCTGAACAGTCTTCCAGTACAGAAAAAGGTGCAATTGGAATACCATATATCAGTGATGGTGAACCTTTTTTGGCTTGCGTGCCAAAAGGGTGTGTGCGCGCGTTAGCACACATGTGCGTGCCCACACCCATGCCCTCCACCTGTGCATGCGCACAACTCCCACGCTGCCCCCTGTGCACATGCGCATAACACCCCCCCACGCACTCACTGAAGCTTCCGGACTCCTGAAGCCATTTCCGAACTTCCGGTTGGCCCGGTTGGCCGTTTTTTGCCGTCCCCAGGGTTCAGGAGGCTTTCCTGAAGCCTGGGGAGAGCGAAAACGGCCAAAAAGAAGGCCAAAAATCAGCTGGCCAGCGTGCGCATGTGCGCTGGAGCTGACATAAGGCAATGCCTCGCATGCCCTCCAATATGACTCCGCATGCCACCTGTGGCACGCGTGCCATGGGTTCGCCATCACTGCCATATATACTTAAAAGAAGCTTGGATCAAACCATTCAGGTTTATTTGTTTCCTAGGCTTGATTCTTCCTCTCTGAATATTTTTAATTGTTTTATTTTGTTGCTAAGTGGTCTTAGCTTAATTAATTAATTAATTAATAGATTAATTAATTAATTTCATTTTTATGCTAGCCATCTCCCCTATAAGGTGAACTCTGGGCATCAGATTTGCTTTATTTGTGCCATTTACTGTATTACCACCTTAATTCTCACAGTCTTAAGTTATTTATAAATACTAAATAGCAGTAAAATAAAATTGTATTTCAAAATGTAATGAAATTATCTGTCAACCCTTTGAATAGTCAGGCCAGGAAACAGATACAGCAAGAAGTATTGGAATTCTACTTATTGTTATAGACTAGAGCAGGGGTCTCCAACCTTGGCAACTTTAAGACTTGTGGACTTCAAATCCCAGAATTACTCAGCCAGCAAAGCTGGCTGAGGAATTCTGGAAGTTGAAGTCCACAAATCTTAAAGTTGCCTAAGTTGGAGACCCCTGGACTAGAGCATAGTAACAGAATCTTGGAACCCTGATAAGAGATTGTCTCCTCGCTTATACCAAAGAGAATCAAGAAAAGAAAATTTTAACTTTTTCCAACATGCTCATTTTCCAGGCTAAGCTGTTGTTTATTTACATAATGACAATTGACTATCTTCTTTAAGACTGTCTCCATGCCTCTTCATACCCACACACATTAGTCTCCAAGAACTTCTGGAAAAGCCAAGTTTTTACTAGCTTACAGGCTATGAGGACATCTTAATGGCTAAAGTGTTAAAAGGAAAATTCTGGATAATTATTAGCAGCTACTACTCTTGCTACTCTTTACAGTAGTTAAGGAAAGAAAACCTAGTAGGCAATCTATGGCTATCCTGACAGAGACAATTTTGAAAACTGATCTCTTAGATAGATACCTGGGCCACAAGCCATATGCAACTTTAAAGGCAGCAACTAGTACCTTGGAATGCACTTGGAAACAAACAGAGCATTCTAGAGCCTGATCTCTCCCCTCCTACCACTACTTACTGATAATATTTTTTTCAGGTTATAGTGGAGCCACCATAACACAATGCCCCTGACTCCCAATGTTTGCAGATGGCTGAGGAAAATTGTTGCAAAAGCCACTGAGAGATCAAAGAGGACAGGAGTGGTTATGTTTCTTCCATCCAAGTCTTTCTACCTGTCATTTATAAGAGTGACCTATGCAGATTTGATCATGTGCCCAGGTGTGAAGGCAGGGGTCCAGACAATCTGTTTATACCAGGGCTGTTTACGCCAATTGCAATCACACTATTTTCTCCCCCAACTTTTCTCCAAAAAGGACAGTTGGAGATGGAATGGTAGTTATTGATAACTGTTGGTTGCAGGCCAGGCTTTTCAAGAAGTAGGCAGACCAGCACCTCTTTCAGGTCTGCTGGCATCTCATTCTATCTCAGATGTTAACTTGAGCCTATGTCTTCCCAATTCCCCCATTAGTTCTCTTCAACAGCCCAGTTGTCAGAACTGCGATCACAGAAAACTATCCACTTCCTTGAAGTTGTATAGATTCACAAACTCCCTGGATAATCTCACTAGGCATTACTTTTGTCATCTCACTAGATCGGGGGTGTCAAGCTCGGTTTCATTGAGGGCCGCATCAGCGTTGTGTTTGACCTCGGGGGGGCCGGGGTGGATGTGGCCAGGGTGGGCATGGTCAGCTCGACGTCACTCGGGTTGGGGGTGCCTGTGTTGCCCAAGCGCTCTGCCAGTGAAAACGGGCTCCCGATCTCCATTTTTAGCAGCAACGGCCGCCTGCAACCCTGTGCCAGCGAAAAAGGAGCTCGGGAGGGCTGCACGCGGCCTTCCCAAGCTCCATTTTTTGCTGGCAGAGGCACCGCGGGCCAGTCCTTTGCTGTTTCCAGAGCGGCCCCACAGGCCAGATCTAAGCACCCCGCGGGCCGGATCCGGCCCCCGGGCCTTGAGTTTGACACCCCTACACTAGATTCTGTCAATCTTGCTTTTTGGACCAAACAAATAGTTCAATAAATGATTAAGTACAATGCAATGCACATGCCAAATTAAAATAATTTTTGTAGTAAATGTTTAACACTCAAGTGTTATAGAACTTATAGTTACATGTAAAGTTTGTGTGTGTCTTTTTCTTGAGCTACCATAATTTGGTTGGGCTCAGTAATGTCTGTAATATATTGCATTCTGCTATATACACAAGAGTACATACTGTTTTCCATCCAATTTTATAATGTATTGCTATATTGCATACATTTATGCATTCTAGAACTGTACTTTATCATTGTGTTTGTTTATACATGAGGAAAAAAGTCTTTAATTTAAATTTTTTAGTTTATAATTTGGAATGCTGCAAGCCAGAATAATTTCTTCTCCATTACAGATATTACTCAGATAAACAAAAATAGTGCTATTTTCTTTCCATTAGCTAGCTTGTAGAAGTTCAAATGAAGAATGGATGGAATTCGCTTAAATAAATTAGTTCAATATGTGGTTTGTTGGTGAAAACATGAAATATAGTTGCTTTTAAAATCCTATGTACAGATTCCTATGTATCTTTTCACAGCTCTGACACATTTTCTTCAATCCATTATAGTTTTCATAGGCTTACTCATTCCATATGAAATATAGTGACATATGATTGCTTCATAATCATGTGTGAATCTCCTGACTCCCATTTAACCATTTCTGAATTTTTTCTGAGCCTCTGTCTGATATAAGTTTGATCTTTTAATTGCCCGGTATATATTACATTGGATGATTTGGCTTCATACAACTCATTAAGTCATAATATATATTTAGGGCAAGGATGTATATTCTTTATTTTAGAAACCAACTTTTTGTAAGAAAAATAATAGCCAGAGCCAAGGCTGAAACTCTGTGGTACCATGGTGTCCTAAAATGATAACTGAATGGGAATAGAGTTCAGCAAAAATAAATATACCACTTAGTTTTAATAATTACATTTTAATATTTATAAAATAATGACCAAACCTTGCCCTTTTTACAGAGTAAAACCTTTAGAAATATATTGACTTTGATGTTTGCTTGTCCAAGCAATGAGTTCTTCAGCAATCCAACTTTAGGTATGCGCGTGCTGAGTTTGTGCACCTAAAGTCAGAGTCCTGTAAGAATTTGCTCCAGAATTTTCGGTACTCTTTCTTGGAAAAGCTGACAGTGGGCACATCCATTTAAATGGAGGCAAACTTTGACAGAACTCCAGATTCATATTTGCTTCTGATTCTGAAGGGTATTCTTTTCTAACATAGCAAATACATTAAAATAAAAATTGAACATACCCCTTTTAGGACTTTTCTTAAAAGGCTTGACTGATTCTTATTTTTAATCTTCTGATATTGTTATCCTGAATATGCCTATTCCTTGATCTAGGTCTCTTGGCAAAATATAATACCTTTGTTATCTGGCAGTTAATCTGGTGGTGATTATCAAAGCAATATGGCCTGAGCTTTTGATGCTCTCCTAAGACTACTTTGAGATTGAAATAGAATCACTGCATGATCAGTATATAAAATGAATGGCAACCATTTATCAGGTTACTTAGGTACAACAATAATTGTGCAGTGAGGGCCAATACACATTGCACAACGCTGCTTATTATTTACCTGCGTAGGAACAAGGTTTGAAAGGTGCCCTTTGGATTGCATTTTACGTGCTGGCCTGTATCTTCATGTAATTTATAAATGAGGCAGGGGTAAACATCTGTATGTAGCCTTGAGCTTTTCCCATAGGACTTCTGCAGAAATGAAATCAAATGGGTTACTAATTTGCATTATCTGTCTTGCCAACTTGGCTTCCAGTAGCTTTGCCAGCTTTCATCTAATTATCAGATTTTTAATCTTGGCAGCCATAAAGAATTGGCAACTCAGAAAAGGAGCCCTCAGATAAACTTGGGGGTATCATGGGCTTATCAGGAGTGTTATAAAGTGATCAAAGGGGGGGTGGGATTTCCAACATTGTGTCAAGAATATGGAAAAATTGCTATGGTGGTGTTGAATCTAAGAACTTGGAACTAGTCTGCCAAAATAGGATTAAATCTTAAATTATGTTATTAAGTTGCTGCCAATAAGCACTCTCTTTTTAAATTTCATATGAAAATTATAACCTCTCTTCATTTTTAGGACATGATATGGCTTTGTAATATGCAGTAAGTATAAACTGTATAGCGGTTTGTAACATGGTTTGTAAAACTGAATGTAGCTCGTGATGATGTAGTTAATGAATTATGAGGTAACACAATTATATTTTAACATGAAACTACCCAGATATTTCAATATTTGCAATGTGTATTTAATGTGTGATCCTAGTCTTATGTCATTCTTAAAAACAGTATTCAATGTCTGAATATTTAAGAGTTATTGTATCTAAAATCATTCTTCTGATTGACTTTTGACTGGGATATTTGCAATGTCAAATTGTATGAATATAGCAATAGCAATAGCACTTAGACTTATATACAGTACCTATTCACAGTGCTTTACAGCCCTATCTAAGCTGCTAATAGAGTCAGCATATTGTCCCCAACAATCTGGGTCCTCATTTTACTGACCTCAGAAGGTTGGAAGGCTGAATCAACCTTGAGCCGGTGAGAATTGAACTGCCAAACTGCAGGCAGCCAGCAGGCAGCAGAAGTAGCCTGCAGTAAAACCACTGCACCACCACGGCTCATCATATGGCTGTTCTAGTCAGATTACCAATATTTCTTGGGCAATTATTTATTTGATTTATATTCTGCCTTTTTTGTACAGAGCTCAAGGCAGCATATATAGTGCTTCTTCCTACTTCCCTACAAACCAACCTTGTGAGGTAGCTTGGGCTGAGAAGGAGTACCTGAGTTACCAGTGAGCTTCTGTGGCTAAGGGTAGACTGGAACCTAAGGCTCCCAACCCCTAGCCCAACATTTTAATCCCTATACCACAATAAGACATGGGTTGTGAATACATCATCATAAAAGTACTTTGAAAAGGAACGTCTTACAAGAATGGTACTTACGACCATTCATTTAACAATAGTTTGAAGTTACAAAAGTACTGAAAAGAGTAACTTATGCCATGTCCTTGATGTAATAACCATTGTACCACCTGCATGGTCAGGTGATAACATAATTTGGGTACATGGCAACCGGCTCACATTTACAATGGTTGCAGTGTCCCAGGGTCAGTTGATTAGAGTTATGAACTTCCCATTTGTCTTCCAATATGCACATTTAATTGTGGAAGCAGGGTTTGTTTAATTACCACATGATTCATGTAACAATTGTATGCTTTGGTTAGAGTCTGCAATAAAAATGTCATAAAATTGGGTCCAAATTTCTCACTTAATGACCACATCACTTAACAATTGAAATTGTGATCTTAACTGGGATTGTAAGTTAAAAACTACCTGTACTTTGGGATAACAAAACATGTTTGTTGTTACACCTGATTCCTGATTAAATGCTTCCATAGGAGGTTTGTTTATTTTGTTTAATCTGTTTTTGTTTAAGTATATATTTTATTAATCTAATGATGTATCTAAAATTTGTATTTATTTATGTAGGTTTTTTAATTAAATTTCTCCCCTCAAATTATCCTGATTTTGTGAACTGCCCTAATAATTTACATTAAAATTCCAAGGATGAAATAAAATTGGCATGTATGCACATGTATGCTGTCTTATAAACTTATCTGAAGGTTGCTTATACCAAATAATATATAACATGGATTTTGAGGAAATGTTTCACGAAATAATAAATTTGGAATAATAGTATTTGTAAGAAATAAGATGCAAAAGATTGAGATGCACAAAAATGATATAGCTTAAGAGGAACTTCCTTCTGAATAACTGTGCCTAGTGTCAGATACTTTGCTGAATTCCCATTTTTTATTTAAAAAATATTAATATTATGTGATCTGCTCTTAGTAGGAGTGTAAGAGCCACAACATAATGGAAAACATAATGGAAAACTATAAAATAACAGGATAAGAGTGCGTCAGAATCATATCTTTTTAATAATATTCATTTTGCCTAATTAAGAATTCTAGACTTCTTGAAAACTTGTATACTTAAGTCATTTTGGTTGGACTAAAAAGAACTTTGAATAAAAAAAAACCTGAAATGTTCTTTAAGGTTTGTGTTTTAGTCTTTTTCTTTGGCAGTAGTATGTTATTAATTCACTTGGAGCAGCAAGTATTATAAAGAAAAAACACAGAATTTTTACTTTAAATACGGCACTATATTGTATATATAATATGAGGCTGAGTATAGAGTTGTTTTCTCAGTACCTAGTATATGAATTAGAATCACTGAATTGAAAGAATCCCCAGAGACACATTTCCGAGAAGGTAACATTACTGATTTTCCTCAGCTAGATCTCAGTAACATATGTCAGGTTTGTACATTTGTTAACCACAAGATGGTTGGATCTGGTCTTATTACAGACCAGTACCAGTTTCTGACCAAGTAGCCCAACAGTCCAGCCACTCAGATTCCTGGTAGCAACAGAGGAGGAGGAAGGGACAGCTTCTTTTGGAGTTCTCTCTTCATATGTTTCTTCAGTTCAAAATGAACTGAAGAATGTTAAAATAACATACTGATATATCAGCTAATCTGAATATTGAATTTGACTGAGGAACACTGATTTCATTGTATCTTGCATCGCTAAGAAAAATCCACAAGGCAAGAGATGAGGTAAGAAGCACCTGTGCACAAAAAGAGGAAAGCAAATACAAGATGATTGATAATCTGTCTTTAAAAAAAAAACATGAATATTTATGCTTTGTTATATATTGTAAATCCACAGAAAATTTATATTTTCTCATTAATATGCACAAACTGTCCTACTGAAAATACTTTGTTCCTTCAAACTATGTCAGTGAACTTGGATTTCATTAAAGTATATAGCTGAATAAACAAATAATTGCATTTTAAAGTTCAGTCACAGTAGTCCTTGGAAATTTAATATAAGCACTATGTAAAGTACAGCAAAGGTCATGTTAATAAGACATAGGAAATTTCTTGGATTAGTTAGCTATATGGAGAATTTCACTTTGAATCCAGGATGAAGAGCATGTTAACACATTAATTTTGAGAGAGGAAAAAATGCAAAGTTATAATATGTAACAATATAATATTATTGTATCATATTAATAAGCTATTATTATTGGATGGTGATGCTCAAACATACTGTATTTTTTGGAGTATAAGACGCTCCGGAGTATAAGATGCACCTTAGTTTTTGGGGAGGAAAATAAGAAAAAAAAATTCTGCCTCTGCCTACCAGCATCCATGACTAGCGTTTGGGAGGAAAGCTCCGTTTGGGAGGGGCTGCCTTTGCAACCTCCAAAAGCTCCGTTTTGGAGGAAAGCTCTGTTTGGGAGGGGCTGCCTTTGCAACCTCCAAAAGCTCCGTTTGGGAGGAAAGCTCTGTTTGGGAAGAAAGCTCCGTTTGGGAGGGGCTACCTTTGCAACTTCCGAAAGCTCCGTTTGGGAGGAAAGCTCTGTTTGGGAGGAGCTCCCTTTGCAACCTCCAAAAGCTCCATTTGGGAGGAAAGCTCCGTTTGGGAGGGGCTGCCTTTGCAGCCTCCAAAAGCTCCATTTTGGGGGCTATTGTCTGTTGCAATACCTGCAGCCTGCAACAGGTATAAAATGCGATGCGCGGAGGCCAAAGGGTGGGCGGGGCTACATTCGGTGTATAAGACGCACCCAAATTTTCACCCTCTTTTTTTTGGGGGGGGGAAGGTGCGTCTTATACTCCGAAAAATACGGTAAATGGTTGTCACTTGGACCTAAAGAATTTGTCTGATTTATTGAATCATTTTAGCTGTAAAACATACTGATTTCTATATAGGTTATGCCTATCAATGTAATCTAACATTTACACATAGTCCTCGAATTATAACTATTCCTTTGGTAACCAAAGTTATAATGGCACTGAAAAAAGTCACGACCGGCTTTCACGTTTACAACCGTTGCAGCATCCCCATGGTCACATGATCAAAATTGCAGCATCCCCAGGGTCACAAAATCAAAATACTTAGCAACTGGTATGAATTCATGACAGTTGCACTATCCCAGGGTCAGGTCACCATTTGTAACTTTCCCAGCTGGCTTCCAACAAGCAAAGCCAATGAGGAAACCATATTCGTTTAATAACCGCATGAGTCACTTAACAACTGCAGTGATTTGCTTAACAACTGTGGCAAAAAAAAAGGTAAAATGGAGCAAAACTCAATTAACTACTTTGCTTAGGCACAATTGTGGTTGTAAGTTGAGGAATACCTACATGTTATATAACACCCACCCTAATTTATTGTTTGTTTTTCTTTTGATCTTCTGATCAGGAAAGTTAAAATATGCTTGAATTTAAAATTTTGTCACAAGGACCTTAGTTTTCTCAGAAAAACTTAGTGACATTTTAATCTCTTCCTTGATGTTCTTCCTCTTCTGTGCTTCAGATGACTTTGTGGCATGCTCACCTTTTAAAAATCTTAGCATCAAATTGATACCAGTGTTATACATACCTTGGCAAAGTTATTTAAAAGGCAGTTTCAATAAGCTTTGCAACAAGACCAGAGGAACAATCCCTTCCTTCCTTCCTGGCTGACAGATTGAACTAACCGCTTAAATATCTATTGTATTGCATGCTGATGTGTCTGGATCACCACGGATCAATTATGTTGTGGATGGGTGTGATTAATACATCTATTTATTACATACAGTAATTTTTCCTCCTTATTCTTAATGGTGACTTAAGCTCCTGTTGGGCTCCAGTGATGGTATTAAAACATTCAGAAGATATTGGCAGGATTCACTTGGCCGTACTTGCTCTGATTTATCCTTAGGGTAGCAGGAATCCATAGTGATTAATCTTTGTGATACTCCAATCTTTTGTAGGAAAACAACTTCTTCATCAGCAAAATTAAATTGCAACTAAAAGAATATGTTTCCTTTTTGTTTTTAACAGATTTTTTTTATCATGATAGCTTCTCATTTTTAACAAGTCATTTAATTAAACATGACATGGGATTTAGAACTTTTCTTCTCTTAAATCCACTATTTATAGAATTCTTGAAATGTTTAAGATAATGTGGAGCAGAAACGAGATCACACTAGCAATTTCTTTGGAGTCCATTGGCATAGTTTATTACACCTAATAAGGATAAAAAAATAGAGAAATTTGGAAAATAATAACGTCAAAATATTCAGTTACATGTGTAGTGATGGTGTTTTAAAAGATTTAAATAATACCCTGCAAGATGAAAATACCAATTTCATTAGATGAAAATTAAATCAAGCTTAGACTCCATAAAGTTTAAATATGGATCAAGCTTGTGATTTTATTCTAACATACAAGTTGATTTGACTAATATGTAATAGATTTCTTGTTGACTTACTTAGATCTTAGCTTATAAATCTAAAATCAGTGTTTCTGCTAGCCTTTTATAGAGATCTAAAGATAGAAGTGATAACGAGCTCTTCCTAAGAATAATGTAACAAACCTAGATCCTCAATCAAATGGAATTATATAGGAGCTTGGCACCCATTCTAACTCAAGGCTTCAGAAAACAGCCAGGTTTTTAAAGACTTCTTGAACATTGTTAGGGTGAGGTCATACAAATTTCAGGGGAATGCTGGACAGTGTGCTGGTGCTACATCAATTGCATGTTTAATCAAAGGGACCTGAAGTGTACTGACTCCACCTGATTCTATAGGACTGGAAACAGAATAAACAGAGTATGTTTTGAGGAAAAGAGAACAGTTGTTGATGGAAGGACAGATTTAAGGCTGTGTTAGTTTGAATTGCTAGCTTCATTATGATATGAACTAGCCTATTTCTTTTTTGAGCAGTTAAAAATTAGAAGATATAAATAGTAATCATTGATCAGAAACCTTTGTTCTCATATAACTGGCTTTTAGTTGCAGGATGCCAGCTTCTGTTTTGTTTCAAATAAAAGTTGTCTTAAAAACAAGCAGATGAATAACAAAAGAAGTGTTCATAGAAAAATTAATCACAGCGGGTATCACCTGATGCACTCCTGACTTAAATTTCTTCAGAAGTAATAATAATAAAGTCACAATCAAAACAAATTTGCAAATAATATTTGCTTGTAGTTTTCGATTTCACTTGATCACAATCTAATATAATAATAACGCTCTCTTATTTAGGCAACGTTGCCCATTTTAGTTGTCAGTGAAGTGAAGTCTGCAAGAACAAACAAAATGGTAAGATCATGACAAAATATTACAGGTTGCAACTGTCATTTGTATTTAATATCACTACCTATTGTGACATGGTAATAGCAGTTTATCACAAAACCTAGTATACTGTACTTAGATAAAAATACCAGATGATTGCTTATTCTTCAGTATTCTTTCAGTACAAAAAAGAAATTGGTAAATAATGTATGACTATAAAATTTGATAAAAGAAACAGGTATATTCTTTAGTAGAACACAGTAACATTCACCATAATGATAGCAATAGTTGTGTGAATTTGTGATGTGGGGAAGGATTAGGGTAATATTTGCTCTAGTTACTTTAAAATACACACTATATATAAGTATTTTCCTTTAATATTGACTACCCATTTGAAACCTACTGTATTTATGATAGTTTTATTATCATCAGCAAAAGATACAAATTCCAGACTGATAGTCATGAGATAGGCTAACGGGTGCTGGATTTAAACAAAACAAAACAAACAAAAAGGTATGTGGGTACCTGTAGCACTTAATTAATTTCTTCTACCTACACTTCCTTAGATTCAGCTACATATACAATAAGTTCTTAAGAACAATCTGGACTTATAGGAGGAACAATCCTGTAAAGTTTTAAATTATTCTACAACATCCTATTATAAGTAAAGATTTATTGAAAAAATATTGAACAATATCTCATCATTGATCTTAGATATTTAGTGAGTTACTAAGGGCCTTTGGAATAGATAGACATAACCAGGTTCAGGAGCAAAAGGCATTTCCCTGGGTTTTATGCTATTCAACAGTGCAGTATTGATCATACCTGTTCCTCTTTGTAGAAAACAAACAACAGTACCCGTAGACAAAAAAGAAGAATCAGGCATTTATTATAGTCAGGAATGAACAAAGAAGTGGCAACATTCCTGTTAATTATCTGTGCATTGTTTGTCATTGGAGACTTCAATTTACTAGGTGATACTGAGTTTTCAGTATGTCAGAAGTTCATGGCCTCCATAGCAACCATGAAATTTGACACATATTGGGGTTGCATTCTAAATATGGGGCTTTTGGACCGGGTAGTGCAATTGCAATAGGATTTTGTTTTGGAGATTATCAATATTCTGTGCACATATCATTGCCCTCAATGCCCTGCTCTGATGCTGCCGACACGCCAACCCCAATGCCCTGCTCTCCACCAACATTCCACCCCTGCTGATGCCAACACTGCAGCCATAAAATTCTCAGTTTTGATGTAACCTACATCATTCTAGGCCAGTTGTAATTTCCGATCATCTTCAAAAGCAGATACACGGAGCATATTCAGTAATATAACTTGAAGGATACCAGAACATGTAATTGGATGATCAGCCAAGCTGATATATGCCCGCAAAACCACCATATGATATTTGGCAATGTCTGGATTGGAAAGCTCAGTCATTTATGCCAATGTCAACACATAACTGAAAGGGAGTGGTAAATTATTAAAAATCCCAATTCTTTCAAAATTCTTGCATTTAGATCTAAAGTAATATTTAATCACAGCCATTATATAAAATAACCTCGATTGCCCTGTTATATCCATAGGATTCTGATTCTTGAGCTTTTGTGAGATCTTATATCTGCATAGTAACCAAAGATTGCCCAGATAAATTCCGTAATACACATTCTAGTTGCATGGTTTAACACTTGACAGAAAATACTGGACAGTTTTGATGTTTTGATGGTAGGATTGGCTTCCACCCTCCTCCCATTGGTAAAAAAATTATTCCAGAGCTTTAATTCTGCCCATCAGGTACTCTATAATTTTCCAGAGGTTATCCACCAAAGTCCATATGGGATAATCAGTAATAAATCCTTTAGCAATAGAAGAGAATATCTGTAGTTCAGGATTGAATGGTGGAGTCTTTGGTGTTCTCTTGAGCTTGGTTGTTTGTTTACAGATGTCATTACCCAACTAGTTAACATCATCAATACTAGTGATGTTGGGTTTGCTCCCTGTTGAGAGAGGGAGAGAGAGGGGGAGGGAGGGAGGGAGGGAGGGATAGATAGATAGATAGATAGATAGATAGTGTATGTATATATATCTGATCTAATGTGTGTGTGTGTGTGTGTGTGTGTGTGTGTGTGGTGTTTTGTGTGTGTCTCTATATATGTATATCTGGGGTCGTGATGGCTCAGTGGTTAAGAAGCTAAACTTGTCAGTTGGAAATTCGACAGCCCGGGTTTGAGACCCAAGCACCGTGCGATAGGGTGAGTTCCTGTTACTCGCCCCCGCTCCTTCCCACCTAGCAGTTCAAAAGCATGCAAATGAGAGTAGTTAAATAGGTACCACTTTGGATATAGATGATATAGATATAGATATAATATATAGTATCTTGTCCTTGATTAGGTTATTATTTTTTGCTTAAAATTGAAAACAATACCCTAATCAAGCAGAAAACAATAATCAAGAAGACCACACCACCACCAATACTGGCAAGGTAAGCTACTATAGATATACAGGGAGCAAACTCCACACTCAGTAACACTGATGATATTACCTAGTTGGGTAATGAAACATCTGCAAGCAAATAACAAAGCTCAGAGAGCACCAAGTACTCCATAAATCCTTTAATTGTTATCTTAAACAGAATGCCAACAGCCAGTTACAGATTGGTTGTCTACTGAATTTCGGCTTTTGAATTTCCTTTCTTTCCCTTTGCTCAATTCATAGCATAATAGGATTATTTTTCAGTTATGCCTCACCCTTTCTACCTGGAGCTACCAAACCATCAAAAATTCCTTCAATAATAAAAAAAATTGAGCATTGCCTCCTTAACTGCTGCGTTTTAATTATGATCCATTAAAATTCTGAACTTGGAAGCCTACACACCAGAAATAGCAACATCTATTCTGTTCAGCTTCAGTTTGTCTTCCGCATCTGTGTTCTATTTCCCAAGAGACACTTGGAATATTCAGACCTTTCTAGAGAAGGCAATTGGGCATTGTGGATGCTGATGCTGATTAATTACAAAACCACAGAAGATCTTTCCTGTTGTTTTATCTACATGTTACATAGCAGATGAGATAAGATAGAGCTTTTGGGGAATTCTAATGATAACTCCCAAGGAACCAGGTAAATTTTTCCCAGTAATACATTTTCATAGTGTCTAGAGAGATAAAATGCAAATTTCTCAGCTGGGCCATAGGAATACAATGAAAAGCTCCTGAGAGTTTCAAATAGATCAGCAGTATCACTTCTCTACTGCATGTTATCCATCAGGTTGACTAGTATTGTACATGTAGAATATTCTTGTTCAAAGTCAGATTGGAGAAGATCTAGATAATTTATTTCATCTTAAAAGTTTAACACCACTTGTCTATTGCCAACATAGCTAAATATGAACTTTAATTGAAACCAGTTTGGCACAGAGGTAATTTTTGAGCCTTTATATAATTTTTGTTTTCAAAGATAAGTACAAGCATTACAGTTTGCAGCAGTTTGTTAAAAATTTGGTTTGTGTAGAAGTTCAACCATTTTAGCTTGACTTCTGACTCGTATTCCATAGTTGCTACAGGTTTCATTACATCTGTATTTTTCCATGCTTGACCTTGATATACAAAATAGCTGACAGGATCAAATGGGAATTGACATGCCGTTACTAACAGATCAATTTAAAAATAACTTCCAGTAAACAAAACACTTAAGAAGGATGTCTTCTAACAACAACTCCCTGTCTCTGTTACACTCACACACACACACACACACACACACACACACGACAATTATTATAGTCTGATTTGAATATGCTCATAATATAAGGAGAACTAAGCAGCTTATTTTAAAATGGAAAGGGATTCACAATGGAATCCTAGGTTTCTAAATCTACTCAATTACAGAGAGGTATCGTGTTCAGTTTACTACATTAGTCAACCAGCTGAATTAATTGTAATAAATGTCTTGTTTTTGTCGATGCAAACAAATTAATAAACTATAATGCTTCTGTTGTTCACCTATGGATGTGATTAATGGTCAGCGGTAAAGATTCTGTTATCTTTTTGGCAGTATGAAAACCTGAATGTTTAACAAGAGCACAATTTCAAATTAAAGTAATAAATCAGAATTACTCAAGGTAGGCCTCTTGTGTGATCTCTTCAGATGGTACTAGAATACAGTATTTTGTCCCATGTAGTTTTGGCAGTGTCTCTCTTTATCAAGTACTGTCTTTCTAGTCACGGTTGTGTTCACGTCTTTGCTACATGCTCTGCTGATTACCTTGGAAAAGGGCAATGCTGTAACTGTTCCACTGACCTTTCAGTTTATTTTCTCTTGTGTAATATGAAACATGAGCTAACAAAGTCTTAGTCTACTGATTTTAGACACAAACATGTCTCTGCATTTCAACAGGTTTCTTCTCAAATTAGACTATTGCCTACCCGTCCCTGAACATTAATTTAACATAAAGAAAGTAAAACAATCATGCATAGGAGTTATTTGATGTGCCTAGGAGCAAGGAAAATCTTGTATGTCTGTGCTAAGAGGAATGTTTGTACAGGAAGAGGAAACCCGCCATAGACTTTATTAAATGCTTGAACAAAGCCCTGGCTTTTTAGATCTTGTATACATGAATATGCAAAAAATAGCCATGATTTTTAAGTATCTTCAAATCAAATCAAATATTTTTTTACAGTCATAGACCGTAGTCTTTAGTTTTTCCTGTTTTAAAAAGATTGTACAGTAAAATAATACGAAAATGTATAGCATAGTATAGTTGCTGGTAATACTTAAAAGAAAAAAATTCAAATATGTATTTCGGCATAAATGCTTGGAAAATTATGCTTTATATCTTTTTAGATTACTTACAGGATTACAGTAGTCATGTTGGTATAAAATCTTATGTAAAATTGAAATTGATTTTTTTTTTATAAAACTGCCATATAAATGCAGTTTTAACCTTAGAATACATTAGTGGTTGCTTTTGTCAAGAAATCTCTCATCATTTTTTTTCCTCAAAAGGCTGATATGCCCACAAGCAAGGCATAATGCTACTATCTTTTCAGTAGAAATAATGTGGAAATGGTAATAGTTTAACTTAATGTAGTTTTAAGAAAATATGTTCTTTCTAAAACTACCAAATAGCATTTTTCTTTTATCTTTCTTACTTAAAAAAAAAAGATATTAACATGCTGCTCACTTACCACATTTTAATTACTTATTAGTATTTACATCTCTAGCAGAATTAACAGCTGCTGACTGGAAATGTCAAGGAAATATTTCATTATTGCTGTTTAATCTTTTCAAATATTCTGTGTGTCTGCATTTTTGGTTATTAATTGGAACATATTTTATATGGTGACTTGCCAGCAAAACCCAAGACTGAAGCATGCATGGATCACTACACTTCAGTGAAGTTTTTGTAATTCCTTGTATTGCTGAAAACTGGTTATAAACAAACCAGCTTGTTGATGCTTAGGGGATCTTTTGGAACTTTGTGAAATGCCATTGAGGGGGAATTGGTGACATTACATATTTGGTGATACTACATAACTTATGCTTACATGGATGTACCTATATGAACTATGCACAGAAATATACATAAAAAAGGCTGACTATTGAGCTGGACTCTGCACTTTGCAGAGTTAGATTTGATCAGTAGCAAAGTAAAGAGATCTTTGTCCTTTTCTGTTAGCTGCTGTAATTTTCACCAAGATCTTACTTTCTGTTCCCTGACTTTTGCCAATTATTTCTTTTTCCTGGATTTTAGAATAATGCAAAAAAGGACAGATGATTTGCCATTTTTCCATAGAATGGAAAAATATAATTATCATTGGTAATTCTATATGGATAAATCAATTGTTTACCATCACAAGCAAACATAAAGTTCTAATGTATGTTCAAAACTTTATATACCAAGATGATCAATGCATGCAAGTTAGCTGACTTGTTCTACCTGATAGTAGAAAAGGTAAAGATAAGGTTTTCCCTGTCCAGTTGTGTCTGACTCTGGGGGGGGGGGTCATCTCTGTTTCTTAGCCTAGGGAGCCAATGTTGTCCAAAGACATTTCCATAGTCATGTGGACAGCATGACTATATGCTGAAGCACACAGAATGCTGTTACCTTCTCACCGAAGTGGTACCTATTTACTTACTCACATTTGCATGCTTTTGAACTGACAGGAGCTGGGCAAATAACGGGAGCTCATCCTGTTGTGCGGCACTCGGGTCTCAAACCGGGTTGTCAGCTTTCCAGCTGACATGCTGAAATCTTTAACCGCTGAGCCAACCCCCCCCCCAACCCGAATAGTAGAAGATTACTTAAATTAGAAACTAAAAATTGTCAAATTTTCTTTGTTAGCATTTTCTTTGTTTCCAAGAATACCACTGGTTCCTGTATAGGACTAACAGCCATTCCTGACAGATAAAATTAGTGGAGGATTATGATCATCTCCTTTGTTTGGAACTGTTTCCATTGTCTGTAAGACTCAGGTAAATTTTAGGAAAGGGATTTCTAGAATATTTAAAAATGTGATAATATTTATATAGTCACTCATCTCATATATATAATTTCACGGAGCTTACAACAAAATGCATAAAATGCATAATATAAAAAAATAAAAATAAAATATAGAGTAGCTAGGCATTATCCAACCTATATCCATACAGCCAGGAGACAGACTGCATCATATAACCAAGACTCCAGCTTGGGCTCGACACCATATTTTTAAGGACTAATAGAAGACCGGTAAGGATCGGGTCAATCTAATCTTGAAGGACGGATAATTTTCCAAAGAGCAGGCCCTAAAGCAAGAAGGGCTCTCTTCCTGGGCCCTGCCAGCTGATACTCCTTCAGCTTGATTTAGACTTGTCCCCAACTGCTTGTATGTGTTGACACATACCCATTCTGTGAGGGGATTGATAGATAAATATAGATTGCAGATGGTTGCAGACAGGTCAACGGGCACACCTCCTAAATCTCAACTACTTGTTGTATGGAGATGCACATCCTGCATGCTGATTGGTTAGTCTGGTTTTCTGTTCTGTGCTTAGTTTGAGCGCCCTCTAGTTAGAACATTACCATTTGCAGAAGTATAAATGCAACAGCCATGAAGCCTGCAAATGACTGATACATATGTTCTCTGACATGCGGTGACATAGAAATCTAAATCAGCTCTTAGCTAATGGCACCCTAAGCCTGCTCTTCCTGTCAGATCTTGTATGATGGGTATAGGCAATTGGAAAGAGACAGTTCTGAAAGTAACTCAGTCCCAAGCACCTGTTCTGTTTCAGGTTTCAAACTCACATAGATAGAAAGTTGCTGAATGATAATAGCAATTTTCTCAAGGTTAAGTGGATAAATGGCAGACAAGCAAAGAAATGTAAATCAAAACAGAATCTCTTGGAAAGAAAGCTTGTCTGGGTAATTTCACTTTCAACAGAAAAATGCAAAAGAGAAGTCAAAATCCAACCTGAAGCTCAGAGAATCAAGCCAAATTTGTCAACCAGTCTAAAGGTGAGAGTTTCAGAATTTTTACATGAGGAGAATAAATAGGAACAACATGCCAGAACTTGAGTTCAGACTGTTTCCAAAAGAGAAATATGGATAAAGACTGCTGCAATCAGCTATCATAATTAAGACAGTTACTACCTTGTTTCTAAAGAAGCTTTAGAATCTTTGCTTTGTTGTCTGCTCTATTCAAGTCCAGGGCATGCTACTTCATTATCCAATTGTTCCAGGTGTTCTGATGTTGCCTGTGTATAGTTAATCCCAGATGATTCCTGGCTTGGTATCTCCTAAGGCTGACACTCCACTGGTTCAGTTGGAGCAGATTTCTGAGTTTTGAATTCTGGGCCATGACAATATCTTACAATCATCCAGAAGCACACTGGAAGTCACTGCAACTTGCAAAGCAGTGATATCACATGTGCTGAGCAACTGACGCCAGTAATCGTCCACGCAGCTGTATTCCACAACAGTTGAAGCTTCCTAATATTCTTCAAAGGCAGTTCCATGTAAAACACATTGTAATAGTCCTGCTTGGAGGTCACAAGGCATGTGTGACTATGAGCAGGGCTCCTTAGTCCAGGAATGGGTGCAATTGTTAAACTGTAGCGCAAAGGTTCTTCTAGCCACAGTTGCCTTCTGCTCATTGAATAGGAACTGTGAGCCTGGAAGAACCTTCAGATTGTGTACCAGGTCTGCCTGGAGCAGTGTCAACACTTTCAGAAATAAGGATTGAAGGCTACCAAATCAGGAGATCCAAAAACCCATAGGCACTTGGTTTTGCTTAGATTTTCCTGGAGCCTGTTACACTTAGCCCAACCTTGACACATTGAGACAGAACTTCCATAGCATTACTCAGGCAGCCTGAATAGAGAGATAAAGCTAAGTATAATCAGTACACTGATACCTTACTCAAAATCAATGGATGACCTTACTTATGTAGATGTTAAACAGGAAGGGGAGAACACTGTGCCTTGCAGCACTCAAAAAAGGAAGGACCACCAGCTGGATAGTGTAACATATCTCCACACACCCTGAGACTTCTCCCTCTCCCATCTCTCATGGTCCTTGGTTAAGTACCCTCCCCTACCCCCACTGATATCCATAGAGAGAATCCCTGACTTATCACTACAATTGATCCTGAAATTTCAGTCATCAGTCATTAACATTGTGGTTGTTAAGCAAGTTCCTACGTGACTGCTTTACTCAACTACAATATCAGCTCCCCAAGTTGCTGCTGTTAAGTGGAGCGTGGAAATGCCTCAAATTGGAGATGACCCTGGGAGATTTGGTGCAGGCCATATGCAAGATGGCTCAGTAGTGCAGTGGTGCAAAACTGCAACCACCCTAGGCCAGTTCTGCAGGTCTGGCCTTTCCTGGCACCTGCTTATGCATGACATCAGAAACCTCTGGAAGCTCTGCACAAATGGGCTTCATTCTTTGGAAGCCCTGTGCAGTTTTGGAAGCCTTCAGAATCCCTGCATCATTTCAGAAGGCTCTGGAAGCCCTAGAGCCTAGACAAACATGCTTTAAGAGGCTTCTGAAGAATGGAATCTACTTCCATGGGGTTTCCAAAGGTTTCCAAACTCCTATATGAACAGGCTGCAGAAAATAAGGCCTGGTGCAATGGGAGCTGCCTGTAATAGGCCACCCGGGCCTCTCAACAGTGGGAGAAAAATGCATCGATCCTTGGGAGTACTGGTTGCAGATCAATCACATCATTTTCCAATGCTTATGCATATTGGAAAACTTGGTGAAGTGAAATTTATATAATAAATATACATTAATATTTCTACTTTTTCTACTTTGGGTTACTTCTACAGTTTAGTGCAATATATAGTAATTGGGATACGGTGGTTCAGTGGCTAAGACGCTGAGCTTGTCGATCAGAAGGTCGGCAGTTCAGCAGTTTGAATCCCTAGCGCCACGTAACGGAGTAAGCTCCCGTTACTTGTCCCAGCTTCTGCCAACCTAGCAGTTCGAAAGCACGTAAAAAATGCAAGTAGAAAAATAGGGACCACTTTGGTGGGAAGGTAACAGCGCTCCGTGCGCCTTCGGCGTTTAGTCGTGCCAGCCAAATGACCACGGAGATGTCTTCGGACAGCGCTGGCTCTTCGGCTTAGAAACGGAGATGAGCACCGCCCCTAGAGCCGGAAACGACTAGCACACATGTGCGGGGGAACCTTTACCTTTATAGTAATTGGACTAAATGGCCACTAATAGCCAAATCCAGCCTAGTTTTCTTAATAGGCTAGGTATCTGTATATATAAATATTTTGATATCTCAGTTTGATTTATCGCATGAATTATAAGACATCTGATATGATATTAAGATAGCATTTAGTTTGCTATCTTACACCAATAATACTTGAAAAGCTTTCATGTGTCAAGAAAAGCCAATTTTCTATGCTATACCTTCTCTTATGATCTTCATTTCCTTTCTACATCTTGGTATAAAACATACATAGCAGTATCTGCATGAACCTTTTCAGGAAAATTATACTTGATATTGCTTGGAGCACTGTGTCTGACTAGGTAATCTAATATTTACAGTTTTTGCAAGAAAGCAATGCTGAGTTCACACTAATACATTTGTAGTTACATTTTCATTCAGATACAGATATGCATATGATGGAACCCATTCTCAAATTCATGAGGAAGTTGATTTCATTGCTATTGGTAATATTCTTATAGATTTTAGTTTTGTTTGGACAGTGCTTTCCCCGCTTGGTGTCATGTGTGGTAGTAGATTTTTTTTTGCTATTCATAACTAAATAGTTTATTGATTGATTTTATTTATATGGCCAAAAGCGACTCAGGGCAACTTAACAATTAACTAAAAATGTTAAAAATTAAGATAGAAAAAACCAGAATAAGTCAATCATTTCATGTTCCATTCAAGATCTTTAATATCCTATGCTGTAGGTCAACATTTGTGCCAATACCAAAAGCATTCAAATAATCCATTTTCTCCAGGGCCATTTGAGGCTGCAGCTTGACTAACTTCTCATCAACCTTCCTTCAACAGTGAAGGTTGGTGATAGGTCATAAATTATTCAGAACCATTTGACAAAGCAATGGTTTAAGGGGGAGGAGATGGACCACTACTTTTTAAATTCTGGTGGGGCCACTCCTACATTCAAGGATGAATTTATCCTTGTTTTGTCCCAATCATCCATTGATTCCGGGAGACTTTAGCCAACTTTAATACATAGGAGACTACATTTACAGCATTCAGGATTTTGTCTACTTCTTCAGTATTAACAGTTCAAACTTTCCCCAGATAATAGGGCTAGGCACTGTGGATTTTTCTGGGAGAAAATGCAGCAGAACAGAGTAATTAGAGTTTCTAATGATGAAGAATGATGGCAATGGTTGTCCTATACATGTTTTTAAAAAGTTGTTCTATGAAAAAGATTAGATGGCTTTATAGTTAATTGACCAGTTTTGCTGTTGTGTTTTGACCCTTCTCCTCCCAAACATGTATAACTTGTCTTTTCCTGTCTTTTTGGTTTGACTTATATTTTATATATTCAAATTAAACCAAAAGAAGCTTCAGAATTCCATCACATGTCACACATTTGTTGACAAAGCAAATTTATATTTAGAGCTCTTCTCTTGAGGGAGGAATGTGTTCTGCCTTGCATATTACAAAAACTGATAATGGAACTTAAAGAAATCCTTATACAGTTTTAATACTTAGTAGTAAAGTTCATATTTTTATATGCAAAGGACATTGATAAGTAAATTTAGCAAGTCACCTTCTTCTGATCATACACTGCAATCCGTACTGCAGCTCATATGGGTGTTTACTCCCTTCCCCCTTTGCCTCCCTTTCCTGAATTGAGAAGTTTCTAAGCCTAAGTGTACAAAGGCTTCCTTACCCCTCCTGGAGGTCTAACAGGTGGTGACATTATCTTTTCTTCCACATGTTGGCCTCTGGTCTCTGAGGTCTAATTTTTGAAATGTAAACAAAAAAAGTCGCTTTTTGTCTTTTCTTTCTCTTCATAGAAAAGGATCACGTTATGCCAGAAATTTACAAAACAGGAATGAAGAAATGGCCATCTATACTTGTACTGGAGTGTATTGAGAAATTTTGCATAACCACTGAGCGCTCTGATACTGAGCACAGACTTTATTTGTTTCCACCTGGCTTCAATAATGGTTCAGAAAACTGTATTTCACATATGGAAATAACATTCAGAAATGTTTTTTCTTGGCACCATCAAAGTCAGCCTAGAGGAAATAACCTTTTAAGATGATTGCCTTCAGGGTTGGAAAAAACAGAAAAACCTACATTTTCTTCACCGAGTCAGACTACCAGTTCAACAATGGCATCAACAGATCTATCATTGACAAAATTGACATGTATGGATACTTAGCTCTGCTATTAATAAATCTGAGGCTATTCTCTTTGGATTCTGCAGTGCAAGCAGAACAATGTTTCCAAGGATCCTCAATAGAAGAGGAAAAACAGAAATATAGTTTCTTTCTACTTACAGACAGTTCTCTTAGACATGCAACTTCCTGTCAGCATTCCATTCCAGTGGCTTTCCATTGGAGAAAATTGCCAACTATTATTGCTTTGATCTATCATATCAAAACAAATACCGATATCTGCATGTTCACCACTGCTATTTTTCCTGTTTTGCCAGTGTGAGTGTGGGATTGATTAACAGAGGGAAGCAGAACATTCTCTGACCCCAAAATCTAATGTTTTGATCCATACCAGAAGCAAAAGGAATACAGTATACGCTTGTAAATATGATTGTTTTCCATCACCATGCTGCATAGACCATACTGACTTATGTTATTTAGGGACCACTGATACCAAAACTACCAAGACCAATTTATAGTATTAACACACCAATGGGGGATAACCTACAATCTCAACACCAGACAACCTAGTGAATCATACATCTCATTCACCCCAAAATACAAGATTTAGATAGTCACTAAGATTTCCCAAGAGACTGCAGGATAGGCACTGAAGAATCACTGAGAACTTTCTTTTCAGAAGAGAATTATCAATTAAAAATTGAAGATGACTTTTCAAAACAATTCATTCAAAAAAAGGCATCAATTAACATTAAAAGGGAGAATCTAAACAACTCTGGCAAGAAAATGAAATGCAAAAAAAAAAAAAAAATCTAGCATATTTTCCTGAATTTATTTATGGTAGATAAAGGCAAAGAAAGGTATTGGGTCTGAAGACATCAGTTAGCATCAGTTGTGAGCCTGGTTACCAGTACAGACCTCGGTGTACCATGCCTGGTGATATCTTTTTTATTATTATTTTTTAAAAGAGCCTTCTTGTTCCTTATTTCATGATGAAAATAAATATAAAAATAAACATAAAACATTTTCCATGTCAATATTTCAGCATTTAGGTTGGTGGTTGTTTGTTTGTTCATTTTTAACAATGTTGTTATTTTTTCCTTATTTCAAAAAAATCAAGGCAGATTACATAGAAGAAAGATAAAATCATAATAAAATAAAAAATGTAAAATAATATCTCAGTAGCAATTGTAGACCAGGTCCATCATCCATTCAAAAGTCTGTCAGAACAGAATGTTTTGGGTAATGTGAGTGAGAAGATGGCTTCCTATAACTCAAAGAACAAAGTATTTCATAATGTGATCATGACCAAGGAGATGACATCTATACCCAGTCCATTTACCTTACATTGAGCAGTCCCTTTGATTTTAGCTGATTGTGGTGAAGAAAGGCAATCCAGCAAGTATGTGGGTTCTAAGCCATATAGGGATTGAAACTCAAAATCAATATCTTGATTTGGGTCTGGAAGTAAATAGTTTGAATTATTGCCATTTCTTTTTCTAAGTACTTCTGTACTTGTTTGATGCATGACTTTTGAACATTCCTAAGTTCAGTATCATTGTCTCTGGGGGGAAATGTTCTCCCAGTATCTTTTTGATCTTATAACATTATTCTTGGCTAATATGTCTCTTGCTTGGCCTGTACCAGCACCAACTCTGTAATGAAATTTCTCACAGCAACGTGATCAGAATCAGTACACACCAGTAGACAGCAAACCATGAATTGGTTATAGAATGACATTTTTCTTACTAGTTCCATCTGTCATCAGAGATGACTTTAAAATGGGAAGGACAGTGTGTTCAGTGTAACTTCCAATCTGAGGCCATTGGAACTGGCAAGGCCATTGGAACTGGCATTTGGGGAGAAGGTTTATTTTTTACATTTTAGTCATTACTGAGGTGCAATATAATACAAACTAACAGTAGTAATAATAATAATACAGACTAACTTACACAATTGAGCAACAAAGAAAACAAAAAATAGCGAATAAAGTCACATTTCATCCTACACCTGGAAATAGATTTAATGGAGTGAAAGATTTCACAATATATAGCTCCAATAGCTAGAGGTCTATCAGGGACAATCAAAATATGGCAGCTGTCCTGGGTCAAAACTCCAGAATTACTTTCAAATAGATTGGTGAATTATTTGGAAATGATTTGTGTCTTACTCACTGCTGGGGAAACCACTTATTTGCTCTAAGTATCATCAAAACTGTCAATTAGAATTAATATGTAGGAATAATTATGGCTATGTCTCTAGGGAGCTTCCTTTCATAGAAACAGATAGTTTTTTTGTTTTTTTGTTTTTGTAAAATGGCCAAAAGCACATAGCAAATACTAAAAATGGAGTACAATTAATTTTTCTCCCTTTCTGCATGGAGCAGGGAATTTTTACCACAAGATAGTTTAGGAGCTGAGGTATTTACTGGCAATTTTTCCTTCCTTCTGTTTAGTATTATAGCACTGTTTGATTTGTGATATTGCTAATTTGTTCTGAGATCAAGTGGAGTGAACATGACTACATGGCCAATTTCAAAACATTTTGAAGGGTTGGGAAGTGGAAATGGTTCTCTGTAAAATGTGCATTATCATTTCTGGGAGTGAGACAGAATTAAATAAGCCATAAGCTTCATATGTATAAGTCTTCTAAACAATACCATTGATAGGAGGTACTTCTTGTTAAATGTGATGTGTACACTCATAACATGCTCTGTCAACATTTCATGAGAATGTTAAACTATATTGAAAGGTTTAACCTTGCATGTAAAATGTTAACATAATCAGGTGGAATAGCCAGTAAATGAAACCCTAGGAGCTTCTTAAGAAGATGTCTAAACCTGTAGCATTGCTTTAAATAAGTCTAAATTGTTTCCTAGCAATGACATTTTCACCACAGTTGTAATATCTTAGTTGTCACTATGACAGATGTTTTCTTTGAGCAAATGACCCTTTTAAGTTAAATAATGTGAACCCCATAGCATGGTTGCTCTGCTATAGGTTTTGTTTTCTGAAGAAAAACTTTCTTAAGAAAGCTTGGTATACTATTGTTTTCAGCAATTTTATTTTTTTTAAAAAAGTTTTAATAATTGGGCTTAGTAAGATACAATAGAACAGATGATTTGAACAATTGCCTCCATAGATTTAAATATGTTAATATTTAAAGCAGTTAACGAATGACTGTGATATGACAAAACATGAATTTAATTGAATATTGTGTGTGCGTGTGCGTGTGCGTGTGCGTGTGTGTGTGTGTAGCAACTCCATAAACCACATTCTTTTATTGAAGGTATGGTATATTTCATCGCATATTAAAGAAGATTGAAGAAAATGAAGAAGGTCTCAACAAATTCACAAAGAGTTACCAAACATTTGGAATCAACAGATTCATAGATGGTGGATTATACTGTAAAGAATGGGCTCCTGGTGCAGAAGCAGTGTTTCTTACTGGTGATTTTAGTAAGTATTTTCCAGCATATATGAGCAGTGGTGGGATTCAAAAATTTTTACTACCGGTTCTGTGGGCGTGGCTTGGTGGGCATGGCGTGGCTTGGTGGGCATGGCAGGGGAAGGATTCTGTAAAATCTCCATTCCCACCCCACTCCAGGGGAAGGATACTGTAAAATTTCCATTCCCTCCCCACTCCAGGGGAAGGTTACTGCAAAATCCCCATTTCCTCCTGATCAGCTGGGACTCGGGAGGCAGAGAATAGATGGGGGCGGGGCCAGTCAGAGGTGGTATTTACCGGTTCGCCGAACTACTCAAAATTTCCGCTACCAGTTCTCCAGAACTGATCAGAACTTGCTGAATCCCACCTCTGCACATGAGCTTCTTTTATTGCTATGGTGTCTCTAAAATCAGTCCTAATGTCATGGGTTTGCTTTTCATTTTGTTAATAAAATCAGAGGATAAAATCTTAATAAAACTTTAACTTAAAATATATGTGATGTGTGTTTGTACTCAGCATAAGACAAGATTATTGAACTGTAGTTACTTAAATAAGTTTGGTAGGTATCAGTCCTTGATCTTTGCATCTAGAGACCTATTTTCTTATCCTAAAACCAAGAAATGTACTGGTGCCCTTATGATAGTTACCATGTTACAGTCTGAGTGGGTAGTGACATGGACTCTATACAGTTGTGTGTAAAAGTTGCAGGCCCTTCTGAAAAAAACTGAATGTTTCAATGAATTCCAGAGTGATCAAAAGCTGACTCAGCCGCTAAAAACCAAACAATAATATCTGTTTGCAGAGTTGAATGCATAGATGTTATTTACAGATCGAGAAAAAAGAAAATAATATGTCAGGTGGAAAAAATTAAACTCCTTTTCAGTCAATACTTTTAATATTCCCTTTGGGACAAATAACACTTTTCAAACATTTTCTGTAGCAATCATCTTTTTTTTCATGTAAGTACTTCATGGATGGCTTGGAATGGCCTTTACAATTCCCTGACTTGAATCACTGAAAATCTGTGGGGATATATCAAATATTCTGTGCATCTAAGGAAGCCAATGAATATCTCTGAACTGAAAGAGTTCTGCAACAACAGGAAAAAAATGGAAGCCAGAATATAAATACTCTCAACTGGTTGTTATTTCTATTTAATTCTGTTTCACTGTAGAGGTTATGTCATCTGTTCATTAGGAATTCATTGAGACATACTGTTTGGCCAAGGTATCTAAACTTCTGTATGCAACTATATGTAATTATAAAAGTGTTTAAACTATGTATATACATAGCCATTTTTTCTTTTTTTAAAGAATCATATATATTTCACAGCATACAAGCTATATATATGACTGGGAGTTTAAATTTGGAAAGTATGCAGCAGGGGTCCCCAAACTTGGCAACTTTAAGACTTGTGGACTTCAACTCCCAGAATTCTCCAGCCAGCTATGCTGGCTAGAGAATTCTGGGAGTTGAAGTCCACAAGTCTTAAAGTTGCCAAGTTTGAAGACCTCTGGTATGCAGCAATGACAAAACTAATAGCATATATATAAGATATATTTATATACAGATTTAAATATATATAAGCAAGAATAGTTTTCATACAT
Organism: Thermophis baileyi; assembly: GCA_003457575.1. Taxonomy (NCBI): domain Eukaryota; kingdom Metazoa; phylum Chordata; class Lepidosauria; order Squamata; family Dipsadidae; genus Thermophis; species Thermophis baileyi. The sequence goes on from QLTV01003428.1 coordinate 636,020, forward strand.
GCAATGTATCATACAGCATTGTAAATATAACCGCAATATGGCTTCTAAGGGGACATAAATGTCTACAATATGTACAATAAATGTAGGAAAATTAGCAAATGTACCAAAAATTTAGGGCCCCAATAGTTTTTCCTCTTTTTATTTATTGGTGGAGTTGCTAAATTGGTTTTTTCATATTGTTTTCCTTTTATTAACATTTATACATCATATACACACAGCTACACACTCACAAGAAAAAGAAAGAGACTTCAGTACTAAATAACTAGCTGAAGATTGAAACCTTTTATTGTGCAACAAATAATTTGACGTAATCTGCTATAGTTTCTTTATTTTTAATGTTATACTCTATGCTGTGTGATATATGTGATATATATGTATATCAGATGCTACATGTGGCAGAGTATGGAGAGGTCAAAGCATAAAGTTGCTTGGCCTTTTCATATTGTACCACATATAGTATAGAAACATAGTTTAATATAGAGCTAGTTTGGTATAATGGTTAAGGCATCAGGCTAGAAACTGGGACACAGTTCTAGTCTCACATTAGGCACCTTGAACCAGTCAGTCTCTCTCAACCCTAGGAAACTGGCAGACCACTTCTGAAATCTTGCCAAGAAAGCTGTAGAGACTACAGGAATGTAGGCAGTTGCCAGGAGCCCCAAATGACTTGAAAGCATCAAAAGAACAACACATTGTAATTAATCTGATAATATTTCTTTCTCTTTCCTGTATTTCTAATACTTCAAGTTATCTAAACAATAGAACATCAGTAATCTAAACTAATACTTGTACAATATGATTATATTGAAGCAATATAATGTATTTGGATTTCCAACAATACAAAAAAAAGGTTATAGATATATACAGACACATCCATCCATCTCATGATTTGATGAGATTGTAGGCTTCTTAACGAAGAAATTGGGAAAGCATGCCAAAAAGGGCTCTAGCTTTTGAACTACAGTGTTTTTTTAAATAGATCTAAAGGATCATTATTAAGGTTGGCCAACATGAGGGCTGATCAGCAATTCTGTAGACTGAATTCTGCCAGAACTCTCTTCATCTTTTGTTCCACGTAAGAGCCATTTGCTTAACTTGCTGGAGAGATTGAAAGGCTGAAGCAAGCCACCTGGTGCATCTGCCAAGTGGGAGCTATTTACAGTATGTATATTTTGGAATAACTTCATTTTTCCCTATAGCACAATTATATTGATCTTTGATATACTTAAAAATCAGTAGATTTTTAAGGCCATATTCTTTGTTGCATCATATAATCTACCTTATACCGGTATTTGCTGCAAATTATGTTTGTTCTCATTTAACATCAGGACACATATTCAAACAAAAGTCCATGTATATTTATGCTCTCAATGCTTCTAACACTTTTTTTTGCTCTTCACCCCAGAGATACTAATAGCATTAAGAGAGTCTTCACAGTATTGCAACTGGACAATTACACTGTTAAAATTTTAGTAAATCATGAATATGAGGCAATTAGTAATCTAAAGCTCTAATAAAGAGGTGATATTGACATTGTAGCTATTTGAAAAGCTATGGGTAAATTATTCTTACACAGATTCTTTCCTATTAACTAAATACAGAATTTAACATTCATCACTTTAATTTCTTGAAAATTATAGTGATTGTAGGAATAGTGGAATAACATTACATTCTTAAGATGTCGCAGTTCCTGGAGTGGTTCCTATGATTCCTGGAGTCATAGGATTTAAACATAGGAACCTCCTTTTGACACTAATTAAGCTGTCTTTTGTCAAACAGCTAGAAGATTAATCAAGCAACTTATTTTATTTATTTATGTATTTATATTTTTGACATACTAAAAGTGATTAAATCAGCTGAACTCTTTGTCTGAAATCAAAAGCTCTCTGAGTTGGGATAGCAATTGTAACTATTTTATGTAGACTCCTTGCACCTACTTTTTCTTCCCTAATTGTCAGGCTACATGATGGATGAATTACACATTCAGCAAAACTAGGGTCCAAAAGTTATCTAAAAACTGAAAGATTTTTAATTGAAGCACAAGGTCTTCAGAGAATCTCGAAGAGGCAGAATAGAAAATGTGGAAAGGGTATGAAGATTTAATGTCAAAAATTCTTTATTTCCCAAATAACTATTTAGGGAATTGTGGATTGTATTATTTCATTTTTCATAATTTAACTTTTAGCTTAAAATTAAATTTAACTCTTGTTCTGCTTTGGAACTGCACTGCAAATATTAAAATAATTACTCAAATATGCAGAAAAGTCCCAAAGTAATAAGAGTTGTATAGAAAAAAAGCATTGCAAATTTGTCTATTCTGTTTTTACATATGACCTGTGCATTTTAATGAATATTTACTATTTAATTCATTTTTAATTATTATTATAGATAACTGGAATCCATTTTCCCATCCATATAAGAAAATGGATTTTGGAAAATGGGAATTGTTCATCCCACCTGGACCAGATGGGTTTCGCCCTGTATCTCATGGATCCAAACTGAAGGTGCGTGTTTCAAAAAGACACTTCATTGTTTTATAAATATTTAATTTATTGTCAAATTTCATAATTGAAGTTTTGTAGTGTTCAGTTATGTACCACTTAATATTTCAAAATGAAAATAAGACCTGCAAACCATTTTCTTCACCTCTATGGATTGCTGTTAAAGTAGTATAAAACAAAATTACCATAAATTACCAATGTTACTATATAATGAAAAAAATAGATTATTATAAATATAAATGATAAATTTATAGCAATCCTGAATGTAAAGGATTCCTCACCAGGATCCATTCCCAGTGACTCAAGTGTTGATGTCATTGCCCTTTTGTGATGCTTGGAGGCTGTGTGGGCCTGGATGGGAGACATCAGGCTTCATCTAAACCCTAGCAGGACCAAATAGTTTTGGGTAAATAGAGCTTCAATATCTGGGAATTTGACATCTTTAATTCTGGTTGGGGTTACACTACCCTAGACGAACCTGGTTCACAACTCGGCGATTCTCACAGATTCTCACCTCCTGCTTGAAGAGCCGGTGGCAGTCACAGGAGAGCATTGTACAGTTCAGATTGTATGCCAGTTGCAGCCTTTCCTGGATCAGGAGTCCCTGTGCTCAGACATTCAAGCCTCACCATCTCACGCTTGGACTCCTGCAATGCACTCTACATGGAGCTACCCATGGAACATTCAGATGCTTCAACTGGTGCAGAGCATGGGCAGTCTTTGGGGCCCCTATAGTAGCCCATGTTACGGAGCTGTTACACAAGCTGCACTACCATATTCCAACTCCAAAATTGCTCTCCTTGAATTTTATTTTGGGCTTGGATCCTCTAGGACTATGTAAGATATGGTAAATGCTGACTACCTTTCTAGTCAGAACTGACGAGCAAAGCAAAACAAACAAAATTATTACTGGGTGAAATCTGAGATTGTGGAGATCTTAAATACACTAAAATCTCATGTATTTTCACAATTTTGTGACAACTTGGCCTTTTTAGTATTTTTCTTTTTTAAATACATAGGTTTGTAGATATTATTCAGGAAATTTAAAGATAGTGCAATGGTCTGAAATGCTGCAATGCTGCCCTCTTGTATGTGGAAATAATTTTTGCAAGAAGGAGGCACTGGTGAAAATTAAGCCCAACTCAGTCTGAAGTGAGCTTACAATGACTTTATGGCCCACTTGCCACGGTATTATATAAAATTTTCCAGTGTTTTTATGTCCCTTTTAGCATCTTTTTAAAAAGGTATAACTTTTTCTATAAATGCATACTAATTAAGTTAAACTTTACTGTTACCATCAGTGTAATTACAATCCTAATAAGAAACAAGGCAGAACATATTAACTTAGAAAAGAATAGTGTATCAGTGCGATGGATGGATGGATGGATGGATGGATGGATGGATGGATGGATGGATGGATGGATGGATGGATGAGATAGATAGATAGATAGATAGATAGATAGACAGACAGACAGACAGACAGACAGACAGACAGACAGACAGACAGACAGACAGACAGACAGACGATACTGTTATAGTCGAGTTAATTCTTAGATGTTGCTAAACGCCAGGGACAAATTATAGGAACGTTCTGGGGAAATGCAAATAATACTAAATGAGGTATAATCCTTTACCATTTTTCAAATTAATATATTGAATATAATTCAAAGATTAATTAAAGGGAATAAGATATATTTTATAAGAATTCAGAAAAGGAAGCTAAATTGGCAACTTGCAAATGTCTTTGAAGAGTTGTTTAGTCTTTAGGAGAAAAAGCAATAGTCAGGCTGCTTTAATGGAGAAAGAGTACTGATGATTGGGATTTGGTGGACGGCTAAAAAAATGGAGTAAGAATGGTTTGAAATGGGCTATGTGGAATATGAAAAAGGAGGCTGGAATCCTGAGCAGATGTGGTTTGTGCTACTATTTTGTTTGTTTTAAATGAGTGGAGATGGTGTAATTCCTTTATGGTAATTTTAAAAATCCAAAAGATTATAAAATTAAAAAACCGATAAACAGAAATTGTGTGTTTGTGTATATGTATGTGCGCGCACACACACACACACACACACACAGTCATTTGAAGAAGAAAAAAGTACACCATCTTTGAGTTCTATGGTTTTATGTATCAGGACATAGTAAAAACCACCTGGTCCTTAGCAGTTCTTAAAAATAGGCAAATACAACTTCAGATGAACAACGACATATGACATATTACACCATGTCATCATTTATTTTACAAAAAGAAAGCCAAAATGGACACGCCATGTGTGAAAAACTAAGTACATCTTATGATTCAATAGCTTGTAGAGCCACCTTTAGCAGCAATAACTCGAATTTATTGTTTTCTGTATGACTTTACCAGTCTCTCACATCATTGTGGAGGAATTTTGGCCCATTCTTCTTTACAACATTGCTTCATTTCATTAAGGTTTCTGGGCATTTGTATATGCACAGCTCTCTTGAACCATAGAACTCAAAGAGAGTTTACTTTTTTTCACATGACTGTATGTATGTATGTGTACATGTGTGTGTGTGTGTGTGTGTGTGTGTATCTATGTGTGTGTGTGTGTGTGTGTATACACACACACACACGCGCGCACACACAGAGGTCCATGGTAAAATTGTCTTCCATGAAACCAGTCCCTGGTGCCAGAAAGGTTGGGGACCTCTGAATTAGACCATGCAGGGTCCCTACAGGAGAGCCCTTTTAAGGATTATGTATTAATAGAAAAGCAACTAACTTAGCTCTGATCCTAAACGTTAAAGCTGTTGCACATAAAAAACAGAGGAGCTCTGATCAACTATCACAGGCACATTTTGGATCTGAGTGGAGGGCCTGGGAAAGGTGTCAGAATAACAGAATAACACTTAGAAGGGACTTTGGAGGGGACCCTATAACATTTCAGAGAAATGACTGTCCAGTCGTTTCTTTAAAACTTCTTTTTTTGCCCTCTGCTTCTTTGGAAAATACATTCCCCCCCCCTTCTTTGTGGCAGCCCTTAAAAGCCTGTTGCCTATCACACTCTTGGGCAAAGCATGTGAGCCATTTCCTCCTTTCAGTGGTCCATGAAAGTACATCTATAGTATGTAGATGATAAAGTCGAAAAAAGGTGAACAACATTTTTACAGAACTATAGATACGTTGAGGCTGGATGTGACAAGAAATGGCTGGGAGGGGAGGGGTCAGGCGAGGCACCCCTTGACGTGAGTGACATTGAGTTGGACACGCCCACCTAGTCACATGACCACCAAGCCATGCCCCCCAAGCCACGCCCACAGAACCGGTAGGGAAAAATTTTGAATTTCACCCCTTCTTTAATTGCTTGATTTTTTCACAGTTATCTAATTAAATAGCCAACTTTAGTCATATACACACAAAATATCTCTTAATAGTAATAACTATTATTAAGCTCAGATTGTCCATCCATCCATCCATCCATCCATCCATCCATCCATCCATCCATCCATCCATCCATCCATCCATCCATCTGTCAACATCCAACTTGAGTATTCAAATAAAAGTCCAGGACCATTTCATTTCTGAAATTCTTACTGTTTATTGAATACATGCATGGTACTATCAAAGTAAAACTAACTCTGGGAGCTTCAGGCCCCAGTCCATATTATTAAATAAGGATTTTCCAAGCCAAACCCCCAGGCTTTCACGTAGACCAAGTTATTATGGGAACCATCTGCCTCAACTACACACCTGCTAAGATGTCTTTGAAAAGTTTCCAAACTCTCACAAGCTTCAGTGGAACTGTAGAAGTTTTGTTTCTTCATCCTGGGTGGAACCAGCATTCAGGATGGGTTGTCCTCATCCAATCAGATAGAGGACCGAGTCTGTCTCTCTCTCTCTTTTTTTTTTTT